>CM031608.1:68101455-68103955 GCA_018398815.1 Conus ventricosus
CATAGGGACTGCCGTTGGGTGAGCGTGATGACCTTAGTTTCCATTTCTTTCCACGTACATGCTGTGGTGAGTTCGTTTCAGTCTTTACCGTTGGCAAATTCCTAGGAATTATCGTTGGGTGAACATGTTGGTGGTACTTACCACCAAAGGACGCACGCTAGTCCGCGAGAAGAGCAGTCGTTGCTGTCGGAGACAAGCACAGGCGATGAGGGAAAGAGCTGAGCAGTTGATGTCTGGTAACGTTGGATCAGAACACGTACCTTCAAACGCTGCACAAGTGACTCCTCTTCTTCCTAAAAAACACTAGTTCACTCAAAATGAGTAGGTCACCAGCGCGCAATAGCAATAGTGCACTCGGTAGCAATAGTGCGGTGTCTCCTGTGGTGGGTTTCCTAATGGTGGTATGATAGCTCACTGGGGGCTGACTGTACCAGTGTTGAGGCCACGACAGGGCGATCAAAGCTGGGTATGGTGGGGGTGGGGGATATAGATTAGATGATAAAGGAAGGGGGGGGGGGGGGAGGAGATGAGAGGTTTCGACTACGACACGCAAATCAATGCTGATTGGAAGGGGGGGGGGGGGGGGGGGGGGTATTGTCCTGGATTTCTAATGGCCAAACAAACATATCGAACGCTCACGTGAAGCATGTGCACACACACACACACACGCACATAACCCGCGCATACATACATGAACAAGCACGCATGCACGTGCACTCTCAAACGGACACAGCTTCCATGCACACAAATTTCATTTCACAGCCATGTGCGCGAACACCCGAACCAGAAATCGAAACAACATCTACTTGATGTAGTTACATCCAGGTTTAACTTCCATAAAGCCGCCTTAACCCGTTCAGTGCCTCACAATAGTACAAACAAAGGTGTTCCAGGTGCAGGGACATCTCATGATAATTAACAAAAAATTCTAGCTCAGAAACTACAAAAAGATAGAAAAATGAAATCTATATCATTTTTGAAGAAAATTGAATGAAGATTTTGAATCTGGGCTTCTTTTGTTTTAATTTTGATATAAAAAAGTATTTAGGCTTTTAGATTTGGATAGATTTTTTTGCACGATCAAAAGCATATGTATTTACCACATCCAAACAAGAACACACAGCAAAAAAAGTTGAAAATAAAGTTTGTATTGTCACACTACACCTGTAAATGAAAGTAAAACAGTTTGGAAGTCTATCAAGACGCTCACACTCGATGCAGACTGACCAGTCCACGACCACGCCCCCTCTCCCCACCACACCCCTTGCTCGACTTCAACCCTCTCTTTCACCCTTTATCTTCCCTTCCTTTCCGTCTGCACCGTGTGTCACGCCACGAGCATGCCACGCTCCCCTCTCGCGCTGATTTTCACATCACTGGCCACCAGCACGCAGTGCACAGTACACACTAGCCTGGCTCGTTCGACGCTGTCAGCTGAACACACACTGAGGTCACAGAGCCCTACTCAATAACTGACGAATACGGTCGACAATTCCACCACTATCATCATCTCACCTTCATGCTCGAGTGAGTCGTTGAATAAAAGATTATTGTCTTTGTCAAAAATCATCAGCAGAGCCTGCTCAGCTGTGTAAATACGTTGATTTGGTCGCTGGGCTTGTCGAGTTTGCGCCGCCATCTTTGCAAGCGAGACGAAGTGCTGGCTGGTCATCCAGTCAGTGATGAGAATAAATGGGCTTTCCCCTCACGTGTGGTCATTTACATATTATTTTAAGACTACAGACATATAAGGCTTTGTACGCAAACTCTATTTGAGTCGTTGATAGAAATAGTAACGAATGAAATTCAAGAAAAATGCATGACGTCAGGGGACTGCCCATAGGCACTGGAAAAAGCACTTTTATTACCGCGTCAGCTGACCGACTAAAGGCACTCAACGGGTTAAAGGTGAAAGGATCTGGCAAGCGGCGAATCACTATCCAAGGAAGCGAGCAGTGGTGGTGGTGGTGATGGGGTGGTGGTGGTAGGGGATTGGTTGACGGGGGGACCTATCTAATACGACCCCAACAGAAGAAGCAACACACGAAGATGTGTAGTGAGAATGTCAGTTTTGTAAGCTGGACAGTAGCGAGGTTCGTCCTCGAACTCGCAACGTCTTCTTTCTATAGAGTGTCCACAATCATCAAGTTGATCATTCTGACACTTGCGTGTGTATGACCGTTCTTTTTCATCCCGCACTTCAACTTCGGGGAAGGTGCATGCTATGTGTAATGTGTCATCCATACCAACAGCCAAACTGGCCTTCTCTTCCGAAAGTTGGTGATGGGATTTTACGTGTGTGCAAGATGTTGTGCGTGCGTTCACACACGTAAACCTCGGTTTATAGTCTCGTCGAAGGACTGTATGGGGAATGGAGTCGGAACCAATCTTAACTCCGAGGGAAAAAATCCCCCTGTACCGAAACGGCCCGGCGGAGATGCGAACCCGCAACACCAAGATTACGAGTCCGTTGCTATACCAACTCAGCTGTTCCGGCCCC
>CM031608.1:68118955-68131455 GCA_018398815.1 Conus ventricosus
ACGTACATAGCCCCCTGTCTCCAAGGACGTACATAGCCCCATGTCTAAAAGGACGTACATATCCCCATGTCTCCAAGGACGTACATAGCCCCATGTCTAAAAGGGCGTACAAATCCCCATGTCTCCAAGGACGTACATAGCCCATGTCTAAAAGGACGTACATATCCCCATGTCTAAAAGGACGTACATAGCCCCATGTCTAAAAGGACGTACAAATCCCCATGTCTCCAAGGACGTACATACACCCATGTCTAAAAGGACGTACATACCCCCATGTCTAAAAGGACTACATACCCCCATGTCTAAAAGGACTACATAGCCCAATGTCTCCAAGGACGTACATATCCCCATGTCTAAAAGGACGTACATATCCCCATGTCTCCAAGGGCGTACATATCCCCATGTCTAAAAGGACGTACATACCCCATGTCTAAAAGGACTACACAGCCCAATGTCTCCAAGGACGTACATAGCCCCATGTCTCTAAGCGCGTACATAGCACCATGTCTAAAAGGACTACATAGCCCAATGTCTCCAAGGGCGTATATATCCCCATGCATCCAAGGACGTATATAGCTCCATGTCTAAAAGGACGTACATACCCCCATGTCTAAAAGGGCGTACACATCCCCATGTCTAAAAGGACGTACATACCCCCATGTCTAAAAGAACGTACATAGCCCTATGACTAAAAGGACGTACATACCCCCATGTCTAAAAGGACGTACATACCCCATGTCTAAAAGGACGTACACATCCCCATGTCTAAAAGGACGTACATACCCCCATGTCTAAAAGGACGTACATATCCCCATGACTAAAATGACGAACATACCCCCATGTCTAAAAAGACGTACATACCCCCATGTCTAAAATGACGTACATATCCCATGTCTAAAAAGACGTACATACCCCCATGTCTAAAAGGACGTACATATCCCCATGTCTAAAAGGGCGTACATAGTCCCATGTCTAAAAGGACGTACATATCCCCATGTCTAAAAGGACGTACATATCCCCATGTCTAAAAGGACGTACATATCCCCATGTCTAAGAGGACGTACATATCCCCATGTCTAAAAGGACGTACATATCCCCATGTCTAAAAGGACGCACATACACCCATGTCTAAAAGGACGTACATATCCCCATGTCTAAAAGGGCGTACATAGCCCCATGTCTAAAAGGACGTACATAGCCCCATGTCTAAAAGGACGTACATAGCCCCATGTCTAAAAGGACCACATAGCCCAATATCTCCAAGGGCGTACATAGCTCCCTGTCTCCAATGATGTACATAGCCCCATGTCTAAAAGGACCACATAGCCCAATATCTCCAAGGGCGTACATAGCCCCATGTCTAAAAGGACCACATAGCCCAATATCTCCAAGGGCGTAGATAGCTCCCTGTCTCCAATGACGTACATAGCCCCATGTCTCCAATGACGTAATTGGCCCCATGTCCCTAGTCACGCTCAACTTGGTAGAGGCGTTGTCACCATTCCAGTCCTGGAGCGCTAGTTTATCCGGCTACAAAGGCCACAACGTAGGAACAAAGTCAAGGCCGTGTTTTAATACCAGAATCTGGGATCAGTCAGGAGAATGGACCTAATGTGTTGTGCTCAGTGAGGTCTTGCACCGTTTCAGTAAAACAACGCTCTGATTTAGGAACCTGATGAACTGTTCTTCAATATGGCGCCCCAGTGACTTCCGGCAGAGTGAGTGAAGGGAGAAGACTCTGTCATATGTAACTATATTGCCTCTTTTCTTTACATTAAATTCATGGAGATGGTGACATCCTTGACCACCAGAAAATTTTTTTATGACGTCATGAAGATGGGTTCACCAACATGTACAGTCCTCTGTCTTCGAAGAGAGGAAACACACACACACACACAGAGTCAAAGACAGACACGCACACACTCACTCGCACACACACACACATATATATTTTTTTTAAATCTCTGCTGGTATTCACTACCATTGTCTATATATATATATATATATATATATATATATATCTTAAAGGGTATTTAGGATGACCAATTGTTGACATAAAACCCGTTTTTATATTACTTTGCACTTAGGACAACCGCGATTTGGTCGTCCTAAGGTTTTGGCCTGCTACGAGAAGGGAATCGTGCATACAGCCTTATTTCAATACGCTATCGGGGATTCATTGTCTTAAGTTTGTCTGGGTACATTTTGGCTTTTTTCCCAATAAGCCGTTGGAGAGTAATATCGTTTTAATGATCTTCACCTTAGGGCAACCACTGCAATAAAGAGTTTTATGGCTACCAGCCTATTTGGTCAAATATATATTTTTCAAAGGGGGTTGTTTTGAAAAAGTTACACATGAACTTCTTTCATCACATTAACTATTTTGAAAAACAGAACAAAAGGGCTTTGTAAGTCTTTTCTGTAACCGTCGATCTTGCCAGATATACGCACACTCAAGCTATTTTTAGAATCCAATCGTCGCTTGAGAAAGCGAGCATTGAACGAGACCCAAATCTGGCCAAATCCCATCATTCCTTTCGTACCTCCTTTCAATTTGCTTGGAAAGTTTTAACAAATTTGCTGGTTGTCCTAAGACCAACAAACACTAAGAAAACCTTAGGGTAACCAGGTAAAATGTATATCTGTCATTTTTATCTTTTCACATTTATTTCTTTACAACTTCAGAGTTCAAAGTATACAGAACATAATGAGCTAATTTGATTTAGTATCATTTAAAAATTAACAGATATAGATGTGGTAACCTTAACATCCCCTTTTACAGTGGTTGCCATAAGTAGCGATTTATACTTTATATATATATATATATATATATATATATATTATATATATATATATAAAGAATTATAAACAAAGCTTGCTCTTATGTCTTATACCCCATTTCACTGAGCACCGATTCGTTCCCGATCTGAAAAAATTAGCAAATCGGGTCACAATCGGGGTTTAAAACGGTAGCAGCGGGAACTGATCTGCCTTAATCGGGAGGTATCGGGAATTAAACGTAATGATCGGGGATAGCGGGATCAATCTTTGAACATGTTCAAAGACAAGCCCCGATCTCCCCGATCAATTTAGAGCGGCGTTTGATCGGTATCAACGTAGATTCCTCGGGAACGTGTCGTATCTTGAGTGGCTTTTGTCGGGTGCATCGGGAGTACAGCATAAAGTGAGCGGGGAAGAAATAGTGATCCCGATGTGCCCAAGATTGGTCCGATTAACCTACGCTGCTTGCCGCTCTCTGGCCGCTCTTCTCCTGCTCTGTTCCCGCTTGCACCGATCATCCTTTTGTGTTGCCACACAGAGCGGCATCGATGCCGATCGACTTCCGCTCAGCTGTGGATGTAATTACGCTCTACTTACGTTTGTTTCAGGCCAACAGGATGTGATGACGATCTGCCCACGACCCATCTCCGCTCTGTTCGCTTTATAATGATCCGTTCCCGTTTTTGTACGATCAATCCGATTCAAGTTCTCATCCAACACTCTCACTAGAAATCTGTGATGCAACGAAGTAAGAATACCTCAAAGCCCTCTGGAAGATCCTCCAGGGGAAGGCGCCGTCGGGAACCACCCATCCAGCCAGAGCCTGAAACCGACAACATTCCTGGAGATGAGGAAGGAACCGAGGAAGAAGCCGGCCAACAGTCGGACAGCCAAGAAAATACCAGGCCAGTCAAGAAACCCAGGTTCCATGCACGTCTTACGAATGAAGACGAAGTCTGTATGGCAGAGTTTATTTCTGCCCACGAATGCCTTTATAACAAAAAGGTTAGAGATTGGACAAACAAAGCTGTCAAAGATAAGCTTTGGCAGGATCAGGCAGAACAGATGAACAAGACGGTAAATGAAATACGACCTGGTATGACAGTATTCGTACCAGGCTCAGCCGCCTACGTAAGACCAGGTCCGGCCAAGGGGATGAGGACTTTACAGAACGGGATCGTTGGATCTATGACAGTTTCCAGTTTCTCGTGCCACATATTGTTGAAGTCAAAAGAAGGAACGTCGTAAGTTTCAAGGAGAAGGTAGCAGCCACAGCCACAGCCACATCGTCAATTTCAGCAGCTGAAGCCAGAGATGCCGGGCCAAAAGAGGACACGCCAGTATGCTCACAGGCACTGGAAGATCCTGGCCAAATGTCAGTGACCACAACACCGTACACCTCAACAATTACCAGGTCCAAGACCCCTGCTTCAGCAAGTGCGGAACAAGGCGTAATGTCTACCCTGGCTTCTTCAGCACAGATGCAGAACCAGCTTTTGGCAATGTCCCAACAGCTCTTGCAGCAGTGCAAGCCTACCCTTCAGGCGACCGAGAGCGTGACAACTTCTGCAAATGGGTGTCCAGCTGCCTACATAATTTCCAAGGGATTTATACAGAGCAGCGCAGAAGGATATTTGGGCCTGCCTGCAGCGCTACACAGAGGAAATGGACAGGCGCGAGGGACAACAGCAACAGCCACAGCAGCAGCTTGAGCAACAACAGCAGTGTGTGGAAAAGGGATGGCAGCCGCCTCCCAGTCAGTGGCTCCAGCAACCTCAAAGGCAGACTATGTCTGTGTGGGGATCCCAGGACGCAGGATGGGTGCAGCAGATGTTTCCGGAGGAGCAAATCTGCGACCCAGAGCAGCAACAACTACAGCCTGCAAGCTCCAGCAAGTACCCCACTGTATCCACACCAAAACCGAGCACGGAGAAAAACACGTCATACATGAACCTCAGCAGTGTTTGCCGAGCGTTTGGGGTTGGAAATGACTCGCACCTGGATGACCAGCCATAGTAATCGAAAGCACAGTGACAGAAACACTTATGCTTTGACGTTTTTATTCCGTGCATTTAATTGACAGTTATCAGTTTGTTTTGTGTGTACTGTTTTTTTTTATATAATAACTAAAACACATGCATCCAAGTAACTGGCGTGTTCAATCAAAAATCATTTATTAGTTAAATGATTGTTTAATTATTATTTTGATAAGTAATGATTTAATTCATAACAATAGACATAGATTTATTTCTGCCACAACTAAAGGTTTATTTTGATATTTCATGATTACATGTTCATGTTTTATAAACACGAGAATAAAAGTTTGTTTCAATTTTATTAATGATCTACACAATTATCTGTACATTTGAAATGGGTTAATAAAAAGAAACCGTGATTATATTTGAATTTGTTCATTTGTATCAGTTTATTACAACACACACATGATTTCATGTTTCTAATATCACTTTTATCAATTTATGCACGAATACAATGTGTTAACTTAAAGAAATACAGCTTCAAAACACTCTATAATGCATGAGCACAATGCTGAATTTAAACATTGAAGAAAAGTAAAATCAGCAATATGTGAAATATGCACTGGACAGCGTAAGATGGTCTCTCTATTCGTCTCTGGGGCGAATCATTGCATTCTGCCACTCCACAGATCCAGCTGGGCTGTTGAAGTATAATCTGAGGTATTCCGCTGTTTCTTGGCATCTCTGGTGTCCCTGTTTGGTCCGACAACTGCGTTGAGGTCATGCATGTTCGCATTTGCTCTCCATTGGCCAGGAATGAGGTTGTGATGAACATCTTCTCCATCCAAGTCTGCATCTGTATAGCGGATACCTCATTCTCATGATGTTGTGGAGGCATACGGCTGTTTCTATGATGTCCTTTACAACTTCTGGTCCCTGTTGGAGAGTAGTTAGCAGTGCCTGCCACCTGTTCGCAAGGATCCCAAAGGCATTCTCTACCACCTGTCTTCCTCGGGACAGCCTGTAATTGGCGATGAGCTCCTCATCTGTCATGCACCTTTTGGAGTAAGGCTTCATCAGATATGTCCGCAGAGCGAATGCATTATCTCCGAGGATGAAGTATGGCATGTCCCTGTCATCATTTGGCATTGGGTCAGGATCTGGGAACCCAATTGTAGCATCCTCAATACATTCCTTCAGGTCCGAGGCATTGAAAACTTGAGCATCTGACATGTGTCCCATGCCACCACAGTCGATCCACAGAAACTGGTAGTTGGCATCAACCAGTGCTAGCAAAACAATCGAGAAAAAGCCATGGTAGTTGTGGTACAGTGACCCAGAACTTGGAGGCTTCCTAATGGCCACGTGTTTCCCATCCAAAGCTCCAACTGCATGGGGCATGTTCCACTTCTTAAGAAAATGCCCAGAAATGTCATTCCATTCCTGTGGGGAAGAAGGACAGGGGATGACTTCATCTTTGTACTCCATCACTAGGGCGCGACACACCTCAGGGATGAAGTTTGCAATGGTGTGTCGTGATACCCTGAAGTCATATGAGAGAGATGGGTATTTGTCCCCAGACGCCAGGTGCCTGATGGTAACTGCCAGCTTCAACCCTGGTTCCAAGGCTTGTCTGAAGTTGGTGTTTTTCTTGGTCAGTCTTGCGGTCAGTCTTTGGACCAATTCATCAAACATTTCTGCCGGCATTCTCAGGTAGTTGAAGAATGAAGCGGTATCTTCTACTCTCAATTCTTCCCTTAGAGTGTCATATTGTCCAAATTGAAGTCTTCTGTCTGCAGAAAGCCATGGCCTCACCCAGAAAGCCTTGCGTCTTCTTCTTCTTCGGTTATTCCGCATCATCATCATAATCAGTCGTTGGTCGACAATGGCCTGTTGCTGAAGAACCAGGAGCATGTGAAGAGCTGCATGCTCAGGATCCATGCTTCTGCCTTGGTATGAGGCAAACAATTGGTACAGCGGTTCCAGTCGGGCATGCTTTTTTGAAATCGGTATCTAGAGCGTATGAACAGCGGCATAGAACGTGGATATAGCGTAATGAATCGTGCCTAGATCGATATTATCGTAGGTACAGCGGCATAAACCCGTCAATGAACGCAATACTTGAGCGGGAAGAGAATGGCATTAATCGTAGATGGGTCGGCAGTGAGCGTATCTCGAGTGTAGGTAGAACTGGAAAACATCTTCATCACGTCGTATTAAGCACGTAACTCAATTGTATTTTAATCGTTCCTAGCGTAACTTGAGCGTCAGTTGATGGTAAACAGAGCGTACTTCTGTCGCAAATGACCCCTTTCTTGCCGATTGGTGCCGCTAGAGCGTAGTCCAAGAGATCGGCAATGATCGGTATGGTCTGGGTCAATCGTGGTTCAGTGAAATGTACCCATTAGATTGAAGAAATAGGAGGAGATACGCATTCATATCTGCAGTGGTAGATGATTCTGCCTAACTAACAGTATGATATTCTCCAAGGGGAGAGACATCCTCCAATAGGAGGGAAACTCACTAACATATAACTCCTGGTCATATACCGATATTTCGAAACTTGGTTGTTTCTCCTCAGTGACCGCGGAAAGTAGTAATTTGACTCCTCTGCCTTTTCAGTTTGAAGAAGAATGCAATCCCCGAAAAGGCTGGTGTGCAATACCGTAGTATGTTTGTTGAGTTTTAAAAAAAAACCAGCCAAAGGTGCCATCTAAGAAGCAAAAGAAAATCATGAAAGAGCAAAACAAGCTACATTTTTTTGTGAAAAGTAGAAAATATAAAAAGATATCCTCTAAGACACAAGTGCTGAGGGCCAGTTCTTGGAATGAATCCGCAAGGGACTAAAATACAACAAACTAATAAATTCCAAGGATAAGTACCGAGCACCGTTCCAGCAACTTACAGAGCAGCTTGGTGTTGCAATGACTGCAAGAAATATAAACAAAGCTTGCTCTTATGTCTTAGATTGAAGAAATAGGGGGAGATACGCATTCATATCTGCAGTGGAAGATGATTCTGCCTAACTAACAGTATGTGCTTGAGTGAGTGAATGGAGAAAAATAAATAAATGCTTCTCAAAATGAGCCTTCAGCAAGCTTATATCCTCCAATAGGTAGAGAAACTCACTAACATATAACTCCTGGTCATATACCGATATTTCGAAACTTGGTTGTTTCTCCTTAGTGACCGCAGAAAGTGGTAATTTGACTCCTCTGCCTTTTCAGTTTGAAGAAGAATGCAATCCCAGAAAAGGCTGGTGTGCAATACCGTAGTATGTTTGTTTAGTTTTAAAAAAACCAGCCAAAGGTGCCATCTAAGAAGCAAAAGAAAATCATGAAAGAGCAAAACAAGCTACATTTTCTTGTGAAAAGTAGAAAATATAAAAAGATATCCTCTAAGACACAAGTGCTGAGGGCCAGTTCTTGGAATGAATCCGCAAGGGACTAAAATACAACAAACTAATAAATTCCAAGGATAAGTACCGAGCACCGTTCCAGCAACTTACAGAGCAGCTTGGTGTTGCAATGACTGCAAGGAATATAGAATTATAAACAAAGCTTGCTCTTATGTCTTAGATTGAAGAAATAGGGGGAGATACGCATTCATATTTGCAGTGGTAGATGATTCTGCCTAACTAACAGTATGTGCTTGAGTGGGTGACTAAGGCAACACCAAGCTGCTCGGTAAGTTGCTGGAACGATGCTCGGTACTTATCTTGGAATTTATTAGTTTGTTGTATTTTAGTCCCTTGCGGATTCATTCCAAGAACTGGCCCTCAGCTGTTAGTTAGGCAGAATCATCTACCACTGCAGATATGAATGCGTATCTCCCCCTATTTCTTCAATCTAAGACATAAGAGCAAGCTTTGTTTATAATTCTATATTTCTTGCAGTCATTGCAACACCAAGCTGCTCTGTAAGTTGCTGGAACGGTGCTCGGTACTTATCCTTGGAATTTATTAGTTTGTTGTATATATATATATATATATATATATATATTTATATATATATATAGTTAAAAGAGGAATCTTAAAACTATCTACAAATTTGTTTCGAGCGTGTTGCGCTGTCATCAGGATGGTTTTTGGTTTGCCCACCGCCGATGTTATATAGCGTGTGGGCTCCCGTTTGCGGTTGTTTGCACGTGCGGGTTGGCTGCACGTGTTTTTTGGGGGCTTTCAGGTTTTTGTTTTGGTGTGTTCACTAACAACGATTTCCATTTATGCCTGCAGTTGTTTACTATTTCTGTTTGGTGTTTAAAGTTGCTAAGTGTGGTTTGCATAGTATTAACCATTTTTCAGTTAAACATAGGTTGCACCTTTTTGAAACATTGCTGTATGGTGATGCTCTTTTTATGATTTTCCAGGATATATTGTAGCTTGTTTTTGCGTCTTTAAGTTTCCAGATATATTTGCTCAGTTCTGTTTGGTTTTTATATTTTTCTTTATTAAATGACTGTTTGTGGTTTGCATATCTGGTTTTGAAGTGGTTTTCAGTGATCCCTATGTAGGTTTCTTTTTCATTTTCTGATGTCACAGTAGCCTGGTATACAATGTTTTTGTGAAGACATTTATTGTTTAGTGGGCACTGCTCCTTTTTTGGTGCAATTGAAAGATTTCCTTTCTTCACCCTTCTTTGCTGTGTTGATTTTTCATTTTGTTGGATGCGTCAGTTAGGTTTTTGGGGTTTGGGGCATACATGAGTACGTAGTTTGACAGTGTTTTTTAAATAATTTTGGACATTTTGTGTTCTTTTTGGAAATGAAGTTGTTAGGTTTTTGAAGAATTCTTTCCCTATGTTTGTTTTGATTTTTCCCGTCGTATGGGGGGGTTTCATATGATTTTTCTTTCCTATTTTTTGCTTTTATTTGTGTTGTTGTTGGGTTGTATTTTTAATTTTGTAATTGTATCCACTTGTTTGTAGTGCCTCCTGGTATTTTTATGCGCATTGTTGAACACTCTCTCACTGCATGACATGTTTGATAGTCTCTTGTTTATGCCATGGGGTATGGTCTTTATACAGATGGTGGATGGTTACTTTTGGTGTGTACATAAAGAGGTGTATCGTTGGGTTTCTTGTATGGTTTATATATGTGATTGTTGAGATCCAATGTTATGTCTAAGTAGGGTTTACTCCCTTTTTGTTTGCTTCAATTTGGGAATCTTTAAGTTGTGGTTTTGGAAAATTTTGCATAGTTCTTTCTTTTGTTTTCGATGGTTTTGGATTGTTGGTTAGTGCAGCAAGGCCATCGTCTCTGTATTGTCCGACTTGTTTCCGAGTTTTTTCTTGATGTTGGACAGCATGAATAGTGACCAGTTCAAAATGTTTCTGACCATCATATGATCCATGGTTACGTCGAATGTTGAGTTTCTGTTGGTTTTCTGATCCAGGTTTCATTTTTTGCTGTGTAGTAATGTTTTCTTGGTGTGGAGAATGATTTCCATTTCTGACCCTGTTATGTCTGTGTGGTTACTGGCAAACTTCAGGGCTTTGGTGAGTAGTTCCTCATCTATAGATGGGTAAAAGTCTGCTATGTCAAATGTGATGAATACTGTATTACTTTGTTTATTGAGTTTTTTGAACCATTGGATAACTTCGTATGTGTTCTTCCAGAGGTTGTATTCAGAGTTTGATTTTACGTTCTTTATTATTTTTTCCAGAATTTTCTTGCTTATTTTGCCTAATTCAGATTTGGATGGGTTTATTAGTCTACATGTTGGATTGTTATGAAAATTGGGCTTGTGGTCTTTGAGTGTTATGAAAGCTTCTTTTGTTGCTGTCGCTTCTATCTGTCACTTAGGTCCATGCGCTCTGCAAGTTCTTTTTCTTTAGTGCGGATACTGTCATGTATATTTTTGTTGGCTTTTTTGTAGTTTTTCTGGATGTTTTTGTCAAGGAGTTGAGAGTATTCTTTTGGTTCCATTATGTAGTAATTGCTAGTTTTATCAGCCTTCACAAATATTTTTTTGTCATTTTGTACTTGTTTTATTTGTTTTTTTTTAGTGTTGTTTGGAAACCGTTGTTAGATTTTTTGAATTCAATACTGGTTATCATTCTTTTCATTTGATCTTCAAAGGGTTTCATTTTGTCTATGGCTGGTGGTGAAGAAAGGAAGGGTGAAGAAAGGAAATCTTGCAATTGCACAGAAAGGAGCAGTGCCCACTAAACAATAAATGTCTTCACAACAACATTGTATACCAGGCTACTGTGACATCAGAAAATGAAAAAGAAACCTACATAGGGATCACTGAAAACCACTTCAAAACAGATATGCAAACCACAAACAGTCATTTAATAAAGAAAAATATAAAAACCAAACAGAACTGAGCAAATATATCTGGAAACTTAAAGACGCAAAAACAAGCTACAATATATCCTGGAAAATCATAAAAAGAGCATCACCATACAGCAATGTTTCAAAAAGGTGCAACCTATGTTTAACTGAAAAATGGTTAATACTATGCAAACCACACTTAGCAACTTTAAACACCAAAACAGAAATAGTAAACAACTGCAGGCATAAATGGAAATCGTTGTTAGTGAACACACCCAAAACAAAAACCTGAAAGCCCCCAAAAAACACGTGCAGCCAACCCGCACGTGCAAACAACCGCAAACGGGAGCCCACACGCTATATAACATCGGCGGTGGGCAAACCAAAAACCATCCTGATGACAGCGCAACACGCTCGAAACAAATTTGTAGATAGTTTTAAGATTCCTCTTTTAACTTGTTTTAACTAATGTTGCTCCCCAAGGGTTGAGCACTTAAAAATTGTTTTAGGCATTTTAAATATACTGATCTATATATATATATATATATATATATATATATATATATATATATATATTATATATAAATATATACACACACACGCACGCGCGCTCACACACACACACACACACACACAGAGGCATGCACGCAAAGACACACACACACACACACACACACACACACACACACACACACACACATATATATATATATATATATATATATATATATATATACGCACGCGCGCTGGCGCGCTCACACACACACACACACACACACACACACAACACACGTGTACTCGCGCAAGCATGTAAACACACACACACATACATGCGCGCGCAAGCACTTACACACACACACACACATACGCACGTTCTTTCTGTATGTGAGAGAGAGTGAGAGAGAGAGAGAGAGAGAGATTAGCGCGCGTGCACGCATACACACTGCGCTCACTCGCCCGCCCGCTCTGGTGTACATTAGTTTAAAATGGATGATATGTCAGTCTGACTTGAGACATATTCTCTAGAAAAAAAGAGAAAACATGCTTGCTGCAGGGGAACGGGGCTGGTAAGGGTGAAATGTGGTGGGGGGTGGGGTATACTTCATGCACTCGCCTGTTTACACTGTACGCAACAACATCTATCTCTCTTTACATTGCTACAATGCTTATGATATACTTTCTATTTCATTTATTGGTAAACGTTGCATAAACGAAAACGCCATAGTCAATCTGAACACCACGCAATCCCCCCGCCCCTCCTCCTCCCCTCCTCCTCCCCCCTCCCCCTTCCCACCCCGCCCCTTTCTTTTTTTTTTTTTTTTTCCTCCAATTTTTGTTTATTTCCTTTTCAGCCAACGACCTGAGCGATGCAAAGCGCGCAGTGTATATGTGTGTGTGTGTGTGTGTGGTTGTGTGTGTCTATCCCTCCCTGTCGCCGCCCTCTCGCACGCTGCACGCCAGCCGCTG
>CM031608.1:68136455-68138955 GCA_018398815.1 Conus ventricosus
ATTAGCATTTACCTTGTCAGTATTGAAGATGAAAAAGATTTTTAATGTATGGAAGAAGAATAAGAGATTAGATTGTGTACACTCCCCCCCCCCCCCCCCTTTTTTTTTTCTTTTGCTCCTTTTCTTTTTTTTTCTTCTTCTTTTTTGATCTTTCTTTTTATTTTCATTTTTTTCCTATCTTGTGTTTAGATGTGAGAGTCTACGTGTGGGACCTGCTTGTGATTCGCCAAAGTTTGTGAACTTTCTTGTGATTGGTACACAAAAAGCACCTGTTGAAACTGGGAACGTACGTACATGTTCTTCGAATGCTGGAAGTTAAAATCTGTCTTTTATTTGGACAATTCAAAAATCCGCTGGAAGCCTACATCAACAGAAACAGACAAACAAAAAATAAACAAACGAAAGCGAGACTTTTCGTTCCCATGACGTGTGAGGTGCTACTATCATTGTGTTGAAAACACAGTGTTTCTTGTGAACTTCACTCCCCTTCTGACGTCACGTGGTACATTGCGTCATCAAGTGAGGAAGGTGTGACGTCACCATGGCGTCACGCAGACGTCGGACCTCCAGCTCTGCCAGTGTCAGCACTATGGGCAGTCCTGCCCGCCAGCTGGAGGTAAGAGAAACGTTTATTTCTGCATTACAGAATAGCGATTCGTTGTCGCCATTGTAATCAAACTGTTTTGTGGGGCAGAAAATGCAGTTTAGCTATTTCCTTGTGGGAACTGGGCAAAAGTGCAATTTAGCTCTTCACTTGTGGGAACTGGGCAAAAGTGCAGTTTAACTCTTCACTTGTGGGAACTGGGCAAAAGGACAGTTTAGTTCTCCTTCGTTGGAAGGGAGCAAAAGTGCTGCTTAGCTGTCCCCCCGAAAGAACGGATCGAAAGAGCTCTCCCCTCAGAGGAACGGGTGGAAAGTGCAGTTTAGCTCTCCCCTCAGAGGAACGGGTGGAAAGTGCAGTTTAGGTCTTCCCTCAGAGGAACGGGTCGTTACTGCAGTTTAGCTCTCCCCTCAGAGGAACGGGTGGAAAGTGCAGTTTAGCTCTCCCCTCAGAGGAACGGGTCGTTACTGCAGTTTAGCTCTCCCTCAGAGGAACGGGTGGAAAGTGCAGTTTAGCTCTCCCCTCAGAGGAACGGGTGGAAAGTGCAGTTTAGGTCTCCCCTCAGAGGAACGGGTCGTTACTGCAGTTTAGCTCTCCCCTCAGAGGAACGGGTGGAAAGTGCAGTTTAGCTCTCCCCTCAGAGGAACGGGTCGTTACTGCAGTTTAGCTCTCCCCTCAGAGGAACGGGTGGAAAGTGCAGTTTAGCTCTCCCCTCAGAGGAACGGGTC
The DNA here is from genome assembly GCA_018398815.1 of Conus ventricosus. Classification (NCBI taxonomy): domain Eukaryota; kingdom Metazoa; phylum Mollusca; class Gastropoda; order Neogastropoda; family Conidae; genus Conus; species Conus ventricosus. The sequence goes on from CM031608.1 coordinate 68,137,785, forward strand.
GTTACTGCAGTTTAGCTCTCCCCTCAGAGGAACGGGTGGAAAGTGCAGTTTAGCTCTCCCCTCAGAGGAACGGGTCGTTACTGCAGTTTAGCTCTCCCCTCAGAGGAACGGGTGGAAAGTGCAGTTTAGCTCTCCCCTCAGAGGAACGGGTCGTAAGTGCAGTTTAGCTCTCTCCTCAGAGGAACGGGTGGAAAGTGCAGTTTAGCTCTCCCCTCAGAGGAACGGGTCGTTACTGCAGTTTAGCTCTCCCCTCAGAGAAACGGGTGGAAAGTGCAGTTTAGCTCTCCCCTCAGAGGAACGGGTCGTAAGTGCAGTTTAGCTCTCCCCTCAGAGGAACGGGTGGAAAGTGCAGTTTAGCTCTCCCCTCAGAGGAACGGGTCGTTACTGCAGTTTAGCTCTCCCCTCAGAGGAACGGGTGGAAAGTGCAGTTTAAGCCTTCCTGTGAGAGAATGGGGCGAAAGGACAGTTTAGCTTTCCCCTCAATAGAATGGGCCGAAAGGACAGTTTAGTTCTTCCTCTGACAGAATGGGAAAAAGGGCAATTTAGTTCTTCCTCTGAGAGAATGGGGAAGAAGGGCAGTTTCGTTCTCCGCTCGTGGGAAGGGAGCAAAAGTAGCAGTAGTTCTTTCCTGATTAGAACCAGACGAAAGTGCTATTTAGTTCTCCCATAGAGACAAAGGGCTAAAGTGCTGTTTAGTTCTCCCATAGAGACAAAGGGCTAAAGTGCTGTTTAGTTCTCCCATAGAGACAAACTGTTTAGCTCTCCCATAGAGACAAAGAGTTAAAGTGCTGTTTAATTCTCCCATGGAGACAAAGGGCTAAAGTGCTGTTTAGTTCTCCCATAGAGACAAAGGGCGAAAGTGCTGTTTAGTTCTCCCATAGAGACAAAGGACTAAAGTGCTGTTTAGTTCTCCCATGGAGACAAAGGGCTAAAGTGCTGTTTAGTTCTCCCATAGAGACAAAGGACTAATGTGCTGTTTAGTTCTCCCATAGGGACAAAGGGCTAAAGTGCCGTTTAGTTCTCCCATAGAGACAAAGGACTAAAGTGCCGTTTAGTTCTCCCATAGAGACAAAGGACTAAAGTGCTGTTTAGTTCTCCCATAGAGACAAAGGACTAAAGTGCCGTTTAGTTCTCCCATAGAGACAAAGGACTAAAGTGCCGTTTAGTTCTC
>CM031608.1:68158955-68168955 GCA_018398815.1 Conus ventricosus
ATATTGATGATATTTTATATTTCATTATATTACTAGCAAAACATTACGTATACACATGCAAATTAGAAGGAAACCCTCCACAAACAACATCTTTTTTGAAAAAATTGAACTATAGATATAAAATCGAGCAACATAATGCATATTAAAGCTTGTGCTATGCAACTTTTTTTGAAAAATGGCTGACATACAAACCATTATTTTCCCATGTCTAAATGTTCGTGTATTGTGTGTAATAATTATGGCTAGTTTTGCTTCTATCATAATGTATCATACAATGCTACTATATTATAAGTTAACCTTTTTCTTTTTCTTTTGAATTCTTTGTGGTCCACTTTCCCTTTTAGACTTAACACTCCAAATGTTTGCACAGATGCGTACAGATTCGCGCGCGCGCGCGTGCGCGCGCGTGTGTGTGTGTGTGTGTGTGTGTGTGTGTGTGTGTGTGTGTGTGTGTGTGTGTGTGTGTGTGTGAAAATTCATAAAGGTTTGAATATGTTTATTAATGTATCTACACCCCTCTTATATTATGTAATTGGACTCATGTTGTACTACCTTAAACTCTCATCTGGTGAAAAATAAAAAGGAAAAAAAAAAACACACAGCCAGGACCACCTCACAGCCGATTTTCCACAAAACGCAGTAATTCAGTAAACGCTCATTTCTTTGCCAAAATCTAGGAGGCTTTTTATAATTGTTATTATTATTCTTACATGATTGGGACTTATTGATTTTTAACTGAGGTGTTGCATTCAGAAATTGCAGAGATTTAAAACCGGACACACACACGCACGCACGCACGCACGCACGCACGCACGCACGCACGCACGCACGCACGCACGCACGCACGCACGCACGCACGCACACACACACACACACACACACACACACACACACACCACACACACACACACACACACACCACACATACCGCGCGCGCGATAAGGCAAGACACGAAAATAGACGAAAACAAAACAAACACACGAACAAACGAAAACAAAAGCAAAAAAAAAAAAAAAAAAGAAGAAAAAATACGAAAAACAAAAACAAGAGAGAGAGAGAGAGAGAGAGAGAGAGAGAGGAGAGAGAGAGAGAGAGAGAGAGAGAAATGGACAACATTTTCTGACTTCTGGTCGTCAAAATTTGCATCGAACATGGTGTGGGTATAAAAGTAAAGAAGACGGATAAGAATTTTTCGTAGATTTTCTCTTTCATTTTCATTTATTTCTATTCATATTTCTATTTATTCATTTATCTTCTATTCATATCTTTATTTCCATCACGTACGTTTCGCTTCAGCTGGGGATATATTAAACGTTGAGCTTGGAACTTACCTTTTTTTTTAATGGAAATTTTACTTATTAATTTGTTCTGTGTGTTTCTTTTCTGAACGAGTGTTAGTTGAATGGGTAGAGCAAGTACCATTAGTTTGGAGTTTTGTGCTTGTAGCTGTATCACTGTGCTAACAAAAGTGACCTTTCTTCTCAGTTATTTTCTGTTCAGCCTGCCCGCCCCTCACTAAAAATTCCGTAGGTGTGAGAGACTCGCTGCATTCCTGACACAACCCCAGCGTCAGCAGTTCTTAAGGAGCCATGAAGGTCGGGCTTCCATCAGGTTAGCCTGCAGAGAAGACCCCGCCTGCGATGCCACTCAGTCTCTCCGGTGGTGTCTACTGCGATTCGTCCGCCGAACACTACCAACTCCCCACTGACGACAGTGATTGCTTGTTGTTGTCTCGTTCGTCATTTCTTCAGATGGATTCCCCCGTCTCCTCGACAAAGGTGGCAGTACGTCGCAGGTCCTCCAGTCCTCCGTAGAGCTTCCGGGCCACTGGTATTGGTCGGGCCAGGTTTTCTCTCGGAGCGCTTGGTGGAGCGGGCAGGACTGCAGCAGATGTTCTGTTGTCTGGCTGCCTGTTCTGCAGGGGCACTGCTCTGTGTTGCCGATGCGGAGTTTGATGAATAGGTGGTGTTTCAGGCGGTTGTGGCCTGTCCTGAGCCTGAAGATGACTACCTGCTCTCGTCGAGTCAGCAGGTAGTATGGGTCTGCTCTGTTGTGGCGTGGATGCTGGTGCTTCCAATTATTCTGCAGCTTGGCCTTGATGATGGTCCTGTATTCAGAGTAGCTGGTAGATCTGTCCATCTGCTCCTTCGTAGTGCCCTCCTTTGCCAAGGAGTCAGCAGTCTCATTGCCAAGCACGTTGCAGTGGGAGGGAATCCACTGCAGGGTGACTGTGTGACTTGTGCAGAGGGAGGCGAGAGAGGTGGACAGATCGTTGATTTCTGGATCTCTGACAGTGATTGCTAAATCGTGGCACTCGACCGAGTGACCAGAACGTCGTGTTTTGTCTTGTGGTTTGTTTGTTCATGTCTGGCGGATGTTTTATTTAAACTTCTTAGTTATCTTCAGGCGATGAAGACTTGGACGCGAACTACACTTACAGAAGAAATAAGCTTACTTGTAAAAAGTAGTCCTACACTTTACCCATCTGCCCACACGACCAAGCTAAACTGATGAAAGCTGAGCATGTGGAATACAAAATGTTCTCGTGATATCGTGAGTCTGCGGATCATTTAGATTGAGAGTGTTTAGACTGTTCCATATCAGCAGGACTTCGCAAGGAAAAAGGTCTTAATAGTTAAAATGAAATCTGTGTCCTCCTGAGAGAGAGAGAGAGAGAGAGAGAGAGAGAGAGAGAGAGAGAGAGAGAGAGAGAGAGAGAGAGAGAGAGAGAGAGAGTGTCACGGTCAAAAATAAACAACCAAAGTCGTGGTCCAGGTTGTTCGGACATAAGCTCAAACTCAAATATTCTGAGCACTAGGCAGACGGCCCATGTGTCGGGTCCAGCCAATTAAGCATAGCGGAGAGGCTTCACGGAGACGGTCTGTCCAGCCAGACGGACTAAGTAGCTGACAGACGCCTCGATGTCTGGTCAAACGAGTCTCGACGCCCGGATCGGGCTCATCCAGCCAATTTGAGCACAGCGAGGAGACTAATCCTAATCCTCTACGGAGACGGTACTGTCCAGCCAGACAGACTAAGTAGCTGACCGACGCCTCGATGTCTGGTCAGACGAGTCTCGACGCCTGGATCAGACTGATCTAGCCAATTTACGACGTCGCCGGAACGAAGAGAGGGAAGGTAGTGTGTGGTGGGGGTGAAATCAAGCTAATCAATTAAATGACCAATTGACCACCACAGAGAGTAAGGCGTGTAGGCGTGACTGTCATGATTTGAATATCCAATGGAATTAGAGGGAGATAACTTCGGGTACGAGGCGGTAAAAATACTGACCAATGGTACTCGCCCTTGGACAGATGAGTTTCAAGATAAGATAGGGATGCGGGAGTGGAGAAGCAGAACGAGAAAGAACGAGCAGAGAGAGGGGGAGATGAGGAGGTTCTGGGTGTAGTCTCTACACGAGAGAAAAGGCAGAGAGATGAAGAGAGGAGGGGGAGAACGAACAGACAGAGTGAGAGAGGAAGAGGTTCTAGGTCTGCTCGAGAGAGAAGCAGAGAGATGAGGGGAGGAGAGAAGAGAACCAAGTTGAGAGATTAGCAGGAGATAGTCTGCAGAGGAAGGACTAAGGAGAGATGTGGAGAGAGAGAGTTGCTAACTAATGAAGAGGAAAAGAAAGAAAAGAAAAAAGAAAAGAAAAGCAACCATGTCCATTTGATAGAGCAGACTAGAAGAGAGAGAGAGAGTGCAATGCGTTAATGCATGAAGAGAAGAAAGGAGAACAGATCGATGTTGATAGTCACTGTTCCATCTTGACCGGGTTCGACCTCATACTTGGCCAGCGCCACTTTCATCGGCAGTCCAACCTGACCAACGCCAGCGGTCTAACCTGACCAGTGCCAGCAGTCCAGCTCGACCGGTGCCAGTAGTCTAACCAAGACCAGTGCCAGCAGTTGTGTCGTGCTTGTGAAAGTGACAGTGAAAAGAAAAAGAAAAGAAAAGAAAAGACAGTGATTCGTGAATAGTTAAGATCACCTGGCCAGGTAAAGTAGAAATCTATTTATACCCGGGTTAGTTAATGATGTTCTAGATAAATGATTTTGTGAAGTTCAGGAAAGAGAGAATGTTTTATTTTGTTTGATTCCATATGCATTGATGTTTCGTTCTATGATCATGTGCAGTAAAGTTATAGACTTTAGTGGTTTGATGTGACGAATGCATGATATATGAATGAGATTGTAAGCAAGCTGTGAGTGTGTTTGGGCTGTGCGCTAGTCCTTCCTCCATCGACATCACCCGAGGTTGACAGAGAGAGAGAGAGAGAGAGAGAGAGAGAGAGAGAGAGAGAGAGAGAGAGAGAGAGAGCTCCGTTACACTGGTTTCGCGGCGAAGCAGTTATTGTCGTCAGTGTGGGGCTCAGCAGCTGGTGTCCTGTGTATGCTGGATCAGAACAGACACCACTGAACTTCACTGACGGGACACGGCAGCAGTGCAGTGTCTACTCTGGTGTGTCGCTTCATGGCGACGTGACAAGGACTGCAACCTGTGGATTGCCGGCTTCAGGCTGTGGCGGGACAAGTCAGGCTGTGGTTGTGGTCGAGGAGCTGGAATGAATGGCTCAGGTTTCAACGCCACTTTTGAGATGACATGGAAGATTAGGCAGGAATTTTTTTTTTCCCCGACACATTTGATTCAAGTAACAGGAGAGCTTACAAATGCGCAGAAAGAGAGCGCGCGGAGGTTTTCACACATATATAATAGACATATTCATGCATGACTTACGTAAATTGTTGATGCATACATATTTTCAATTACGCATTCCATCCCATTCTTTAGGCTCTCGCATTTCACCTCAGGGAAATACAATTATTCCATAGAGGAAAACAAGTTAAAAAAATCAAAACAAATGGCGGACAAAAAAAAAAAAAACTTGAATAACAAAGTAGAGTGCAGAGAAAGCACAGGAAAAAATATTTGTATGGTCCATGTATTATTGACATTGCAGCTGTTATTGTTCAGAATGAAGTCACTAGACTGCTAACAGCACAGGTCCCCAGACTTAAAAAGTGTGGTTTCGTATACGTTGTTTGGTTGCACGTGAGAATTGTTAAGGTTAGATGAGTAGATGATTTCAGTGTTTGTCGCCTAATACCATCTAAGATGAAGAGACGTTAAACAGAACTGAACCGAAGTGATTCAAACTGACATACGTGACACATGTGGAGTGGCCATGGAAACTGACATATGTGACACATGTGGAGCGGCCATGGAAACTGACATACGTGACACATGTGGAGCGGGCATGGAAACTGACATACGTGACACATGTGGAGCGGCCATGGAAACTGACATACGTGACACGTGTGGTGCGGCCATGATAACCGACATACGTGACACATGTGGAGCGGCCATGGAAACTGACATACGTGACACATGTGGTGCGGCCATGATAACCGACATACGTGACACATGTGGAGCGGCCATAGAAACTAGTATCACCGCGAGAACGGAGGATGAAGAGGGACAGAATCTGACATCCATTTTACTTGATAGTAATCAACGAGGATGATGACGATAATGACAATAATCTACCGAGTTCATCTTCAGCCTCACATCATATCACTGGACATTAGATAATGACGATGATGACAACGATCTATCGAGTTCCATCTTAAATATGACATCATATTACTGGACATTAGATAATGACGATGATGACAATAATCTATCGAGTTCCATCTTAAATATCACATCATATTACTGGACATTAGAAAATGACGATGATGACAATAATCTATCGAGTTCCATCTTAAATATCACATCATATTACTGGACATTAGATAATGACGATGATGACAATAATCTATCGAGTTCCATCTTCAGTCTCGCATCATATTACTTGACATTAGATAATGACGATGATGACAATAATCTATCGAGTTCCATCTTAAATATCACATCATATTACTGGACATTAGATAATGACGATGATGACAATAATCTATCGAGTTCCATCTTCAGTCTCGCATCATATTACTTGACATTAGATAATGACGATGATGACAATAATCTATCGAGTTCCATCTTAAATATCACATCATATTACTGGACATTAGATAATGACGATGATGACAATAATCTATCGAGTTCCATCTTCAGTCTCGCATCATATTACTTGACATTAGATAATGACGATGATGACAATAATCTATCGAGTTACATCTTCAGTCTCACATCATATTACTGGACATTCTTCTGCTCTTCAGTCGCGGCGGCACGAGTATCCTGGCGTCCATCGAACCCGAGAGATACAGACACCTGCAGCGTTAGTCCGGAAATTCGGGCGACGCTGTCAGAGACATAGCCATCATGTGGGTGGATGGGGCGACCACAGGCTGTGAGATATTGACCACAGGCTGTGAGATATTGACCACAGGCTGTGAGATATTGACCACAGGCTGTGAGATATTGACCACAGATTATGAGATATTGACCACAGGCTGTGAGATATTGACCACAGGCTGTGAGATATTGACCACAGATCATGAGATATTGACCACAGGCTGTGAGATATTGACCACAGGCTGTGAGATATTGACCACAGATTATGAGATATTGACCACAGGCTGTGAGACATTGATCACAGCTGTGAGATATTGACCACAGATTATGAGATATTGACCACAGGCTGTGAGACATTGATCACAGGCTGTGAGATATTGATCACAAGTTGTGAGATATTGATCACAGGCTGTAAAATATTGATCACAGGCTGTGAGATACTGATCACAGCTTGGCTGCTGAAAAAAGCGTGCGAGATTACTTTTAGTTCTCTCGGATTATGAAACGAGTGATTCTTTTTCTCATTCCGTTTTTTTTTTTTTAAAGGAGGGGGGGGGGGGGGGGGGGGAAGGGGTTGGAAAAAGGGTCATTCCTGACTCTTCCGTTATTTTTTTTTCAAAGGAGGGGGAGGGAGTGGGTTATAAAAAAGGGTCATTCCTGACTGAGCTGAAAATCTGTTCGGATTTTAAACGTGTTCATATTCATGTTGTATTTGAACTTTTTTAATTTCAGAGACTGTGGGGCTGTGTAATATGGTAAATATGAAGTATACCCAAGTTTAAAAGTTAATCTATAAATGAACGGCGATCGTTGAAAGAAAGCCAGAACAAATTCAGCTGTGCCCATGATATCGAAGATCATCGGAAGTTTTAAAGTCACCTTTCAGCAATTCAGTTTAGTTATGCTTCTGTGTGTACGTATTTACAGTCTATTGCACACACACACACACACACACACACACACACACACACACAGAGAGAGAGAGAGAGAGAGAGAGTCGGTCCCAGCATTCCGACTCCTCAGTCGCAGACGGCCATTCACACCCTCTACAGCACACTGTCAGCGCGTGACCCACCGCCATTTCTGCCTGATGAAGTGAGATAGCGGCGGCACGATAGACAAGGGCGGAAAATCAATGCCTCGCGCTCGGCAATGGGTCTTTGTGGCGCGATCCACTTTCTCCCCGTCCCAGCCTGTTCAGCATTCTCAAGTGGCAGGTTTGAAGTAGCGGCTGAACGATCCGATGACTGCCGCAGGGTGGGATTCTTTGTCAGTGCGAATATCGTTGCGATGAAAACCAACCAGGACGTAACGACGAACCTTGTGGATACTCCCCTCCGGCACAACCCTTTTCTCCCTCCCCCCCCCCCTCATCTCCCACCACCCCCCTCCCTCCACCCTCCAATTCCTACTCCACTCCATCCTTTCCGAATCTAGATCTCGAATTCTTGGTTCGAGTCTGGAATGGTTGCTGGCATGCTTTTTTCCCCCCCGGCTGTCTGTAGGCCTGTTTTAGAGGCCCCCCTCTCTCTCTGTACGCCGGTTTTCACAGTTTTCCCTGAAGTTCGTGGTTTGATGGCTCACTATATTCACCTGCTAGTATTGTTGTTCGTCGAGACGACGAACAATTCGAGTTTGGCACGGATAATGGCATGCTGTTTTTCCTGCAGTCTGTATGCCTATTTTAGAGGCCCCTTCTCTTTGCGCTGATTTTCAGGGTTATGCCTGAAGTTCGTGGTTGGTGGCTTCACCTTGTTCACCTACTAGTACAACGTCACCGAATCACCGCGGTTGTCCTCTCATCTGATGTGTATGTAGTCGTCCATCAGTCTTTTGATAGGCATGTTGCAACAGTATTTTAGGATAGCCGCATTTTACTTATTTGAATCTCTTCGTTTCATAGCCAATGTTAGGCAGGTACTCAAGGTCTGACCAGCGCATTGGGCTAACGCGTGGGTCAGAAAATCTTCTAAGTCGCAGCCGCGAGACCCTCTTCTTGAATTCTCTCATCTTGGTCATTAAGTCATGTATCCACCAGCTTTTAAATCATGCGCAGTGTGGTCTCAAAACTTAGCGGATCTGGTGCAGCGTATTTTGGACCAGTCCGCACGCAGTGACGTCTCCTTGATGAAACTGAAACTGAAACCTGAAACCTGTTCGTTCCCGCTGGATCCTGTTGGGTCTTCACTACAGATCTCAGGCGTGATCGATCTTGCGCTGCTTCCCCCCCCCCCCCCCCCCCCCCACACAACCCCCACCGCCTTCCCCCCAGAACGTTCTGCGCGTTTCCAGCACATTGTTCAGAGTCCTTGGCCATGCTGTTGACTGACCGTCCTCTTTTTCGTTTTCCCCGGGATTCTCACCAGTCCAGGACATGTCGAGCGATCGATGTTGTTTGGATCTCTGCGCTGGGTTTGTCTATCTAATCCATTCCCAGGGTTCTGATGGTGTCCTCAACTGTTCGTTCTCTGGTGGTTGCTCTGCGCCTAGATTTTCGGTTGTGAGTTTTTTTTGTTTTTTTTCCCGTCCATTTGATACAGAGTAACGGTAGCAAGCAGGCGTTGGCGAAGACATGCAGACTGTATTCCAGACCTTAAGATCCTCCAAGTCTCTGAACCATACGACAGTACAGGCTTAGCAGGGGAGTCGCAATGCACCTCTGTTTAAACACACACACACACACACACGCACACACACACACACACACACACACACACACACACACACACATATATATATATATATATATATATATATATATATATATATATATATATATATATATATATATATATATATATATATATATACCTGCTCTACTGCACCAAATGCAAGGGAGCTCAATACGTAGGAGAAACACGCAACTCGCTCAAACAACGCTTTTACGTATAGGTCACACATCCAGAACAATACAGGCACCCACGTCACACATCATTTCAACATGCACAACCACTCACTTCAAGACATGCGTTGTATGCCAATTGAAAAACAGTACATAGACAGTGACATTCATAGAGACCTCAGGGAAACATTCTGGATTCGTAAACTACAAACAAAGCATCCACAAGGCCTGAACACACATACTAACTATTAGTGACACGCACCGAGTTCCCTTGCATTTGATAGTGACTCAGTTGTTCCCTCTGGTACAACTAACAAAGTGAAAACCTGAGAGAGAGAGAGAGAGAGAGAGAGAGAGAGAATTAGAGAGACAGAGAGAGAGAAAGAGAGAGGGGGGCTGTTAGTATATTGGTGGGGGTGGGGAGTGACAAAATAATAACAACAGGATGGTGTGTTAGACTTTGCATCACTTGGTGATGACATTACTGTCATGACGCAAGTTTTCTTTTAGCATCGACCTGATGATGTCAGTTCTCTTTTGACGTGACTACACAGTCTGTCGTCCTTGAAAAAGAGCAGCCGCTCGAAATATTGGATTATATTTGTTTACATTGCTTGTTTGCCTTTTTACTTCAATTGTCTCCTCTCTCTCTCTCTCTCTCTCTCTCTCTCTCTCTCACTCTCTCTCTCTCTCCTCTATATATATATATATATATATATAATATATATATTATATAAATTCCCCGAGCCAGATCAGATAAAGAGGCTGTATAGGCCCAGGCCTACGGCTAGGGATAGCTGGATCGCGATCGTTTTAGTTCGGATGTTCCCCACAGGACTATGGTCTGGGGAAACAATTAGA
>CM031608.1:68173955-68181455 GCA_018398815.1 Conus ventricosus
GGAGACAGACGGAAATGAACACCTATGTGTGTCTGTGCATGGGGGAGAGAGACCGAAATGAACACCTATGTGTGTCTGTGCATGGGAGAGAGGACCGAAATGAACACCTATGTGTGTCTGTGCATGGGGGGGGGGGGGGGGGGGGGGGGGGGGGGGGGGGGGGGGGGGGGGGGGGAAGACCGAAATGAACACCTATGTGTGTCTGTGCATGGGGAGAGAGACCGAAATGAACACCTATGTGTGTCTGTGCATGGGGAGAGAGACCGACATGAACACCTATGTGTGTCTGTGCATAGGGAGAGAGACCGAAATGAACACCTATGTGTGTCTGTGCAAGGGGGGAGAGACCGACATGAACACCTATGTGTGTCTGTGCATGGGGAGAGAGACCGACATGAACACCTATGTGTGTCTTGCATGGGAGAGAACCGAAATGAACACCTATGTGGTCTGGCATGGGAGGAGACGCAGAAACACTCATGAGACAAAAACCTATGTGTGTCTGTGCATGGGGGAGAGACCGAATGAACACCTATGTGTGTCTGTGCATGGGAGAGAGACGCGACATTAGACACCTAGTGTGTCTGTGCATGGGGGAGAGACGAAAGAACACCTATGTGTGTCTGTGCAGGGGAGAGAGACCCGACATGAACACCTATTTTGTTTTGCATAGGGAGAGAGACCGACATGAACACCTATGTGTGTCTGTGCAATGGGGGGAGAGATCGAAATGAACACCTATGTGTGTCTGTGCATAAGGGGGAGAGACCGACATGAACACCTATGTGTGTCTGTGCATGGGAGAGAGACCGAAATGAACCCTTTTGTGTCTGTGCATGGGGGGGGGGGGGGGGGACCGAATGAACCCTATGTGTGTTTGTGTGGGGCGGTGGGGAGAGAGAGAATGCATATGGGGGGGTGAGGGGGGGAGAGAAAGGGAAAAGGGGTTTTGGAAGGGGGAGAAAAAAAAAGGGGGTGGGGGAAAAGGGGAAAAAATAAACCCCTTTTTGTGTTGTGAGGGGGGGGGGGGGGGGGAGAGAGAATAAAAAGGGGGGGGGGAGAGAGAAGAATAGGGGGTTTGGGGGGGTGAGGGGGGAGGGGAAAGAGGGAGGGAAAAAATAAAAACTTATTGTGCGGGGGGGGAAAAAAAGGGGGAAAGGTGGGGGAAGGAAGCGGCCACCTAGGCGGGGGGGGGAGGAAGGTGAAAACCAGTTGGTTTTGGGGGGGAGAAGAAAAAACCGTTTTTTAGGGGGAAGGCAAAATCCGGGGTGGGGGGGGGGGGAAGAGGCGAAGGGAAAGAGGGGGGGGGATAAAAATGAAGGGGGGGTGGGGGGGGAGAGAGAGACCAAAATTAAACCCCTATGTGTGTTGGCAGGGGGGGGAAGGGGGGGGGAAAAAGAAAAGAAAATAGTGGTGAGGGGGGGGGGGGGGGCCGAAGGAAATTGGTTTTGTGAAGGGGGAGAGGAAAAAGAAACTAGGTTGGGGGGGGAGGGCCGAAAAAAAAAGGGGGTGGGGGGGGGGGGGGGAAAGGGGGGGGGAAAGAGGGGAGGGGAAAGGGGAGGGGGGGGGGGGGGGGGATGGGGGGGAAGAAAAATGAACACCGGGGTTTTTTGGGGGGGGGGGGGGGGAAAGGGGGAAAAGAGGGGGAGGGGAGAGAGAGAGAAAAGGGGGAGAGCGAAAATGAACCCCTATGTGTGTCTGTGGGGGGGGGGGAGAGAGACCAAAAAGAACGCTTGTGTCTGTGTTGGGGGGAGAGAGAAATGAAAACCGGTGGGAGGGGGGGGGGGGGGAGAAAAACCCGAAATGAACCCCTATGTGTGTCTGTGATGGGGGGGGGGGGGGGGGGGGGGGGGGGGGGGGGGGGGGGGGGGGGGGAAGAGGGGGGGGGAAAATTAAAGGGGGGGGGGTTTGGGGGGGGGGGGAGGGGGGAAGGAGAATTGAAAATTGGGCGTGGGGGGGGGGGGGGGGGGGGGGGGGGGGGGGGGGGGGAAAGAAAAGGGTTTTTGGAAGGGGGGGAGGCCCGAAATGAAACTTGGTGTCTGTGCATGGGGGGAGAGAGACCAAAAAATGAACACCTATGTGTGGTTCTGGGGGGGGGGGGGGGGAGAGACCAAAAATGAACACATGTTTTTGTGAGGGGAGGGGGGGGGGGAGGGGGCCCCGAATGAAACCTATGTTTTGTCTGTCCCTGGGGGGAGAGGGGAAAAAAGGGAAATAAACACTTTTGTGTGTTGTGCATGGGGGGGGGGGGGGGGGGGGGGGGGACCGAAATGAACCCTTTGTGTGTCTGTGCATGGGGGGGGGGGGGGGGGGGGGAGAGACCGAAATGAAACATTGGTGTTTGCATGGGGAGAGGACCGTTTGAACACTTGTGTTTTGTGCATGGGGGAGAGGCCGAAATGAACACCTTGTGTCTGTGCATGGGGAGAGGGGGAGAAAAGACAATTGAACACCTAGTGGTCTGGCATGGGGAGAGAAAAAACCAAAATGAACACCAATGTGTGTCTGGCTGGGGGGGAGAGAACCGACTAAACACCTTTGTGTGTCTGTGCATGGGGAGAGAAGAGAAATGAACACCAAGTGTGTTTCTGGGGGAGGGACCGAATAAAAACCCCATGTGTGTTGTGCATGGGGGGGGAGAGAGCCCCGAAAACACCTATTGTGTCTGTGCATGGGGAAGGGGGGAAAGGACGAAATGAAACTATGTGTTTGTGCAGGGGGGGGGGGGGGGGAGAGGACCGAAATAAACCCCTATGTGTGTTTGTGATGGGGAGAGAGACCAAAATAAACACCTATGTGTTTGGCGGGGGGGAGAGGATGAAATGAAACCTATGGTGTCTGTGGGGGGGGAAAAAAACCCAAAATGCCTATGGTGTTGGAGGGGGGGAGAGAGACGAAATGAACACCTAGTGTGTCTGGCATGGGGGGGAGGACGAAATAAAACCCCTTGTTTTGTGCATGGGGGGGGGGGGGGGGGGGGGGGGGGGAGAAAAATGAACCCTTTTGGTGTCTGTGAGGGGAGGGGAGACCAAATGAACCCTATGTGTGCTGGCATGGGGGAGGCAAAAAAACCCCAGGGGTGTTGTGCTGGGGGGGGGGGGGGGGGGGGGGGGGGCCGAAATGAACACAGTGTTTTGGGGCGGGGGGGGGACCAAAAGCCCTTGGGGTGTGTCTGTGCTGGGGAGGGGGGGGGATGGGGGAAATGAACCCTATGTGTGTTTTTGAGGGGAGAGAGAAAAAACCTTGAACCCTTTTTTTTTTTTTTTTAAAAAAAACCCAAAAAACTATTTTTTTTTTTTCTTCATGGGGGGGGGGGGGGGGGGAAAAGGGGGGCGGGGGGGGGGGGGGGGAAAAATGAAAGAAAAAAGGGGGGGGGGGGGGAGAGAGGGGAATGAAAAGGGGGGGGGGGGGGGGGGGGGGGAGGGGGGGGGGGGGGGAAAGAAAAGGGGGCGGGGGGGGGAGAGGACCGAAAAAAACCCCTTGGTGCTGTGCATGGGGGGGGGGGGGGGGGAGAGGGAAAAAAAAAGGGTTGGAGGGGAGAGGACCGAAAGAACCCTCGGCAGTCGGACATGGTGGCATTCAGGTAGACAAATCCATCCCCCCCTTCCCCCCTCCCCCCCCCCCCCCCCCCCCCCCCCGGCCCCCCCCCGGTTCCACCCGCCCCACTTTTCCCCCTTCCCGTCCCCCCCCCCCCCCCCCCCCCCCCCCCCCCCCCCCCCCCCCCCCCCCCCCCCCCCCCCCCCCCCCCCCCCCCCCCCCCCCCCCCCCCCCCCAAAAAAAAAAAAAAAAAAAGAAAAAAGAAAAAGAAAGAAAAGAAAAAAAGGATGCTTGAAAATTTGTATCCTAGGGGTGAATGATCAAAATAAAAGTTTTTCGTTGAACGGGGTAAGTTCGTGAAAATTTTCCAAATAAAACAAGTAAGTATAAAAAAAAAGGAAAGAAAGGGGGTTTTTTTTAAAAGGCCCCAAGGGGAAAGAAAAAGAGGGAAGGATGAAATTAAAAAAGGAAAGAAAAGGAAAAGCAAAGTAAAAAAAAGGATGGCAAAGTAGGAAAAGGGGATAGCAAAAGTAGAAAAGATGGACAATAGAAGGATGGGCAAAGTAGAAAGGATAGCCCAAGTATGAAAAGGACAGGCAAAGTAAAAAAGGGGGCAAAGAAAAGGAAGGCCAAGTAGAAAAAGGAAAAGGAAAAGAGGAAAGGATAGGAAAGTAAAAAAGGTGGCCAAGTGAAAAGGATGGCAAGAAAAAAAAAAAGGATAGGAAAAAGTAGAAAGGATGGGAAAAGTAGAAAAGATAGGAAAGTGGGGAAAAAAGGGCAATTGAAAAGGAACCCCAAGTAGGAAAGGAGAAAAGTAAAAAGGATAGGCAAGAAAAAAAAGGGAAAAGGAAAAGGTGGGAAAGGATAGGAAAAAGTAAAAGGGAAAGGGAAAAAATAGAAAAGCAAGGCAAAAGAAAAGATAAAAAGGGGAAGAAAGTGGGAAAGGAAAGGGCAAAAAAAAAAAAGGACAGGAAAAGTGGGAAAAAAGGAAGGCAAAGTAAAAGGAAAGGGGGAAAAGTAGGAAAGGTAGGAAAATTTGGGAAAGGATGGCAAAGTGGAAAGGTAGGAATGTGGGAAAGGGAAGGAAAAAAGTAGAAAAGGATAGGAAATAAAAAAGGACAGGCAAAGGGGGAAAGGCGGGGAAAGTAGGAAAGGATGGGGGAAATAGGAAAGGATAGGCAAAGTAGAAAAAGACAGGAAAAGTAGAAAAGGATAGGAAAGTGGAAAGGACAGGAAAAGTAGAAAAGGAAAAGGGAAAAGGGTGGGGGAAAGGGAAAGGAAGGAAAAAAAAAAAGGAAGGCAAAGTGGGAAAAGGGAAAGGGCCCAAAGTAAAAAAAAAGGAAAAAGTAGGAAAGGTGGGGTGAAAAGGTTTAAAGAAAAAAGGAAGGCAAAGTAGGAAAGGAAGGAAAAAGAAAAAAAAAGGATAGGCAAAGTAGAAAAAGGCAGGCAAAGTGGGAAAGGAAGCAAAGTAGGAAAGGATAGGGAAAGTGGGAAAAAGGAAGGCAAAGTAGAAAAGGGGGGTGGAAAAAAAGTAGGAAAGGACAGGCAAAGTAGAAAAAGAAAATAGGAAAAAGGAAAGGAAAAAAGGACAGGCAAAGTGGGAAAGGACAGGCAAAGTAAAAAAGGCGGAAAAAGTAGGAAAGGTGGGAAAGTAAAAAAAGGAAGGAAAATAGGAAAAGGATAGGAAAAGTGGGAAAAAGGATGGGCAAAGTAGAAAAAGGACGGGCAAAGTAGAAAAGGGACGGGCAAAGTAGGAAAGGTGGGGAAAAGTGGGAAAAGGACAGGCAAAGTAGGGGAAAAAAAGGGGGACAGGAAAGTAAAAAGGAAGGAAAGTAGAAAAAAAAGGACGGGGCAAAGTGGGAAAAGGACAGCAAAGTGGGAAAAGGGAAAGGGAAAAGTAGGAAGGATGGGGGAAAAAAGAGAAAAAAAAGGCAAGTAGGAAAGGATGGGAAAGTGGGAAAGGGATGGGAAAAGTAGAAAAGGACAGGCAAAGTGGGGAAAGGACAGCAAAGTAGGAAAAAAGGGGAAAAAATTAGGGGGAAAAGTGGGAAAAGGAAATAAGGGGGGGAAAAAGTAAAAAAACGGAAAGGGAAAAAGGAAAGGGAAAAAAGGGGCAAAGTGGGAAAAGGATGGGGAAAAAGTGGGAAAAAGAAGGCAAAGTGGGAAAAAGGATAGGGAAAGTAAAAATACAAAAAAAAAAAAATTTTTTCCCCAAAAAAAAGGGGGGGGGGGGGGAGGGGGGGGGGGGGGTGGTTTTTGGGGGGGGGGGTGGGGGGGAAAGGGGGGGAAAAAAAAGGACAGGCAAAGTAAAAGGACGGAAAAGTAGGAAAGGATGGGAAAAGGGGGGAAAGGGGGAAGGCAAAAGTAGGAAAGGATGGGGGGAAAGTAGGAAAGGGGGGGCAAGTAAAAAAAAGGACGGCAAAGTGAAAAGGACGGAAAAGTGGGAAAGGATAGGGAAATAGGAAAGGCAGGCAAATGGAAAGGATGGGAAGTGGAAAGGATGGGAAATAAAAAAAGGATAGGCAAAGTAGGAAAGGACAGGCAAAGTAGGAAAGGATTGGCAAAGTGGGAAAGGTGGGAAAGTAGGAAAGGATGGGAAAAATAGAAAAGGACAGGAAAAAGTAGGAAAGGATGGAAAGTAGGAAAGGATAGGCAAGTAAAAAAAGGACAGGCAAAGGGAAAGGACAGGCAAAGTAAAAAAGGATAGGCAAATTAGAAAAAGGATGGCAAAGTAGGAAAGGTAGGCAAAGTGAAAAGGGGGATAGGGCAAAAATAGCAAGGTGGGCAAAAGAGAAAGGTAGTCAAGTATGAAAAGGACGGCAAAGAGGGGCGGAAAGTAGGAAAAGGATGGGAAAGTAAAAAGGACAGGCAAAGGAAAAGGTAGGCAAATGGGAAAAGGAAGGGCAAGTAGAAAAGGGAAATGGGAAAAAGTGACAAGGACAGGCAAAGGAAAAAAGGTAGGCAAAGTGAAAAGGACAAGAAAAGTAGAAAAGGGGGGACAGGCAAAGTAGAAAAGGAAGGCAAGTAGAAAAGGACAGGCAAAGTAGACAAGGACGGGCAAAGTAGAAAAGGACAGGCAGAGTAGAAAAGGACAGGCAAAGTAGAAAAGGACAGGCAAAGTAGAAAAGGACAGGCAAAGTAGAAAAGGACAGACAAAGTAGACTGGGTGGTGGGAAGAGGAAGGACATGATGGAGCAGGAAAAGTGGTGTGAACTAAGAACTGAGAGGAGGAAGTAGGAAAAGAAATGTGTGTGTGGGAAGGGGGTGGGGGGGGGTGGGGGGGGGGGGGCGTACGAAGGATTAGTGGGAAATAGGAAAACAGTCGGGTAAGTAGAGAAGAAAGGGAAAAGTAGGAAATGGTCGGGGGAAGCAGGAAAAGGTGGGGTGCTTTCTCAATTCGCTAGCACGTGTATACTTGCAGTATACAGGAGAAAAAATATGCTAGGAAATGAAAAAAACTCTCTCTCTCTCTCTCTCTCTCTCTCTCTCTCTCTCTCTCTCTCTCTCTCTCTCCTTCTTCTTCTTCTTCTTCTCCTTCTTCTTCTTCCTCGTTCGCTTCCCATTAGATGAGCAGCCGGTGTCCTCGATGAAGGCTGCCGTCCACCGCAGCTCCTCAGGGTGCCGTACAACTGGGGTGGGCCCTTTGAGGCATAGGGCCCGGCTCCCGACCTCCGGCTCTCTCTCTCTCTCTCTCTCTCTCTCTCTCTCTCTCTCTCTCTCTCTCGTGTGTCTGCGCGCGTATGTTTGTATGTGTATGTGTGAGGAAGTGTGTGTGTGTGTGTGTGTGTGTGTGTGTGTGTGTGTGTGTGTGTGTGTGTGTGTGTGTGTGTGTGTGTGTGTGTGTGTGGCTGAGTGATTCGACGCTTCTGCAGTAACTGATATTAAGTTTGCATCGTTTTCTTTTTTCTTTCTCTCTTTCTTCATTCGTTCACTCCTTTCTTTCTTCATCCGTCTCCTTCTTTC
>CM031608.1:68186455-68373955 GCA_018398815.1 Conus ventricosus
TCTTTGTACTTTTACCTTATTTCCTTTCCTTTTCTTTCTTTCCTTCCTTCCTTCCATCCTTCTTTCTTTCTTTCTGTCCTTCTTTCTCTCTTTCTTTCTTCGTTACTATGCAAACTGTCACGGTTTAACCAGTCACTTACATCCTGTACTGCCGGAACTAACATTTGTCATTACCTGGAACTTTGCTTGTGTTCTTAAACAACTGTTTAGTGTTCTTTGTCGCTTCGCGTCATAATCTACGCGCAGCTGAAATAAATTATGAGGGCAAGACTGTTGCGCAACGTGGTCAACATCCGTTTAGTGTACTCTCTCTCTCTCTCTCTCTCTCTCTCTCTCTCTCTCTTCTCACACACACACACACACACACACACACACACACACACACACATAAAGGGGTGGGGATGGGGTAGGGTGTTGTGTTTAGGAGGGTGATGTGCGCACGCGCCAGCGCGTGCTGGTGGAATCTATGCCAGTAATCGTTGAGATGAGAGTAGGCCCATGTTTGAGAGATTTCTGTTATTGACAGAATGCCATGTGCGAGGGGCTGTTGATCTTTTTCATTTAAAATAGTGCTCTCTCTCTGCCTGCCTGCCTGTCTGTCTGTCTGTCTGTCTGTCTCTCTCTCTGTGGAACATGTTTGCAGGCATAGTATAGTGGGTTTGAATTTAACCTATCAGTATATGACTGTCGTGAGTCAATACATTAGCAATGCTTTGTAGACCTATTTAGGACTGATGCGAAATGAAGTGTCTAAGATTCTCTCCTCCCCCCCACCCCCCTCTCGCATGTCCTCCCCCCCCCCCCACTTGCGCCTCATTGAATTATTATTAAGCTTATCATCATCCTGTCCTATCCTACTCTGATCTCACTTTTTTTAAATATGGGCCCTAGTGGTCGGCTGTGAACAATATGATTCTTGTCTTCATCTTGGGCGAGGCCTTTCCGCTTCGTCTGGTCTTACTGCGTCGTAATCAACATTTAGCTGCCGACAAAATCCCTGTTTCCTTCTCTCAACCCGCTCATTGACTTAGATTTACGCTTCACACACAATCTCTCTCTCTCTCTCTCTCTCTCTCTCTGTTACCCTTGGAAATAAAGATTATTGTCATCTTCTTCTTCTTCTTACTTTGAGTGTCCACCTTCATCGAGTTGAAGATCCTGACACCATATCATCATCATCATCATCTCTCTGTCTCTCTTATCCGCCGCCGTGAACCAGCAGGTCAAACTCACGGTGGAGGGCTTTGCTCTATATGGCTTTACATCGACAGCGAGAGACAGACTTAACATAACAGATCCTTTGTATTGCCCATTTAAAATGTGTTGTAAGTTTAACTCTGGTCTATCTCTAAAAGACGAGCCCTTGCACAATTCCGATCGGAAAGTTACCTGCTACACAATACACATTGCAGACAGCTGATTTGGTTGGCGATTTCACAACATCCGGGACTCACACTCCTTGGTGTGCTTTCGTCATCAGTAGTTGTGCACTGTCTACCTTGTTGATAACATCTCAGTTTTCTCTTCTAGAGTTGTTTTACAGAATTTTATGGCTTCAAATTCGGAAATATTTGGATTACCAGCAATTGAGGTATGGTATAATGTTTGCTTTTGTTTTGCAGATTTTCATATTCGGTGTAAAACATTTCTCAAACGTAAAGGATCGTCTGCTATGCATTGCAGAATGATTCCACGGGCACCACCGACTGCTTCGGATCAAAGTCATTGAAGGTGTAAATCTTGCCAAAAAGGACATATTTGGTGCAAGGTACGTAGTGTTTGATCTTTTTGGTTGTTTTAATATTGCAAAAACTGTTGCGCCTCATAGAAAAATGCTTGCGTAAGAGTGGGTGTGTAACCAAGCCTCGCTGAAGAGTCACATTTTGTCAATTCGCTTGTCACGCTTGTCTGCTGACCCACATATAGCATGTTTGTGAATTATTTCAAAACAATCCGTGTTCCATATATTGTATTTCATTTCCTTGCCGTTTAAAAAAAATGTAGGTCAGATTTGCGTTGAATTTGATCCATTATTCACAACCGTGTGCTCAGCATCGTCCAAGCTTGCACATCTTCTTCCTAATAACACACTAAACAGATAGTCGAAGCCAACGTTAAACAGTAGTACGTCCCGATACATGATAATGCAATGATTTTATGTTTCCCCAAATTTCAGATATAGGTTGCCCCCTCCTCCCCTGCCCCTCCCCTCAAAAAAGAGAAGATGAAAATGTGTGTTTTGGAATTGCATGAAAATGGAACAGATTGTTTCTAAAATGGTTAGGCTATGATGTGATCTGCTTTTCCAGCAAGCACCTAAACATTTAGTTTAGGAAAGTATCGTGGTGACCATCGGGGCATGTTCCAATGTTCTATTGTGAATGACTAATAGAGATTCTGCTCAGGATGCTTGAATTAACAAAAATCCTTATCTGCTAAAGGCTACTTCCAACATTTTCTTTTCAGTCCTAAAATAAATAATCTCATACATTTGAAGACGGTACATGTGCACAATATGTAACTTAAATGTGATAAATAGAATTTCACCACGGATCAATCAAAGTTTCACTCGTTATGTAGTGTAGTTTGACATATTTATGATTTACCAAATATGATCATGAGGCCTTACAAATCATTCCAATGACACAAAAATTTGTAATTTAATGAGCCATAAAGACATGAAGCAGTCAGACATCAATAAATTGATTGACCAGACATAAGCATGAAATTCATATTTTGATGCTGATATACATGCAAATCACTACATGGTGGCAAAAGCACAATCCTCAAAACAACTGTAGCATGGAATTAATTGAGAGAGCAATAATTATAACTGAATATTTTGATTAAAAAAAATAATGGGGGTTATATTAATATGGACTTGAAAACTCACATCTTTTGTCAATGTGTAAACCCAGACAGAGTGCTTGGATTTATAAAAAAGCCATTTTCATAAATGACAGTGACATGTTTGTTAGATTATTCAAAACATTGATAAGACCTTAACTGAAATACAAAAATATAGTTTGGCACCTATATGAAATGCAGTTTGTTGCTGTCAGAAAAAGTTCAGACAAGGGCAGAAAGGCTTCTTGTTGGTATAAAAAAAACGAACATATAAAGACAGACTAACAATATCAGACTTACAGCATTTACAATTTCAAAGAAATAGCGTGATTTGACATAAATGTTTAAAATACAGAACAGCATAGACAATTTTGATCCAGAACAGTTTTTCACAAAGCCTTATTCTGAGATGACAAGGAACTTCACCAACAAAGTTGTGTATCTTGATTATTCATGGGTTAATATTTGTATTACTTGTTTTAGTAGTAGAGTGGCACATAACCATGCATGTGTAAAGAGCTAGCAACCTTAACGCTTCTGTAAACCCCTTGAAATAGAAAAAAGTGTAAAAGACCAAAGATTTGTTAGATGAATATTACTGTAGATATGATAACGTATTTTCCAATTGATAACTCTTGAGCAGATGTAGTCAATTCCATCATAATTTTCTTTATCAGTTCATCCCGGTTAGTAGTAAACCCATGAGGCTTAACAAAGTTCCAGTAAGTCAGTTGACCTGTTTTGAACTGATCAAAGCTAAGATAGCATTCACACAATGTGTACATTTACCCACATATACTCTTTTTGCCTAAATTGTACAGCACTGCACCTTTCTCATACTGGCTATTATACTCATCGGTATGCTACTTTGAAGAAGTTGCTTGTATCCATGGGTATACTAAGTGGAGAAAGTAGGGTTGTTGTTTTTTTTACTTCAAGCAGAAGTGTACAGTGGAGTAAATGTGAATATATATATGTATATATATATATATTATATATATATATATATATTGTTAAAACAAGTATTAAAAAGGAATACTAAAACTCTCTACAAATTTGTTTCAAGCGTGTTGCGCTGTCATCAGGCTGTTCAACCATATTGATCTTATATATATATATATATATATATATATATATATATATATATATATATATATATATATATATTGCCTGCATTCAAATCATGACCATGTACTAAGCCCTCCTTAGCTCACCCATTAATCTTGCACTTGCTTTGGTCAAGTAACCCGCTGTTTAACAAAATGTTTTAGGCTAGAAACAAAGTGCCGGTACACATGCTCATAGACATATGCATCTGTGTGTAAGTAGGCATTCAGACTGTGCATGGAAAGGTGTATGAACAAAAAATGCCTGTTGTTAAAATGACTGAATAGCATATTTAATAATCACATTCTTCCTTATGCAGTCAGATACAAAACATACACAAAATCAACCAGATAAATACATTATTAGTTGAAGAAATCAGAATTGAAAACTTGCAAGTCTTCAACCAGTAGAACTACTTCATAAAAAGAACTTGGTTATAAATACAGTTTTGTGCTTATGTATGCTTGCGTAGATCTGTAGTTAGCAACTTAGCGCAAACAAGGATGACACTATCAGTCCAGATAATTTCCTTTCAAACAGATTTGGCTGAGCATGGAGTAGCACTGTTTTGTGAATTACAACACACAGATGTTTCCAGGGAGCGTGTGATGGAAGCTTCTAACTCAATTTTGTTAAGACAAGGGAATAAGTACTGTTATTGAACATTTGCTCAGAAAAATCAAAAAACAGGTGATAAATTAATTATTGTCTGCAATAGTGCTCCAGGTGTTCAGAAATTCTTTTCATTTAATTGAACTTGAAGAAAAATCAAGCCTTTTTTTTTCGCGCATGTTTTCTTCTTGCTGTTTTTGTTGTTGTTGATTAAGTGTCCTTTGTTTTTATTTAAGATATATGAAAGTATAAACATGTGTAGTGTGTGTGTGTTTTTTATTATAAAGTCAGCGAAATACTTAAACACATACACTATAGTGTTTGAACATTAATATTTTGTAAAATTGATTTTCCAGTGACCCATATGTGAGGATTACATTGTACAGAGGAGACAGAGAGGAGGGGCTCATAGACACAAAGCAAACCAGGGTAGTGAAAAAGGTAAGAGGTCAAGAGATCTTTGCCCATCTTTCCTCTCATAAGTTGAATGGAAAGCAAACCAGGTAAGTTGCCAGTCTGTGTCCACTCTTCCTCGCACAGGCCTCGGGACACAATACAAATCAGGTAAGTAATCAATCTCCATCCATTCTTTCTGTCTGAGGTCGACATGTAAACCAGATAGTCAGTCTCTGTCCATCATTGTGTCTCAGTCAACACAATAGAAAATAGGTAAGCAGTCAGGCTTTGTGTGTCTTTTCATCTCAGGCTGACACAAAACATGTGGTCAATCTCTGTCCATGCTTTCATTCTCAGGTTAACACAACACAAACCAGGTAAGTTGTTATTCTCTGCTGGTTGTTCCTCTTGTAACATGTGAACACTAAACGCACCAAGCTAAGTAGTCAGTCTCTATTTTCCTCTCAGAGGCTGACACAATACAAACCAGGCAAGAAGTTATTTTTCTAGCCAGTGTTCTCTTCATAACATGTCTAAAGAAAAATGTAAGTAGTTAGACTCTATCTTCCTCTCACAATTGATACAAAACAAAGTAAAAAGTGTTGCTGACCATCTTTTCTCTCCCAAGTTGACTCAAAACCAACCAGGTAAGCAGTCAGTCTCTGTCTATTGTTTTCTGTGATAACCTATGGACACTAAACAAATTAATTGATGTCAGTCTCTAAACATTTTCCTCCTAAAGGTTGACACTACGTCAGTCTCTATACAATTCCCTCCTAAAAGTTGACACTATACAAACTTCAGTAGTGAAGAAGGCAAGCAGTCCTCTGAATTGTTTCTCCATAAGTCTGCATTATGTTGCTCAGTGAATTTTATCTCCATAAGTCTACATTATGTTGCTCAGTGGAGAACATGGATCAATAGATGTGACAAGTGGTAGTGGTACAGTGAATGATGGTACTTCCATGCCACTCATTCTGACACCATTGTACACAGCCCCATCACCGTTTCTCCTGTCACTACCACAGTACTGCAGTCCGTGGGGGGTCTGTCAGTATCAGGTTGTCATGAGGCAACCCACTGGAGGAGACTTTTTTTATGGGCTAATGACTAAATGAGTCATTTGGTGGTGTTCATTGTGGTGCCTGTACAGGACATCACCTACTTAGCCTTCTACTGATTACAGTAGATGCGTATGACGGTAATTGCTTCAGTGCGCAATCAGCTTAAATGAGTGTTCCCTCCGGCTTCTATTTGTAATTCTGACAACTTTGAAACGAATTCACCATAGACTTGGACATAGGGTGGAAATTGAAGCAGGTTACCATAAGAGCAGGGCATCATGAAGGACTACAGAATTCAGGGCCTTTTTTTTTCTTTATTGATAATTATCAGTGAAGATGCTGAAAATGGTGTGGAATTTTTTTTTTTAGTCTGAGACTTTGTGGCGTGGCTGTATTTTATGCTTCGTTTCAGTGTATCCTGGCATCAACCAGGCTTGAGGATATTTAGACACCTTTATGTCGGTCAGGACATTTGAGCAATACTCCGGGGTCTTTCAGAGGTGCATCCATAAAGTGGTTGAAACTTGACTATGTGGTTCCAGTCTTCACATTGAGCCCATAGATGACTCAACTGAGCCGGGACGAAAAAATCCCACCCAAAAATGCCAGCGATGGTACTCGGTCAGTGTGATGTTTGTCAAGATGAAGGTTTAGATCCTGTACTAAACTAAATTGCTGGATCAAGTGTGGAAAGACTGAAATATGTATTCCAGATCCACAAACATTAAAGAAATTAACCAGCTGCTGTTACGCAATAGTTACCATTACAGACTAGGAGGTTGGGTTGATTCTAATTATGGGATTTTTCGGCTACAATCAGCTCATACTTCTACCCAGAGTTGATTGTGCTGTGGACTCCAATGGTAAGGCTGGGACCACATAGTTGAGTTTCATCCACTTTATCAGTTAATGGATGCATCTCTTGGAGTTTTATTCGCATTTCTTGACCAACACTGCAGTTTTCTCTGTATCTAACAGGCTTGGTTGACATGGGGATATATTATGAAAGCAATCATAGAGTGCAGCCCTGTCTGCAGCCCTGTCATGTAGTCTCTGTCCAAATGGAATTCCTGCCCATGGTTTTCATCATCCTCATTCTCATCATTTAGTTGTTTTTTTAAAAAGGGAAAAAAGCATAAAATTCTGTGGCCCTTCATGCCCTGCTGTCATAGTGATGAAAATTCCACTTTCCTGTCCATGTCTATGCCCTTGGTGAGTTTGTGTCAAGGTCATCGACATCAGCAAGTTCGTTGGTTCTGTCATTGGTTGAATATGGTAGCACTCTCCAGTACAATGTGTTCAGTATGACAATCCTGCAATGAATTCAAAAAGAAATTGTGAGTATGGGTAGATTCATAATCTGTTGGTTTTCAGTTGATAGTGTTGTATGTAAATGTGAAAGTGGGCTGCATCAAGCTATTGTAGTGTTGTATGTAAATGTGAAAGTGGGCTGCATCAAGCTATTGACCTTCATCAGCTGAACATTTTGAGGAATCACCTGGTATGAAACAGTTTCATGTGCAATTGCCAGATAACTTTGTGCAGGTTTACTGTGAAGATGTGTGTATAAGATATTCTTTTTATTACCTGACCAAGTAGGCAGCCGTTTCCCATCTTCAGAGTAGCAGAATCTCTGAAAACAATAAACAATGCTGAGCAACATAATATTACTATTAAGTTCCATAGATCTGTGCATGTTACCTTTGATGTATTGATATTTTGATTATTGATTTTTTTTTCTACAGCAGTTTAAAAGTTTAAAGAAAAAATAGAAGAAAAAAAATATCCAGGCGACTGAAAAATAGGCCACATTTAAAAAAAAGGTGTGTAGGTTATCTACACTATAGGTGAAATCCAGTTACTCTTTTGTTTTATCTGTTTGTGAATTGGATATGAGATTTAGAGACTAGCTTCTTCTTGGCATTGAGATTATCCAGAATGGTGTTTTGTCACTGCATCTGTGAAAGCCTCTGTATTGTCTTGCAAGAGGTGTTCTGATCACGCTGAAATGCACATCTGATGATGAGTAGGCCTAAGCTTTCTATCAGAAGTTTTGTCAACAGCACAGTAGTTTCAGATATATGCTAGTGTCCTGGAAAGTGTTCTAGAATTCTGACTGTAAATTAATGTGCGCGAATATGTTTACACAAGTCCATCAGAAAGAAATAAGGATAATGTATATTTACAGACGAGGAAGAGTGAAAGTGATATGCTACATTCTTGTGCATGCAAGAGGAGAGAAGAAATAGACACAGCTGTACGAGGTTTTTATGTATGTGTGAAAACAATTGACCCGGACCCAGCTTGCAAAACAGTCGATTTTATAGTGAGCGAGAGATGAATGTTGTGGCTATAGTTTACAATCTTGTTGACCTTGTTTTCTTATTTGCTTGCAGACTTTAAACCCCAAATGGAGCGAAGAATTTATTTTTCGGGTGAGTATACACAAGCTTTTGCACAGAGGTAGTGATAGCAAGTTTATGTAACAAAAGATTACAGAAATGTAGAAGTAAATTTTGTGCACCAGTATGAATTGTAATCTTCTAGATGGTGGCCTGAGTCATGTATTTCAGTATAACTTTAAGCTAAGTAGTTCTCTGTAATTGTAAGTAATGAGCAGACTGCAGATAGCATAAATGCTGAAAGCCTGTTAAAAGCAGAACTGTAAGAAAAAGATCTGAAACAAAGTCAATGCTGCCATTGTAAAGACCATCAAAAACCAATCAGAGTGTATATTATCTTTAGATATAATAGTTCTGTAAAAGTGATTCTGTTGACTTTGAAGAAACTTGGTGCCACTTTGTCGAGATGAAGTTCATAGGTCATTATGTGCATCTTATCATCAGACTTCATATTATAAGGCACTTACCAAGATTTCATGACAGTTCTTTGTTCTTGTTTTTGTTTGTGAAACAGTACCCTTGTCAGGGTGAAAAAAAGGCTGAAAGAAATTATTCAAATAAAAAAAAGGAACAAATAAACATTATTCTCAGTTTTATGATTACTTTAAATTTCATTTTAAAAGACTAGAAGAAAAGTGGGAAGAATGGCCATCATGGCAAATGCAGGAAAATGCATGCAATAACAAGAGTTGACAAATTTTGAAGTAACTTTCTTTGAAGTTTAAACATGTACAAAAATACTGGTTCATTTCCTTTAGAGATTGAAAATGCACACAAGTATCAGCAATATCATGTCTTCTGGGCAGAAGTAAAAACAATTGTTTCATGATTTTTTTGGAAAAAAAAAACAAACTTTGTGGTGTATGCAAAGTATTGACTGTTAAAACAAAAATAAACAAAACTATTTACATTATGTATAGGACATAAACTCAAGTCAAAGGTCAAGTGGCCTAGCTACTTAGTTCCAGTCATTGCTACTATTACTAACCAAAGGTTATTGTTATTATTTTTTGCTGTTGTTTTAATGACTTTTCAACTTGATTAAATGTTAATATATGAAACACAGTGTATGTAACGGTACCACTGTTCAGGCTTAGGCAGGAAATCCAGCCCATAAAAAGACCCTGAATTTTTTCTTTCAATTCCAGTGCAAGTTTTTGCTGTTGAGCTCATGCTGTTGAAAAAAAAATTCCTGTATGGGTGCCAGTTTTAAGTTAGGACAAAAAATCCAGCCTGCAAAACAAATCTTAAAACCACCTTTGACTGGGGTTTCTGATAAATGGCAAACTGCTTTCAACATTATCCTCGTGTGGACCCAGCTTTTGTTAGCTTGCAAACAGTGGAGAAGTGATTGACTTCAGCACAATAGACTGCCATTCCCGTTCATTTTAGTCAAAACCTATCTCCTCATCATCAGACTATCTTTCTTTTCACCATTTCTACTCAGCATTTTGTAGTTTAGTATGCTGGCAGTAAAGATCTTGGCAATTTTTGGAAATGTAGTCTGTTAGACTGAAGATATTTGAATGCTACAGATCAACGTGAAGAACATGGGAAAGTGGTCTTGGTTTGATGGGTGTAATGATAAGAAAATGAAAAACAAATTTGGATAAAGTTCTCACACATTGTCATATGGCTGAAGTGCCAAACCTTTCCCCTGCTACCCTCTGCTCCCACCATGTGTTCTTCCAGCCTTGAAGATTTAAAAACTTTTTTGAATTCGTTTTCAAGTCTGGAAGATAAGAACCAGTTTTCATCAGTTTTCAGGCTTGGTCACTTCTGTCACAGTGCACCCCTGCATATATATGTATATATATATATATATATATATAAATATATATATATATATATATATATATATTATATATATACAGGGGTTCCATTTATTGCAAAATTTTGTGTAATTATTGCGTTTTTCTGCCTTCCTACGCATTTTTTTCGCGGCCGTGCGTTTAGCGACGCAATTTTCCCAGGACCCGGTTCTCAACCGCAAGCCTATGTCAGAGGGGCAAAACACGGCACAGACCTACAGCAGACTGCTTGACACCGCCAATTAGTGATAGTGCGTGCACATTTTACTCTGTGGCACTCGCTGACTTTTTGCTAGATCAAGAATGTTCCAAAACGCCTCATCCTTTCTCCCCTCGAAATAAAATGGAATCATTCCCGCGTCTGCGATGGTGCCATCTTCCAATCGGAATACGTTATGACTTCCCACGCACACACGATCATCCCACGTGATTCTGGATGCCAGAGTGCGCCCATTGATGGGAACTTTACCGTGGTCACAGCGTGTACAGTTTACTTTGTTACGCATTTTTTTCAGCGCTGACGCAATTTTTGCGGAGGCGTGCGTTTCTTGACGCAAAAACTAAAAAGTCAGTGGAACCCCTGTATATATATATATATGCATATATATATATATATATATATATATAATATGTTATATATATATATATGCATATATTATATATATATGCATATATATGTGTGTGTGTGTGTAAACAGATGGTTAAAGTGCATCTACATCATCAAAGAAAAGAACAGAGGATTTATGACAATAATAGAAAAATTAAAAAAAAAGAAAAATACTATTTTGAGCAATGCAGGAGACTACTTGTGAGGATGACGTTGGTTATGGTTGAGTTATGGTTGAATGTGGAATGATCAGTGACTAATTCCATGAATTGCCTGTCAGTCAACATGAGTTAGAGGTTATGGACAACATTCATCATATCATGACTCACTGCCAGCAGATGGCACTGGCAGACAGTGTTTTACTGTGTTATATTAAGAACAGAGAGAGAGGACAAAAGAGTGTGTGTGTGCATTTATGCATCCAGTAAAGGCTTATTACATTTTAATGTAATACTGTAATCAGGAACCACAGGCTGTTCATGGAAAACTGTTAGATTTCACATGTCCAGCATCTGTTGTCACTGCCTGTCAGTTTTTCACAGGACAGTGTAAAGTTATTGCGACAGTGAACTGGTTTCAGTGCATGAAAATCGCTGTGTCATGGTCATCACAAACCTCCTTCATTTTCTCATTTCCCTTCGTTCATTGTCCCTTCACGCAGGCCAAGTCTTCCATCCATCGGTCCGTTTGAGTTTTCCTAGCTCCCCCAGAGATTCTCACAGTTGTTTCAGTATGACTTTTATCTCCACCATCTGGAAATCGTATGCCACTAGTTTCCTCTGTCTTGTCACAACCTTTAGGCACTAGTTTCCTCTGTCTTGTCACTACCTTTGGGCACTAGTTTCCTCTCGTCTTGTCACTACCTTTGGGTCTGATTGCAGTAGGAAAGATTTTTCTTGTCCTCTGTTGTATTAATTTTTTTTCTCACAGTCTTGAGTTTGGTGGATTTTTCTTTTCTGTTGTCAATTGTTTTTGTGGACCATTCTGCAGTGTTTTGTTCTTGAAACATTTTACACTTTTTTGTGTGTGTGCTCTGGTTACAATTTATGTGATGCCTGCCTTTTAAAAAAAAAAAATAATAATTTCTATTCAGGCAGTTGAGTTGTGAGACTGTCCATAGTGTCCACAGTGGACACTGACTAACTTACGTATTTGCCCATATGTTTTTTTTAATGCTTCCTTTTTTTATTGCTTGTAATTTGTTTTTATTCTTTTTCTTTTTATAAACATTTTGTGAAAAATTAAATGTGACTACTGGCACTATTAGTCTTAATTGCCTATCGAGAGGATGTCAATAAACTAGTCATTGGGTTATACTTTTGTTGTTTTTTTTTTTGGTGGGGGTGGTTGGGGGGGAGTAGTTAGATAATTGTATTGTTTATTGTTGTTTTTCTTTTTTGGACAATTTTTTTTTCTGCATATAGTGAAAGGGTCCTGTTTGTTCAGCAGTGACAAAGGTGAGTCATTGAAGCCTTGACATGGGAAATCTCTTGACAGTTTTGGTGTTTAAGAATGAAATAGCCAATTATCCCCTGGTCATTCACCTCCTTGAGTAGAGGACAAGTGTAGACATAGCCTGCATCCTCTGTGAAAAATGGAAAGAAGGAGTGAAAAACTGAGTGAAGGATAGTTGACAGGAAATGACAGCTTGTGGTACCAGTAGGCAGCTCTTCGGTTGGTTCTTCCCAACTGCCTGTTAGGCAGTCAGTGGTTGAAATGACATTGTGGATAGTAAAGCAGTAGAGCTTGGTCTTTAAATGAGGACAGGTGCTATATGAATGCTCATAATAATAACAATAGTAATAATGATGATAACCCTGGCAGTAAATGTGTGGTATAAGATTACAGATGAACCCTTGTGATAACATTTTGTCTGTGATTACAGGTGAACCTTTGCGATAACAAGTTGTGTGATTACAGGTAAACCCTCGTGATAATGTGTTGCTGCTGGAGGTTTTTGACCTGAACAGAGTGGTGAGTTTTTATGGAATTTTGTATTTTTTCATCTGAATGCTTGCTCACTCTTGATAGATATTTTTCAGCCTTAGATTGCAAGAAAAGTTGATTGTGTTGTATAACCCTGCTCATTATTTAATTCTTTTTATAACATAAAAAGTCTATGATATTGTAAGCTCTTGGGCTAGTATAGAGGCTAAAAGTCTATTTTTGTGTGATATTATATACAGGCTTTACCATTGCATTTGGTTTAGACGGAAGAAAAATCAAAAGCATTACATGAAATTATCATTCCCATTGCTCTCTTGATAAACAATTGCCACATTAGCTGCAAACGTATTAGCACAAGCATAAACCCTGTGTTTGTAAATTTTGTTGTTTTGAAATAAAATGTTTGAATATCAAGCATTGAATAAATTGTTTACTTTCAGTTATGATAATGTACAATGTCTGCTTCAGTCTGTTCTGATCATGCCTGTGGTTATAAAGAGATTGTTAACCTCTTTTTCTGAACTGTGCAGACAGACTGAAATGTTTCTTTGCTAACTGTGTGCACTTCGGACATCACAGATGAAGGAATATTTTTAGATAGAAGAGTGATTTTGAACACACAGATGCACGCACACACATCCCCTCAGAAAGAAACAAAGAGCGCACATGTTTTTGCACATGCACACACACACACGCAGATGCTCACATTCTTGTACATAGTTGGTCACTCATTCTGTCTGCCTTCTGTTTTTCCTCTCTTTCTCTACCCACAACAACAATATTATCTCCTTTCCTCAGTTCCTTGAAAAGCAATCTTGCTTTATGAACAAGACCATTCAATATGAGTTTGTGCTGGTGTACTTGGACATGACTGTCTCACGATTCACTGTTCACTCCTTCTAAGGCTATGGTGATGATACTATTTTAGTGACTGATGCTTTTGTCTCCTCTTTCCACATAGGAATATTATGTACTGAGTAATGTGTGTGTGTACGTGCGCATGCGCATGCATGCATGTTTGTGTGTGTGTGTGTGTGTGCACACAAGTATACAAGGGTGCAACACACTGTTTTACAATGTATGTTTCTTTTCTGCAAATGTGAATCATCATTGTGCTGTTACAATTAGTTCTGCATTGTAGGCATTGAAGGGACAAAGCCCAAATGGAAAAAATGCAACTCTTTGCTTACCTGCTACCTTGGGAATAAAGATTATCAGTTAATCAGTCTTTTTCCCCCTTCCCCTTAACCTCTCTCTCTCTCTCTCTCTCTCTCTCTCTCTCTCTCTCTCTCTCTCTCTCTCTCTCTCTGTCTCTCTCTCTCTCTCTCTCTCTCTCTCTCTCTCTCTCTCTCTCTCTCTCTCTCTCTCTCTCTGTTGCACCTGTCTCACTCCTCCCGCATATTGATGATGTTGTGTGACCATGTTCTGTACAGACTCGTGATGACTTCCTTGGTCTGGTTGAGATCCCCCTTCACTACATGGGCATTGCTGTGGAGGACTCGGGCAGAGACATCCCCTGCAAGAACTGGGTGCTGCGACCTCGCACGTATGTCCTTGTCCTCACTGGCTTAGCCTTTTCCTTTTCTCTCTTTTTTTTTTTTTTTTAATTCTTTGGTGTCCAGATGTTAAAGGAGTCCTGTTGTGCAGGTTGCATGCTGGTCACACTTATCGCATGTATAAAAGATGAAGAAGCTCTGTGGTTTGTGCTAAGGGATGAGCCGCTCAGTATAAAACTTCGTTTCGGATTTCACCTTTGAACAAAAGATTTACCTGCATGTGCCAGTCCGCTGTTGCCTGTTGACTACTGATTCAGTTGTGCCTGTCTGTCTTTGGTGACCCTCATTCCTATTTTGGGAAGGCTTGAGTACTACAACACAGCATTTTGAAACATACCTTTAGTGAAGGTGACCGTCATTAGCAAAATGAAGTGATTTAAGCCTTAAAACCTTTGAATATTGCATTTCAGCTTACATTGAATGCAACAGTGAGTGACAGTGATAGAAAATTGTGCATTTAACACCATTGTGGACATTTTAGCCGTCCAGGTGCTACTGAATCGATAATGATGGTCCACATTGCAGTCTAGACAGCACAGGTGTGTGTGCACACTCTTCAGACTTAAGTGGTAGTATGCGGGATAAACAAGAAGTGGGTAATGGATGGTGTTTTACAGAGCAGATTCAGATTTTCAGAGTAAAAATGAGTTACCACAGTGGTCAGTTATAAATACCAACAACAGTCAAATGCACCCACATGAAACTGCATCGACTGGCAGATTTTACTGTAAAAGCTGGTGAGATTGCATGAAACATTGAAAGTTAAATTATTTTGTGAACAGTACCCAAGTTTCATATTTTCATGTTGCACTCTGTAAAATTATTTTGAGAGTCCTCAAATGTTAGGTTAAAAAAAAAATGTAGTTAAGAGGTTAAATCTTAGGTTTTATTTCTACATAGTTATTGTTATGAAATACAGAGCACCTGGGTTTCATATTTTCATGTAAGGCACTGTAAGATTATTTTGATAGCTCAGTGATGTTAGATAAAGGGAAAAAAGTGATTAAAAGGTTCAACCTTACATTTTGATTTCGATGTAGTTCTGATCATAAAGTGCTCTCAGTTTTGATTGGTCAGGCTGTAAACATAACTTCACTTGCATGCCCTGGTTGATTTTTTAAAAAAGTGAATCTATACTTGCAGTTCTTACTTTCAAAGGGGTTAAGGCTGCACCCACTTCAGTGTGGACACACAGTAGTTGATAATCCAGGTGGAAATTCAATGTATGTGCCGCAGGTTCAGTGAATAGTACTAGGGCTGCAGTAATAGCTGACACTTGAACAGGATTAACTTGGTCGTGTTGCAGTAAAGAGGGCGGCAATTTTCTCTCGAGTTGTACAGAATCTGTCGACATAAAAGAAAAAGAAATTAGTAGAAATTAGTATCCATATATATATATATAGACCAAAATGGCATATTTCTCAGAAAAGAAAAAAACAACAACTGACATAACCTGAACAGAAAGTAGAGATGTTGGATTACTGTTTCAGACATGACTCAATTGACTTAAGTTCCCAGCCTACTAAGGGGCGCTTGTCTATGAAAGGCTGATTACTGTTATGATTGTTTCAGTGCACTCTCACTTACTGTTAAGGTTTGTGTTGAAATTTGAAGTTTGGGAGTTTACGCTTAGCCAGATAGGGCTCTCATGTTATTAATGCTTCAGGTAAAATGTCACTGTTGACCTGTTTTTGTCCGATACTTCTTACATTTAAAGAAATTTCATTGTGAAAATTGACATTGTGGGGAGTCTTGATTGTTTGGTTTGGAGATGAAGTTTCAGTGACCTGAAGGAGATGGCAGAGTGAGATGACTGTTCCTTACATACCATACCACATCAGTAATGCCATTAACCTTGAACACAAGAAGAAGAAGAGCGCAGAGAAGAAAGTTGGTGGGGAGGATGGAGGTGTAGGGGAGAGAAGAAGAGTTTGGATGGCTAGACAAAGCAGATCTGTGTGCGTCTTTTCAGACCCCCTTCCCTATCTTTCCTGCTCTTTCCTCCTCGTCCTCTATGCCAACACTCTTGGTCTTTACCCCTCCTTCACCTTCCTCCCTTTATGAAGTGTTTTGGCAGTACAAGCTTTCAGCTGTTGTTCCTTCCGCTCTGTTTGCCCACCCACCTCCCCTCCCCCACCTCCCTTTCCCTCCCACTCATAAAATTATGTACTTGTTTTTCTTTCTCTGATAAAGCTTCCCCTCGCTCTTCCTCCTCTGTTCTCTTATTATTGTAGCACAGTGTTTATTTTACATGTCTTCACTGAAAAGAAGTTGAGTTGTCGTGTTGTTTACTTTATCGTTGGATTTGAGATTGAGTTGCCTCTGACGCTGCAGGAGCAAGTCCCGAGTGCGAGGTCACCTGACCCTGTACCTGGCTTACCTTCCATCGGAAAACACTGCAGAGGCTGCTGAAGACACGGCGTCAGGCCAGACAGCCAATGAGGTGAGAGCCTCACTATGAAGTGCAAACTGTGCTGCCCGATCTGTATATACTGTTCTTTTGTAGAATTCTTTTTTTTTTTTTTTTTTTTTCTCTTTGTGAACAGTCTTCCCCTTTTCTTGATTTTTGAAGCACAGTGTTTATTTTACATGTCTACAAGGCTGATTTCTGGTTACCATGTGCAGCTTACCAGGATGGAGGCAGAGAGATAGAGTGATGTAGCTTGTTCCAGATTCTTCCGTTTCTCCACTCCCCATCCCTACCTCTCCATCATGCTCCCCCTTCATCAATATGCCCCCTCCCCCCCCCCTCCCCCCCCCTCCCCCCCCCCCCCCCCCCCCCCCCCCTCCCCCCCTCCCCCCCTCCCCCCCCCTCCCCCCCCCCCCCCCCCCCCCCCCCCCCCCCCCCCCCCCCCCCCCCCCCCCCCCCCCCCAGCAATCGGCTGCTCTATAAACATGCATTCTCCCATATAACTCTGCTCCCATCTTCCTCAACTCCTTTCCCCACTCACCTTATCCCCAAGGCTATGTTCCTTGCCCCCTACATGTGTAGGCATTGGTGTAGAGAAACACACAGATTGAGATATGCAGACATAACATTCGTACACCCATACACATCTACAAGCATACTCAGTGACATGCATTGATAAATGTGTAATGGTGCCATTGGTTATGAAGCATATGTAGGTGCATATGTTGAAATAGAATGTTAGTAGGAAAAGGATGAAATTGCCAATACTTTATTTGCAAGAGTCAAATGAATTTTCAGTACATTGCAAGTTAGTACTTGAGTTTCATGTGAATTAGAAAAAAAGTTATCTCCTTTGCTCAGTAAAAGCTTTACAGCACAAGGAAATTGTTCATTGTTTTTTTTTGGTGTTTGTTTTCCTCCATATTTTCAATCCAAAACCCATAACACAACACACACACACACACACACACACACACACACACACACACACACACACACACACACACACACACACATATATATATATATTATATATATATATATATATATATATATATATATATATATATATATATATATATACACACACTCTTAGCACAGACCCATCTGTTATTTTTTCTCCTATACATTATAATGTGACAGGTGCGATAATGGCCCCCCAGCGCTATAAACAACATGAATTCTTCCATATATCCCCCCCGTCTTTCCTGATCTCCTTTCCCTCCACCCATATACATCTCCCCTCCCCTCCTCCCTCCTCCACACTCATACACAAACACACAACGCTGACAGACACCCACACTCACATTTGAACAGACTTGCGCATACTTGTACACTCAGAGGAACTATGCAGGTCCGGTGTATGAATTGTCTGTGTTATATGTCGTCAGCCTGGATGGGAGATGTTGGACTTGGATGCGGCACTGAACGAAGCAGGCGCCTCTGGACCCACCAACTCGGAGAGCTTGCAGGCAGCAGCGCCCTCTGAAAACGCAGAGCCCCTACCCCCAGGCTGGGAGGAACGCACTGACCAATTTGGCCGGACCTACTATGTCAACCACAACAGTCGCACCACTCAGTGGGCCAGACCTACCTCGTAAGGAGAGATTTGTGTGTGTGTGTGTGTGTGCGCGCGTGTCTGTGTCTGTGTTTGTGTGTGTCAGTGTATACGTGTCTGTCTGTGTGTATATGTCTTTTCTTTCTTTCTTTCTGCGTACGCAGGCTGATACTCCTGCGGACACTCCCTGTATAGCCAGGCAGTGGAGTTTTGTGTGTATGACCCTTTTTTATCCTGCCATTAAGGCAGCCCTACTCCATCTTCGGGGAAGGTGCATGCTATGTGTCACGTGTCATCCATACCAACGGCCAAACTGGCCTTCTCTTCCGAAAGTTGGTGATGGGATTTTACGTGTGTGCAAGATGTTATGCGTGCGTTCACACACGGAACCTCGGTTTATAGTCTCATTCGAAGGACTATATGGGGAATGGAGTCAGAACCAATGTTAACTCCGAGGGAAAAATCCCCCTATACCGAAATTCGAACCCGCAACCCCAGGATCACGAGTCCGGCGCTCTACCAACTGAGCTATCCGGCCCCATGTGTGTGTATATGTGTCTCTGTGTGTGTGTGTGGTGTGTGTGTGTGAAAGAGTCAGTGCATGTGAGTATATGTTGCACTAAAATCATGTAAGTATGTTTGTGCATGGATGTCTGTGTATGTATTTGCGCTTGTTGCTCTGCCCCAGATGCGGTGAACCTCAAAAAGTTCTTTGCCCTTACATCCTTTAGGCTATGGGACCAACCCCTAAATCTTTGTTCATGTGTAAATGTTTGTACATGCATGGATATGTGAGGGGGAGGGGGTGCTAATGAGTGGGAATGTTTATACAGTTGAGTAATTCATTTTGTTTCAAATTGGAGCCGCCTTAAAATGAGGGAGTTATTTATATGTGGGTATGTTTGAATGTGTTTGTGCATGCGTGTATGTGTATGTGTCAGTTGGCTGAGGGATACTCAAATGCATGTTCCTGTAGGTGGGCACATACATATGTGTTGTGATTTTTTAAGTGGCCCCTAAACTCCATGTTCCTGATGACCCCCCTCTGCCTTTGTACTGCTGGTCCTTCTTACATTTGTGTGTGTGTGTGTGTGTGTGTGTGTGTGCGTGTGAATAGATGTGAGGTGGGAATTTAGACCCCTGTCTCACCATCTCCCCATCCCATAATTCGTGTTCATCAGTTTTTATCTGCAAGCATGTTTGTACTGGTGTTGGTGAGGTCTTTTAGACTTTCCCACCCTCTTCATTTTTCTCAGGGCATTTATAGTCTACGCGCTGTTGCTCAAAGATTTTTGCATCCCTGCTAAACCAAGCGTTTGTTTTTGTTTGCAGAACACGAGTGTTGCCACCTGATTGGGAAGAGCGCACTGATGCTAACGGACGATCGTATTACGTGAACCACCGAACCCGAGTGTCACAATGGGATTTTCCCAGTGGGTCAGTATATTGTGTGTGTGTGTGTGCTTCGTTTTCTGGTGCTTGTTAGAGGTCAGTCCTGGTGTTTTTCCCTGTTTATTTTGTTTGCTGGATTTTCTTCCCCTTTTGTTTGTTCCGTGTATGTTTTTTTTGTCTGTCCGTCACACAGTTTTAATTTGTCACAAACATACATGTACACCTACAAACAAGCAAGCATGTACCTTGTACACTTGTGCATGCATGCACTTGTGCATGCATGTGTGTATGCATACATGCCCGCATACACACACATGTCCCCCACCCCACCCCACCCCCACATACACACAAAAACATAAGTATAAACACACACAACATTCAGAACGCACATATACATATAAGCATACACACAGAGACATACGCACACAGACATGCATGCATACACACACACACGTAGACAACAACACACCACATCACAACATGACACAACATAACATGACACAGCACAACGCAGCAAACCACAACACAAAATCTAACCTAGGGGGAAAAAAGGGAAATAACGCACGCACACACACACACGCACACACACACACACGAATTACCCGCAACTCCCAACATCTGTCCTAACATGCAGGACCCCAAGCCAGCAGTCGGAGCAGGAGCTGCAGCGTCAGCGGAGCGTGGAGGTGGCCCAGCTGTACCGACAGCGCCGACACATCAGCCAGGACGACACACTTTCCATCAACTCCAGTGTCTCAGAGACGGACCTCTCTCAGCAGCAAATGGAAGAGAGGCGGGTATGTGGATTTCCTTCACAGGACTTGACTCTCGCACTAATGAATCGTGACTAACGGAAGGGAACTCGGGGGGGAATTCTTTTGTCAGCAGTGCACAAAATGCATTTATAAGTATTTGGGAAAATATAATTATGCGGTTGATGTTAATTGCATTGTAGGTCAGTTTATCATTTTATGCAATGATTTCAGGTGGAACACACTGACTCCATAGCGCCCCCCCCCCCCCCCCCCCCCCCCCCCCTCCCCTAGTGGAGATGTCTTCCTTGACAGATTGTATTGCCGCCTGGAAATTGTGTGCTAGTTATTTCCCATTTCAAGTCATTGTTTGACTCACCTTTTTTCTTTTCTTTTTCTTTACGCCTGCAACTGCTTTTCAGCCTATGTAACATTTTCATGTGTCTTTTTTGTAGCAAGTCTTCATCATCTTTGCACTTGTTCCATTTGACAACATGCCAGCTTTTCTGCTGTGACTTTGGAACAAGGTAGTGACGTTAAAAAACTGCAGGATGGACCTCACCTGTCCATACTGCTGTATCCGTTTGCCTTTGTAATCTTTTCTAGATGTGATTTGTAGCACCATTACATTTAGTTGACTTTTACTCTTAGGGAGGGGGGAAAGGGGAAGGGGAAGAGAGAGCGAATCAACCAGAGTACGTTACACCCTCAGCAAATCATAGTTTGAGGTGCCGTAACAATGTCAATAACATACTTTTTTTATATGAGTTTTATATCATAATTTTGTGTGTACGTATATGGGTTAGTTATTGGTTTTATTTTGATGATAAAACTTTGTATTGTATATAGTAATATTCCCGATGGGGTAATGTGTTGATGGTCTGGCTATTATAAAATGTGAAATTTAAGCTCTGTAAATCACACTTCTAGGGATATCTTAATATGTTGAAATAGGATAAACTGGGACATATCTATATATGATAGGTGCAAAGAAAACGCTTCAAGTCTAGGTGGTGGTTCTCTGTTGAATGAAGTGAAGTGTTTATCTTCTCCTTTAAATATCTCACAGAGTTGAGCGTTTTGCGTAATGTTTGCCACAGACTGCACTTACTTCTGTTCTTAATTTTATAATAATTCATCTTTTTTTTTCAATTTTATGGTTGTTTCAATTCTTTCTTCTAAACAAAGTGAAATGAGACACCAGGTTTCCATCAGTCATTGACAATATATAGCTATAAACTGTGGAACCTCAAGAGTTACACCCCCCAGATAGTATTGAAGACTGGGTCTTAAAGGGTAACTTGTCCTAGTGAGATAGATCTAGTAAGGGAAGATGAGGAAAAGCATTTTTCAGGAGAAAGGAAGCCTGTGATAAACTTAAGAAGGACGAGGCATTTTAGTAAACTGAATTAGTCAAGCAGACTGGCTGTGGCATGCAGAGAGTTTGACATGACAGTTATATGTTGCCAAGTAGGGAGAATGAGAAAAAACATTTTTATGTAAAAAGGGAGAGAATCTAGGATATGTGGGTATATTTCACTGTACTGCTAATTTAGTGTTCATTTATAGCACAACCCTCTTTGAGGTGTTTGTTCCATCTTTGTCAGAACACTTTTTTTTTCCTTTTTATGGATATGTAGATTTAGACAAAACATTGACCTGTATGCAGAGACGCTTGCATTTGAACTTGTTTGTGATTTGATGCAAACTTGCAGGGAGAAGAGTTCCACATAAACAAGAGTCCATGTTGACCATCAGTTTTCTGTGTTTAACATGTCTTATATGAAATAACAACATTTTTACGGTTGACTGGTTCATTTTTAGCTTGACTCCTGCTTTTGTTTCCCACTTTTTTTTTTTTCATCCATGAATTTGGACTGTGGGTTTAAAATTGGCTGAAATTTGCTGGTCTTGGTCTAAAGGTTTGTTGGTGTTGAAGACATGAAAGTCCCTGAGGGCTGCTATGTGAAGCATTATCACGAGGTGGACAGGGATGGAAGCAGAGGAGGGGTGGGCCTAGGTAGAGCACCTGGTACTAGGGGCCTCATTCTCATGAAAAACAGACAAATATTCTGAAGGTGTTTTGTCTGTCAGTGCTGAGTATGTATGAGCGAGTGATACGAACGCGAGTGCATGTGTGTCTGACCTCAAGTCCCTTGACTCATTTCCCATGTGGCCTTTCAGCAACTCCATCGCCGCAGTGCTCCGGTACGGGTAGGTACCCCTGGCTTTCTCACCCTGCCTCTCTTTGCCTGCACCTGATGTTTTTTGCAGTGCTGTGCTCACACAGTTCTCACCATCTCACACTTCTTTTCTCCGTCAGTCCACCTCACTATGGCTTTTGTCCATCCTCACCCTTTTCTTCCCGTCCTACCCTTACCCCATTTCTCCCCTTCCTCTACTCCGGCCCTGCTTGCTGCAGTATCACAGCTTTCTTCAGTTGAGCATGCAGGGTGGGAATCAGGAATTGGGCCGGTTTGGGTAATTATTTTTTCCCTCTTCGAGAGAAAGAAAAGGTTAGCTTTAAATGTACCTTCATCTTGGCTGAAGTTTTTGATGAGCAGTGAACATGTAAGTATGGGTTTTGTTTTGTTCTTTTTTATATGCTTGTTTAGGCAGTTTCAAGACTGGCTGAATAGTTTATATGAAGAATAAAATGTCCCTCCAAATATTCTAACATATTTTCTGAGCTGTAAAATGTTAAAAGCCTCAGGGTGATTTGGGGTGACAAATTTTGAGGAATAGTATGCCTCACAGTGGACTTCTATCTTTATCTTTTTTTCCCCACTTCATGAAGGACCATAAACAGCCTTCCCTTTCACCCCCCCCCCCCCACCCCCCCCACCCCACCCCGGCCACACACGCACAACGTGTACCAGTTCTATCAGGGATGCCAACTGTTCACTTAAAAAAAGAATTTTTTTTAGCATGTCAGCAGCACTTTTTCCTCCTGTAAAAGAAAACAACATCATGCTCCTAAGTTTTTATTAGAAAAAACTTACTTTCTCAATCGTGTTCAAAGGAAAAGGTCTTTGCAACAATCTGAGGGAGCTCATCAGGTGCAAAACCAACGTCTAGAATCTAGAGAAAATGAATTCAGAAAAGCTCATTCACCCCTTGTTGGTTGTTGGCATAACTTGCGGGATGGATTTGTCTCACTGACACACACATGTGAATGCATGCACGCTAATGTGTGCATGCATGCCCAAACACATACACATACACCCATACACATTCACACACTCGAATCCTGGTCATCGGGTATTCATCTGACATGTTTTGTACTCGTGTTGGAAGTCCATCAGCATCCTGCATTGTCTGCGTGTGTCCCATTTTTCCTGTCAGGACGTTGGCATCCCTGTCTGCCGTCCTCTTCTAGGTTGACTTTACCTCATTTGAACCAACCCACTCCCAGCCTGTCTTGTTTCATGGGGGAGGTTGCCTTCATCCAGTATTGGTTGGACAGTGTTTGAAGGCACTGCTTTGTATGCACGTATCGAGTTTCATGCTGAAGCAATGTTTGATTAACAGCACTTAAAAACTGCTGCTTTATGTATATGCTTGGCACTTAGATGTGTTGAAATTGTAAATTGATTGCCAGCTGCTTTGTGTGTATTATGCTGGTATTTGCATTTTAACCTACTGCTTCATGTGTGTGCACTGCATTAATGTTGAACAATGATGGTTGATGGGTTGGTTCATTTATTTATGAATAGTTGAATTGTGTGACTTTAAACAAAATGAATTAGGACATTATTGCAGAATCATCAGACAATGATTATTATTGACAACAAAACAACAACAAAAAAGATGTGACTCAAAAGAGATTTGAACATTATTATACAATTATTAGATCAGTACTTATTAATGATATCAAGAAAGACACCGCTGCCTTTTTGCTTCCCCCTACACACACACACATACTCTTGTGTGAAGCAGGAACAGCCATCTAGACTTGCAGAAGGCGGTTTATCAGCTTTAGAACATTTTGAAAGATTAATTGGACTAAGCAAAACAAGTGGCTGGCAATGTGAGCTTATCCTTACTGTGGTCACTAGAATAATGACAGTAACTTGCCGTGGAAGGAGCGTCACACGCACGCACGCGCACACCACACGCACGCACGCACGCACGCACGCACGCACGCACGCACGCACGCACGCACGCACGCACGCACACACACACACACACACACACACACACACACACACACACACACACACACACTCACACACACACACACAAAGGTAACAAACAAGCAAAACTCGGCCTCTTCAGTACTGCAAAAACTCTCTTCATGGACTCTAGAGGAACCATACAAAACTTGGAACTTACCTCATCACAGGAAAATTCAACCATTTGAACTTAGTCTAGAACAGTTGATTCCTGGTGTTGGTTGCCATTCATCGGTAGGTCACTCTCTTTGCAGTGATGAATGATGGCCGTTGAGAGTCCTTCGCTTTGTGTGTTTGCAGTGCTCTGTGGTCTTGACTGTAT
Source organism: Conus ventricosus (assembly GCA_018398815.1). Lineage (NCBI taxonomy): Eukaryota > Metazoa > Mollusca > Gastropoda > Neogastropoda > Conidae > Conus > Conus ventricosus. Next base: position 68,211,414 of record CM031608.1, read on the forward strand.
CTGAAATGTTTCCTTTGAGCCCTGTGTGTTGACTTTTCCCTGTAGTCCACTTGTGTGATATATTCTGTATTGAAGAGTCTACTTTAGGATAGCCATGAGTTTGAAGACTACTTTCTGAAGTGGTTGACAAGCTTTTATTATGGTTCATGAAGAATCAAGAGGAACGATTGTCTGATTCCATCACTTTTACGTTAAGGGTCAGTGTTCTGTTTATTAAGGTATATGATGATCATTTCTGTGATACATGAGTATGGTGTGTATATAACGCTTACTAATGATAATTCTCTAGCCTGTTCTGCCTCTCTGTGATTGATACAGATCCCGCTTTGAGTGTGTCACTCTTCCTGTGTTGTATGTCAACACCTTGGTCAGCTGATAGTGCAGTGTATCTGTCTAGTGATGTTTCTGTGCTGTGCTTTCATTATGAAAACAAACCAGACTTAATTGTCATTCTGTAAACTGATCTGGCATGGTGTCACTGTCAGATGTGAAGGCATGATCGATTTCTAATTGTTTGATGCCCAGGCAGTTTCATTTCTTGGAAGTGTTTCCTCATTCACCCATATTGTATGCCTTTTTCTCTCAGTGTGATTCACCACAGTTATAATCAGAGATCTTTTTCACTCTTTCCCTTCATTCCTTACTCTCAGTACAGTGTAGTTTTGCCAGAGTTTATAGGGGGTAGGGAGGTAGGGTCCTTTAAATAGATTGTAGGTTTTCCGAAATTTGTAAGGGGCAGGGAAGTGCTGTCAAAACTATATGTCTCTGTGATTTTGCCACATTTGCAACCTGTTTAGAAAAACAAAGTGTAGAACCTGACCATTTCACTGCATTTTCATGAAGTTTGTAACATATATAAACAACTCATCATGATTTTGCCTTTTTTTTTTTTTTAAAGCTATTTTAAAGGTTCGTTATGATCATGTCAAAGTTGTAACCTGTTCTAGCATTTCGTTGTGATCTTGGCAAGGTTGTCACATATACGTAGATTGTCACATTTCATGTCTGTGATCTCACAAGTTTGTCATCTGTTTAAACCTTTGTAGTCATGTCATTTTTGTAATCTGTTTGTATATCTCTGCCTTTGAAGTCCATGCTGCTGGTCATGTTGACTTGTTGTCCATGTTCATAGATGTCCGACTTCTTGCAATCCACCACTGACTCAGTTTCAAAGCCCACAGGGACTGTTTCAGAATAACATGTGTGTAATCCAACCATCTGCTAATCCTGTGCTAGATATTTCCTGTGTCCTGTCATTCTGGTCATTTGTGTCATTTTATATTTTTTTAAAAGTCTTTTGTCTTTCCTTTGTCTGCTGTTTTACAGCCATGATGGTCTTTTCTGTGTCTGCTGTTTTACAGCCATGATGGTCTTTTCTGTGTCTGCTGTTTTACAGCCATGATGGTCTTTTCTGTGTCTGCTGTTTTACAGCCATGATGGTCTTTTCTGTGTCTGCTGTTTTACAGCCATGATGGTCTTTTCTGTGTCTGCTGTTTTACAGCCATGATGGTCTTTTCTGTGTCTGCTGTTTTACAGCCATGATGGTCTTTTCTGTGTCTGCTGTTTTACAGCCATGATGGTCTTTTCTGTGTCTGCTGTTTTACAGCCATGATGGTCTTTTCTGTGTCTGCTGTTTTACAGCCATGATGGTCTTTTCTGTGTCTGCTGTTTTACAGCCATGATGGTCTTTTCTGTGTCTGCTGTTTTACAGCCATGATGGTCTTTTCTGTGTCTGCTGTTTTACAGCCATGATGGTCTTTTCTGTGTCTGCTGTTTTACAGCCATGATGGTCTTTTCTGTGTCTGCTGTTTTACAGCCATGATGGTCTTTTCTGTGTCTGCTGTTTTACAGCCATGATGGTCTTTTCTGTGTCTGCTGTTTTACAGCCATGATGGTCTTTTCTGTGTCTGCTGTTTTACAGCCATGATGGTCTTTTCTGTGTCTGCTGTTTTACAGCCATGATGGTCTTTTCTGTGTCTGTGTTCAAGAAAGTATTTTATACTTTTTCTTCTACTTTTGTAGGGTGCCCAATTTGGAATTTTTTTTTTTTTTTTTTTAAATGATCTGGCAACTTTAAAGTAAGACTGTACATGCTGCCAGATGAAACATAGCTGTCCATTCTTCAGTTTATGTTTGGCTCTATGGTTATTATGAGTTTGCGTTGTTTTTGCATTTAAATTACTTTCAATAAAAATTTTTCCTTTAATATGGAAGGGCATTGGTTGGAGGGGGGGGGGGGGGGAACAAGAAGCAAAACAAAAACAACACAGCTGGCGCCCTGAGCACAGTCTAGTTTTATTTGCATAAAGGATGTCAATAATTCACCTACCATGCAGTTAATTGATGTGAATATGTAGATATTGTCTTTTTTTTTTCTTTTTTGTTTGTTTGTCGGTTGTGTTGACAGCCCAGAAAAGGCACTGTGTGTCAACGTAGAATAAACGTTTCGGGGTGATTCACAAATGTTGCTGCAGTTAATACGTTATTCCATGAAATAGGCAGTATGCACACCACAGTTCTGCCAGTGTGGAGGATCTCTGTCCTGAGTAGGAAACCTGTGAAAGCTAACTGTTGGTATTGCTGTTATTGTTTTGAATCCCTTCAGTGCCATTTTGTCTCACGTCAAATCAGTAGTGTCTTTGTGATTGTTATGACAGAAAACTTGAGATGGTATTCTTGAAATTTCTTTCCACAAGATGGATTTGTGGCTTGATTGAGAAAAATCATTGACATATTCAAAGGTTTCAGTAATTTTGTTTAAATGACAAACAGAAATGAAGAAAAATGTCAGTACACATGCCCACATCCTTCCTTACCACTTTGACCCTACCTTTTCACTCCCTCCCTCGTGTTCTCTCTCTTGCTGTTAGTCTGTGTATCAGTCTTCCTATGAATTAGTCTGTCATAGGTTCACACGCACATACGCACTGTACACACACACACGCACACACACACACACACACACACACAGGTTTACACACACACATGCACACACACTCACACACACACACACACACACACACACACACACACACACACACACACACACACACACACACACATGCACAAGTTCACACACACAGGTTTACTCATACACACAAACGCACACACACACAGGTTCACACACACATACATGCACACACAGATTCACACACACACATATACACACACACGCAGACAGACACACACACACAGACACACAGACACACGCACACACACACACACACCACACACACACACACACACACACATGCACACACACACACACACACACACACACACACACACACACACACACACACACACACACACACACAGTAGCACACCCGTTGTATCATGCCTTCACTGTGCTCTTTGTTCCTTATCTTGATGGCGCAACATTGTGTGTGAGCAGCAGGAGACGTTGGAAGAAGAAGAGGAAGAACCATTGCCTGCTGGTTGGGCCATGGGCACGGCCCCCAATGGACGTCACTTCTTCATCGACCACAATGATCGAAGAACGACCTGGGTGGGTTGTCACCCATGTGTTTCCAATAGGTTTTGATGTTTTATGTATATGATCCCATCTCCTGTTCCTCTTCTATACTCCCCCTCTCCTTTTCCCTCGCTCACCAGCTGGTGAAGAAATCCAAGTCCAGATAGAAATTTTGGTTTACAGGAAATTCTTGAAAACTGTCCTATCTGGATTAAGTTTAATGATTTTTTTTTAAGTCATGTGCAGAGAAATACAGTAGACAGTGGGAACATTGTATGTTATTCATGCTGTAAACAGTATTTTGCTTATACTTCTCTGTCCAAACAAATGCCTTATCCCAATTTGATCGGATCAGACGCTGCAAATGAAAACTCTCAGTTATGAAAATTTAAGAGAGAGATGAGCTTGCCTGGATTTTTTTTTTCTTTTCTTGTTATGTGCAAAGAAACATAGGACGCAGTGTCAACATTGTAAATTGTTCTCACTGTGGAGAGTATTTTTTTATGCTTACCTGTCCAAACAAATACCTTATCCTTATTTGACATGTTCAGGCACCACAAACCAGGACTTGGTCATGGGGAGTTTGTATTATACTCCCTGTTTGGCTAGTATACTTACCATGTCAGACAATAGCATTCACGGCAGTTAGTCAGCTCTGCCAGGCCGAAGTTTTTGTGTGGCTAATGCAGTAATAAGACAGTCACGTGATGCCACCCGCTTCCGCCGTAGGAAGAAGCCAGTGTCAACCTCCCGTACCTCATTCATCGAGGCCTGCGCGCAAGGTAACCCAGAACCTTGGCGCTAGTGGGGAAGGCAGGGCGGGCATTAGAGTCTGACATGGTAAGTATACTAGCCAAACAGGGAGTATAATACAAACTCCCCATTTTGGCGTCATATACTGTACCATGTCAGACAATAGCAGAATTCATAGGAAAAGGAGGAGGGCGAGTGCCTTAGTGGTTCCTGGGGTTACCCGATATGGATGCATTAGCCGCCACAAAGGATATCCCATTAGAACCATCAGCCCTGGTCATGCGGATGTCCCTTAAATAAAATTTTATGAAGGGATTTTCCGAACGCCAGAAGGCTGCCTCCTGGAGGTGGCGCATGGGAACAGAGTGCTGGAATGCTGCCGAAGCGGCGAGCGCTCTGAGCTCATGAGCCCGGGGGGACAAGACGGGGAGGTCCTTGGATGCCTGGGAATAGGCCGTTCTGACCGTCTTGGAGAGCCACCTAGAGACAGTGCCAGCTGAGATGTCTTTCGTGTTACTGGGGTTGATGGAAATAAGGAGACGTCTTTGCGAAACGCGCCTGGGGCGCGAGCGTTCCCAGTAGTGTGTTAGACCTCGAGAGGGGCAAAGGGCTATGTCCGAAGAGGTGTCTCCCCCTAGTGTATCCGCCAGCGGGCGGATGACGAGGTAAGGAGAGGCACTACCGGGTTCCTGGTTCTTAGCTAGGAATTCGGGAAGGAACTTAAGAGAGACGGAGCCGTCTCTGTGGAAGGCAATGTCTCTGGGGTCCCCGCTAAGGGCATGGATCTCGCCTCGCCTTCTGGCGGAAGCGAGGGCGAGGAGGAAGGTAGTCTTCATAGACAGAAGATCGAAGGGAATGGAGGAGACAGGCTCAAAGGGGGTTTCCTGAGGACGTCAAGTAAGTGAAGAGGTCCCAAAGGGGAACACGTCTAGGGGATTGGGCCTCACGAAGAGCAGCCCCTCTGGAGATCTGTCTGAGAAGGAAGTCATTCTCAAGGAAGGTCCGCCCATTTGGCGGATGGTCGTGCAGATGGCCGACCTGTAGCCCCGGATGGAGCTAGCAGAGAGGTTAAGGTGGGACAGGAAATTTCCTATCTGGATATTGGAGGGGCGATTGTGAGAGACAGAATTGTCTTCGCACCATGAGACCCATTTCTTCCATCTGTAAATGTAAAGGGACTCTGTGCTAGCTCTGCGAGAGGACATGGCTAGGTCTCGGAGTTCCTGAGAGGCCCAGCGATAGAGAGGATATTGAGGACGGACTGGGACCTGTCCGTTCGAGAGGTGGATCTAGCTGCTCGCAACCGGGCTGGCACAGAAGCCAGGCGTGGAGGCGAAGCATCTGGGGATTGGCGTGAGGGAGACCCGAACGGGGTTGCCTGAGCATGTCCCACCTGGTGTTCAACCGAAGAGGGGGTGCGTGAGTGAGGGACTTGAGGTCCGGTAACCAGGACTGAGTGGGCCACCACGGGGCTATGAGAATGAGCCTGGGTCTCTCGAGTCTCGCCTTCCTGATCACCTTGTGGAGGATCGGGAAGCGAGGGAAGGCGTAAGCTATGAGGCCGGACCAGGGAAGGGATAGGGCGTCGATGGAGGAAGCCCGGGGGTTCGGGACCGGAGACACATACACTGGCAGACGATAGTTGAACCGTGTGGCAACAGGTCGATCATGGGTCTGAACCAATGTTCCCACACGGTTGTTAGGGTATGCCTGCTGAGGGTCCATTCCGTGTGGAGGACAGACTTGGAGAGGCTGAGAGTGTCTGCCAGGATATTGTGTGTCCCTGCTATGTGTCTCGCGCGAAGGGTGACCCCCTGCGTGTGACACCAGTGGAGGAGGGCCTCTGTACGGAGGGAGAGGCCGATGGAGTGTGCCCCCCCCCCCTCCCTTTGTTGATGTAACAAGCTACCGAAGTGTTGTCCGTGAAAGGAGAACGAATCGGTGGGAGACTATGGACTGGAAGTGGAGGAGGGCGAGCCTGACCGCCTCCAGTTCCAAGATGTTGATGTGAAGACGAGCAGTCAGAGGATCCCAAACCCCCGAGGCGTGACTGCTCTCCAAATGGGCCCCCCAGCCCGAGTTGGAGGCGTCTGTGTAAAGTTCCAGGGCCTGGGAAGGGAGGGAGATGGGAACTCCGGGGGCCAGGGTGGATGGGCTGAGCCACTCCTCCGTGGCCCAAACGAACCAAGGCCCTAGGGGAATGGTCTGGTTCCAGCTGTCGTTGGTCTGGGACCAATGACGGCGGAACTCCCTCTGAAGCTGTCGCTTGGGAACTCTGCCTAGGGGAATGAAAGGAGACAGGGACTCCATCATCCCCAGAAGGGACGAAAGTGTCCTTGCCGAAGTAAGGGGAGAGAGTCGAAGGTGGGAGATGAGGTCCACTAGGCGAGCGGAACTCTCCGGGGTCGGGGAGACTACCATGGAGGTGGTGTCGAAGCTCATGCCCAGAGAGGTGAATCGCTGAGTGGGCGAGAGCTCGCATTTGGAGGGGTTGGTGACGAACCCCAGAGAGGAACAAAGGTGTAGTAGTTTGGAGGTGTGGGCAGGAGTCACTTTAACTGCCTGTTGGCAGTGAGAGATGCTGTACTATCACAGGCCAATCTCTCAGGCCGTGCTGTCACGGTCCAACCCCTCCCAGGCGCTCAAGTCGGCCTTGCGGTGCATCCCTGGGCAGGACCAGTCGCTGTTCGGCAGCTATTCGACTGCGATACCAGGAGACTGACTCCCACTCAAACCCTATCCCAGGCAGTCACCTGCCCACACCGCACGGCCCGCCAAACGCCCTAATATCCCCTCTCTGCCAGCAGACACGGTCCCGGAGGTAACTGGGGGAGTCGCCCATGGGGACTCCATCCTTATACTCCTATTTCAAGACGCTACCTACGTCTCATCTGCAAGATCGGGGTTCCAGTAGAACTGGAAGCAGTCTGTACTTGCACTGAAATCTGCTCGCAATGGGTTCTGACAAACGGCCCTAGCCTAGCAGACGACGCTCGCATTGAAGTATTGATTTTTCTCAAGGTCTCGTCCTAGTTTCCCATAGTCTCGTTTCGCGTCAAGATGCGATACTTGCTTCCGCCATTTTCCCGTCGGTGCTCAGGCAATCGATATGTCAGAAAGTGTGCATTTCAGGACCTGGGGTCATGGTAAGCAGTACTGGTTGCTAAGGATCCCCAAAACAACATTACGTTCTGTGTTCAGTGTGCAAAAGATCGCCTCATTTGGCATCTATGGCTCGAAAACAACACACTCATGCTGACTATGGCCACACAAGCGCGTGGCTCAGTATCCTTTTACACGGAGAAGAAGGGGAGCTAACCAAGCTACCAGGCCTGCTGTTGACCAAGAGTGATGACCCTTGAGTGTAGGTGTCATGTCCAATTGTGAACATTAAATCAGTCCCCTATTTTCCTGGGGAAAATGTGTCATCTGCCGTCTTTTGATTTCAAACTTTCACTGTCTTGAATTTGTTTTCTAATAATGGATTCTCATACAGGCTCTCTAAGCTTGCTTTGACTGTTAGTTCAGGCTGTCAACAGTCTCAAGAGAAAATCTCTGTTGATACTTCTGGAAACTTCTAGTATTGGCTTCTGTTCCGTAGATCTGAACTCCACTGGTGTTTTTTGTTACACCAGTCAATGCATCGATGCCTTTGATGTCTCTTATAGCGTGCCTGTTTCTCGTGTCTGCCTTTGTTGCAGTAAAATGCATTCAGGTCTTTACACCCATCAGACGTGTGGTAGGTTCATATGATATTTGTAAGATTACTGGCATTATCCAAGGGTCACTTCAGTTTCCTGTGCTTTTAAGGATGACCCTCTGTGATTCTGGTCCCTCTCTCTCTTGGCCAGGGGACCTCTCTTAGAATCCTCTCACCTGTCATTTTAACCCTCAAAGCTACCGTGGGGAAGTGTTCTTTGAGGGGCCTCTCCTTTATATTTTGTAACAAAAGGTTTGGATTCAGCAGTGCAGGTGGTCGGAGAGAGAACCACTTCTTTCACTTCTAACTACCTCAGCAACCCTCTGTCAAAGATTTTGGTCGTCTGGCTCTGTCACAAAATCTTTCAGTTCTGGAGCACATCCTCACTTCTTTGGGTCTCTTGGTGAACTTAAAAACAGTCAGACAAGGTCTCCTTTTAGAATTTCACACATCTGGACAAGGTCCCTTCTTCGTATTTTACTCAGCAGTACACATTTGCTATTTTAATGCTGGTGTTCTGTAATTCAGCTTTTGTTTTGGCCTTTGATGACTGTTTTCTTTGCCAACATCTGAATGCTGTAGGCTTTGTTGACCCAAGCTACATCCTTTCCAGGTTTTGTATGTATTGCCAGAAATTCTTTGGGCTCGCTTCTAGCACCTTTTATTTGCTTTGGGAGGTATATTGCCTGAAATTCTTTGGCTCGCTTCCAGCCCCTTTTTATTTGCTTTGGGAGGAATATTGCCAGAAGTTCTTTGGGCTCGCTTCTAGCACCTTTTATTTGCTTTGGGAGGAAGACTAGAGAGTATTCATTTATTGCCAGGTCAGCCATGGGAGACAATTTGTTTCAGGCTGCTTGACCTTTTAATTGATTTGCCGGCTCAGAGGATCATAATTGTCAGTGGGTTCATGACTCATCATCTTCAAGTGAGCATGATCTTCCCTCTTTTCATCATTCGAGCATTTGTTTGGATGGGGGAAGTATGACGAAAAGGAATTTTACTACCAAGAGCAGTTTTATAAAATGCTTATGGTTCAAACATTAGAAGACCTCATCCATCCCCTTTTCCGTCAGAAGGTTTGGGAACTGATTCTATGTTCACCATCCGACATTACATCTGTGGTCAAGGGCTATCACTCTTGGTCATCAGTGGGCCTGGAGGTTTGGTTAGTTCCATTACTCTCGCAAATTTTTGTAATGAAGAATCCTGGTTTACAGCGTCAGAACACGCTAAATAGGAATAAAGCATTTGTTTAGATAGGTAAGTATTTTATAAAACTACTTCTAGTAGTATAATTCCTTTTAAAATTCTGATGAAACAAGATTGCAGAATACAAACATGCTAATTAAATGAATATGTCTGAAGAGAAGCATGTGTGGATAGAGTTATGATTTAGAGATTCTGTCAGGTAAGACGTTAGTTGCTCAGTGAAGGTTGTCATGCTGAATGTTTCTGAACACCTTTTACTTTCTGACCTTGAAGTCTTGAACACTCTTTTTATGCTTGACTGTGCGTATGTGTGTGTGTGTGTGTGCATATGTGTGTGTTTAATTGTTATTGTGTGTATTTCTTTATATGTAACTATTTACGTGTGTTGATTTTTATGCCTTTGGGTTGAAGTGCACCCTGTTTATATTAATGTATCTCTTGTGTGCTGTGTTGCAGGATGACCCCAGAAAGCCGCGAGAGAGGTCAGGGTCCACGCTACGCCATGACTCGCCCACCCCTATTTTCCGTTCCACCTCCACCGACGATCTCCTCAGCAACCTGGGACCATTGCCAGTCAGTCACCTCCCTTACTGTTCCCCCTGCCTTTCCTTCCCATGCTTGTTTCATTACTTCCCCCTTGTCTCTTTCTCTCTCTCTTGATGGGGGTGGGGTGGGGTCCTGACTGCTGGGGTTGAGGAGAGGGATACCATTGGGTGCATGGGGGGTGTATGCGAGAGTAGGGCTTGTTTGAAGAGGGAGGTGCTACGTATAGTAGCAGAGGCCCTGTGGAAGGGTAGTTTGATCTACCAGTCGATCTGTGAAGGCCCTGCCCCAGTGGAAGTAGTGGGAAGCCTTTGGGAGGGGTAGTGTGCTGGTTGAAGGCAGATGATGCCAGCAGGAGCTGAAGCAGATGGTTCAGACTAATGCTAAACCCTTCCCAAATTGCCTGTCTGGATAGGAAATGCAGAGTCGCCCTCAACAGGGAGTTAAGAATGTACAGGAGAGTGGCGGACAGGACGATCAATACTCCAGAGATTAAGGGAGCTTGAGTCTCTTCCTTCCTTGATCCATTTTTACTTGTGACATGATCCAGTGTATGTACAGTGTTGAGCTCAGTGTTTCTTGCGATGTGTGTCGGTTCTACAGTCCTTGAACAACAGTATGTCAGTTGTTGGGGAAGAGTCCTAGAAATGGATAGAATGGTGCGACCGCTGCCACCAGCCTGTGTGAAATGGCGGTTCACATCTTGCCCGCTGACCCGGGATTGATGTTTGTCTGTCTGTCTGTCCATAGCCTGGCTGGGAGGAACGGACGCATGCTGATGGCCGTGTCTTCTACATTGATCACAGTAGGTGGACCTGTGTGTGCGTGTGTGTGTGTTTGTGTGTATGTGTGTTGTGTGTGTGTGTGTGCGCGCGCATGCATTGATGTACAGACCACTACATATGAATGTGAAGGGTTGATTATCGCTATGTGCATAATGATTGAATACAATATCATATTTTTTCTGTATGTGCATGTGAGTGAAAATTGTGTGTGTATGTGTGTGATGTACAAGGTACAAAACCATGCGTGCACTGATTGTAACATTGATCAAAGATCAGATTGATTGCACATAGTGATTAAGCATTCAAGACAGAAGGGGGAATAACGGTGTTGATTCAGAAAGGCCCGAATTTGTGAATCCAGGTCAGGTAAGCAAAATAGCTCAGATTGTGTGTGTGTGTGTGTGTGTGTGTTTGTGATGGAAACTGAACGAGTTAATGATTGCGCATCCATTAGTTTATGAAATGTTTCCCTGTCAGTAGATACATTATTTTGTGAAGTTTAGGGGGGTGGGGGGGGGCTGAACATTATGGACCTTTCTGCATGAGTCTTTTGACATAGTCAGTTACTTGATTTGCTTCATACTGCTTACCTTCAGTATGTGTCTCTTGTGTCTCCAGATACCAGAACTACACAGTGGGAAGATCCTAGATTACAGAAGCTGGGAGGACCGGTATGTCACGTCTGTCTGTCTGTCGTCGTTGTGCTGCATGTGTGCCTGATGTCTGTGTATCTCTGTCTTCGTTCTGTTCTGCATTTTTCTCTGTCTGCCTTCTGTGAGTCTGGAACCTTTTTCTCGATTATCCATCCAAACAAATGCCTACTCCCACATGGTGTGTATGTGACTATTAGGACCCCACCCCCACCCCACCCCACCCCACCCCCCAAGAAGAGAGAGAGACGGCATCTATGTCATTATTCTCAGATGGCTCCAGTACTAATCTTTCAGAGTGACCTCCCATAGCCAACTTCCTTTCCATTGATTTGAATGTTGGTTCTGACCTTTACCTCTGAGCAGGGCGAGGGGGGTTGGAGGGGAGGGGGGGGGGGGGGGGGGGGGGGGGGGAGTCCTGCTGTTAGGATGGTAAACATATTGTAAACCTTCTTTCAGTTGGAACGTTCCATTTCCTCATATTTACCCATACAAACAAATGCCAGAAAATGAAAAGGAGGATATTGAGTGCTCATCTTAAGATCCAGAACAGCGGTCTACAGCAGTTGACTCTGTGGATCATTAGCAAGCCAACAGATCACATCAGAATAGAGAACTTAAAATACTATAAGAACAGGTGTTGGGGATAAGGCTCTTAACTACGTCAATATCACTGTCAAACTGCTCAACCCAGCGTCCTGTTCCCCCTCACATGCCCATATTCCCTCACACTCCCCACCTCCCCTTCCTCCACATGCACTCCCTCGCCCCTGCACCCTGTGTACTGAGCTAATTATGTTGTAAGTCAGAGAGCGGAGCCCATATACAGCTATCACTATGACTGTAATGTATGTGAAATGTTTATGTGAATGACATGTAATCATATGTATGCAGTGTGAGAGATTGTGACTAATGTAAGTAATCTGTGGTGCTATAACAATGAATTGCACAACTGGGATGATTTCTTGTGCAGGCTGTTCCATATTCCAGAGACTACAAAAGAAAATACGAATACTTCAGATCGAAACTTCGTAAGCCGGTATGTATTGATTTTTTGCATAGTTTATTGTTCTACATGTTGGATTGCACATATATAGTTAGCCAATGATTTGGAGAAAAAAAAAAAACACACCGCCAATGATTTGGAAAAAACACACACACACACACGAAAAAATCTGGATGTGAATTTCTGGGGTAGTAATATCAGAGGTGGAATCTAGCTATGGTGTTTTTTGGGGTGTACCAGTTAAGATGCTTGACCAATGAGCAGTTATGTTCACTGTCGCTCATGCCCCAAATCAGCTCTTGTTTAGTCTGCCTCCTTCACAGCATGCAGAAACAACAGTGGGACTGCAGGTTTTGAAATGCCAAGAAAAAAAAAGAAGAGGAAAATCAGTGAAGGAGCAGAAACTTTTCCCAGTATATGACAAGTATTAGAGTGTCACCTGCTGGAATGATGGAAGTTCTCTGCAGTCACTGCAAGACTAACTTCAGCATTGTTCATTCCAGCAAATTTGATAATACCAGACAAAAAATTTTTGCCTCATGAGAATACTCATACTTTGTAAAGAATATGGTCATTTTCATCTGAAAATACACAGCAGCAATTCCAAATGACATGTTTAGGGTAAACAGATTTTGGAATCAGTCAGCCATGTGTTGCTGGGAATGACAGGTTAGATATCATGTGTTTTTAGGTACGCCAAATCATTTATGTATTGTTAGGTTAACAAATATCATTTGGGTGCTTTTAGCTACAACAAATTAAACCTCTGTGCATTGGCATCTATGGCAGCTTTGTGTTCTTGGGTTTGATTAATCAAATATTTGTATGTTATAAGGTAAGACAAATAAATATTTCATCTCTTTTGGTATGACGGATCACATGTTTGTGCATCATTTGCCTTGAGGATTCTTGTAGTTAGATGTAACAAATCGGAGATTTGTGTGTTGTAGAGTATGACAAATCAGAGATTTGTGTTGTTAGAACAAATCAGTGCTTTGTGCATTGTTGGCTATGATAAATCAAAGGTTTGCATTGTTAAGTAGAACAAATCGAACATCTGTGCACTGTAAGATATGACAGATCAAAGTTTTGTGTTTGGTAGAACAAATCAAACATTTATACATTGTTAGGTACAACAAATCAAAGGCTTTGCATTGTTGGGTGTAAACAATGAAACATTTGTACGGTTTTTTGTTACGTTTGATAAATAAACATGCATTTGTTCTTACTTATGACAGATCCGACCTTTTGTGTAGAAATGACAAATGCATATGGTATGTAACTCATAGTCAGGCTGGGGACAGTTTGTAATGGTCTCTGAAAATGAACATAAACACACATTAATTTTATTTTCTGTTTTGGGAAAAGAAGTTCGTGATTACTAATGATGCAACAACTTCAGTCTTTTTTTTTCCACTCTCCAATATTTCATGTATGTGTGAGTATGTATGTGTGGTAGATGTTTTATGGTCCATATTTCCAGTATTTCTGAATTTGGCATCTTTAAACTTTGCATTTCTTTGATTTCCAGAATTTGAGAGAGAATCTCCAAGATATTTCCACTGGATGATGTAACTTCAGTAAAGTTATTTGTTGTGGGTTTTTTTGTAACAATTTAGTTGCCATGCCTTTTCAAAAATTTGCTTTAAATGATTTTGTTTTTGTTTTTGATAAGATCGTTTCAGGATGAGGCTTTTGATCTGATTTTGGGGGCACTAATTTCGTGTATGTAGTATAACAACAGAAACAAACTGTAATATTGCAGATCATATTAGCTGTTATCCAGGGTTTCTGTTTTAACTAATCTTATTCAGATTTGCCAGTTCAAGGAACCATGTCAGTGTCTGCAAGGTCTTTCACACCATGGCATCCATTTTGAGTTATTGAATTATAAGGAATGGATGTTATGCATTTTCAAAAAAAAAAATTTAGAAAAAAAATAATATAGATGACGCGCAGTTTTCTAATGTGAGGCACCCTCTGGCTATTGAACTTTTTAGATTTTAGATGTTTGGTTTGGCCCTTGATCGGAAGATTTTGTCGCATGGTGGCTAAGTGACAGGCTTGTACTGTGCCGTTGTGGATGCATTGCTTTGTCACGATGTGTCCAGAATAACTTGCCCAACAAGATTGACATCAAGGTGACCAGGAGAAACGTGATGGAGGACTCCTTCCGTGTCATCATGGGCATCAAGAACCCTGACAACCTCAAAACAAGGTATAACTAACGCTCAGTGTGGGTTGGACACTGGGTAAGGTATGGGGATGCGTGAGAGTGTGTGTGTGTGTGAGAATGTGTTTGTATGTATGTTTGTGAGAAAGAGAGAGAGTGTGATTGTGTGTGTGTGTCTGTATGTGAGATGCTGAAAGGGAAAGGAAGAGTGTTAAATCATGTGTTTGTAGGTGAGAGTGAATGTGTGTGTGTGTATGTTTGTGTGAGAGAGATGGGTCAAAGGTACCTCAAGTCCAGATCAGTTCAGTTTCTTCAAGGGGCAGACTCCATGTGGTTAGGTCTGTACGCACTGCAAAGTCCTGAGAACATAGAAAACTGTATAATCTAATAAACACAGAAAACTTGTGAATGTGTATGTGTGGATATTGAAATTCATGTGTTTATGAAAAAAACAGATTATTTCATAATACAGCAGGAAAATTTGGTTTTGTGTGCATGTATATCCATCTGTACAAGGTCTTCCTTGAAGACGAACAGTGTGCTCTTTAACATTCTGCCACAGTGTGAGAGTGTGTGGGTGAATGCAACTGATCTGTCAAACAACAGAGCAAGTGTATCTTCATGTCAGTGAGGCAGTAACTGTAGGACTGATGGTCTGACAGATTGTGGATCGAGTTTGACGGAGAAGTGGGTCTGGACTACGGAGGTGTTGCTCGGGAATGGTTCTACCTGCTGTCCAAAGAGATGTTCAACCCTTACTACGGCCTTTTCGAGTATTCTGCTGTGTGAGTGAATTAGTGTTTTGATTACCGTTGATGTCTTAGCTTGCCATTGTTGTTGTTTTTTTTTAATTGACATTTACCAAATTCGCAAATTAAGTTTTTGAGGCCCTGATGAACTCATTTATTTGGGGTAATGTTTGAAAAAAAACACATGCACAAAAAACTTTCAAGTGTAAATCACACCCAATTTTATTTTACCTTCCGATCAGAGAGATGTTTAAACCCTGCTGTTGCATGATTTAGTACTCTGCCATATGTGATTCTCACTTTGGTTTTGTCAAAAATATTTCTGTACTACTGTCCATTGGATTTCTGTCTTTGTAACTCATTTACCTGTGTCTGTTGTGGAAAATCTAACCTTTTAAAAAATTTTTTTTACGGTCTTTAAAATGCTAGCGTTTCTGTCATGGCACTGCCAGGTAGTGAGACTGTGTTCACTGTCTGGAGTAGGCACTGGCAATCCATACTGCTGTGTGTATTTGCTCATGTGGCTTTTTATACTTTTTCTTTGTGGCTTTATGTTTTTGATTAAGTTATAATTTGGAAAAAAACAACTAGTATCTGAAATGAGGGTGATGAATTAAGCTGAATGGCTAGAGCCCTAGGCATGACTAAGTTTTATTTTTCTTAAGGTTGTACAAGTGTGTATCATGAATTGGTGTATGTTTTTTGTTGTCGTTTTTTTTTTTTTTTTTAGATAGTTTTGTCATGTGTGTGTGTGTGTGTGTTTTCTGGATAGGATTTTTATTTTCTGTGTGATAACAGCTCTTGGCGATGTAAGGTTGGCTGGATCATAATGAAATCAACGTGAAAAACATTCTATGTTGACAGAGACAACTACACACTGCAGATCAACAACCTGTCAGGGCTGCTCAACGAGGATCATCTGACCTACTTTGAGTTCATTGGCCGAGTGGCAGGCATGGCCATCTTTCACGGCAAACTATTGGATGGTCTGTATCGCCTGCACAAAATCAGCCTGCCTCTATGTATGGTTGTTTAGTATGAAAGAATTGACACCACAACCACCCCTGTTCCACTAAGAAAAACGTAGAGGTGGTATTTGCCATATAAAGGTGGTATTTGCCATGAATATATTTTTCCAAAAAAATGTCTGAACCCTAATGAGCTAAATCAGACTCCAGTATTGTTTTAGACAACAGAATGAAGTAAACCCTGATTACCCATATGTTTTTAAACTAACATTCCATTTTTTTTCCATCTAACATTTTGTACAGTTACTAATGTTTTATGTAAGAAATGGAAACTTTTGTAAAGTTGTGTGTTCATTCTGATGATTAAAAATATCTGTAGGTGTTTTGATTGTGACAGGCTTTTAGAATAATTCAAGTGGATTAATGTACACCAATAACGACTGTGGAATATACACTTGAAAAACTCTTGAAAGAATAAAAGAAAAAATTAGATCTGCATATGTAGTATTATTGGGGTGAGAAGGGTAGACTGTGATTTGAATAAGATACCTGAAGTTGCTACTAATCAGTGTGTATAATACAGCTGTTAATTCAAATACATCAGCTAAGTCGGTTGCTGATCTGTAGGTGTAATACAGCAGAATGTAAATGATGTGAATAAATTAGTTGAGTCTGTTGCTGATCTATATGTATGCCACAGCAGTTCTGTTCACATTGGACAATCAGCTGTTTTATACATACAGAACAGCAACAGATTGTTGACAGGAATAAGTAAGCTGAATCTGTTGCTGATCTGCATGTATAACACAGCAAATTGTTAATGTGAATGAATCAGGTCAGTCTGTTGCTAAACCGTTTGTATATTACAGCAGAAAGTTTATGTGAATGAATCTGTTGCAATCTGTATGTGTAAGATAGCAGAGGATTAATATGAATGAATGAGCTGAATCTCTTGCAGATCTGTAATGTCTAATACAGCAGACTGTTTAACATGAACGAAACTGCTGTATTACACATACACGTCAGCAACGGATCCAGCTCATTCATTCACAGCAACAATCAGCTATATCTGTCGTTGAGGTTTATGTATTGTTAATACCGATAAATCATCTGAACGTATTTCGGGCATCAATGTATGATTATATAGCAGACTGTTGATATGAAAGCATAAGGTGAAAGTGTTGTTGACCTCAACGCATGATGCTTTGTGGGCAGCATTCTTCATCCGACCCTTCTACAAGATGATGCTGAAGAAACCCATTGCTCTGATGGACATGGAGTCAGTGGTGAGTCCTTGCTCTTTAGCACATCATTCCTATCCATAAAGATTGAAGAACTAAAACATAATCAGTAATGTCCTTCTTTTGGCAAAACTAATTTCTCATTTATTTGTATGTACAACGAACAAACAATGCTTGATCTCAAGCCGTAAGCAACAGGTTGTGTACATATCATCCCCTTGAAAATATGTTTCTTGTAATTTTCCGTGTTTTGTTGATGCTTTGTGCTATGGAGTTCATTCAGGGTGAAAGTGCATCTTGATTATAATTGTAATAACAACAGAAAGTAGAATAATGATAATAATAATGGTGAGAATAGTAATAAGAATAATGATGATTGTTGTTATTGCATGTGATGTGATTTGATCTCAACTTGCTGTCAGAAATCACAGAAATGTTGATGATATAGCGTTCACAGACTTACATTGCTTACTCTCTCATTTTTGGAGAACAGAGGGAGTTCAAGAGACTAATGCAGGCTTACATCACACGCCATGCTGAAGATGATTTGATTTTCTGTTTTGAATCAGTGGTACAAAAGACATATCACATTTTGTTTTGGAAAGGAACCATGATCAGGGCACAAAATGCAAGCTGATGTAAGCTGAGCTGAAATTTTAAAAGAAACTGCATCTTTAGGATTGTTACCACGGACATTCTGTGTGATATTGTTTGATGCACATCACAGACGTATAACTCTCATTTTAATTACTGTCTTGGTTTTCACTTTCAGTGCTTGCAAGGTTCTATATTTTTGTTGTACGCTTGTCGTTACACCTTAAGTGTGCATTTTATAGCCTCCTGGCATGGCACTGTATCAGTGATGGTTCAGTTTATTTTTCAATCAAAGATAACAATGGGTATGATGACGCTTTTGTAAGAAGGTGCATTTTGTGTGATGCTTTTTTTTCTGACCGAAGTGTGGTTTGTGTGTCTTGTGCAGGACTCGGAGTATTTCAACTCCATGGTGTGGATCAAAGAAAATGACCCCTCCGACCTGGAGCTCCATTTCTCTGTGGAGGAAGACCATTTTGGGGAGGTGGGTTAGCTCTTTCGACTCTCCTGTCCTCCTGTAATTATTTGATGTTTTAGTCTTTTTTCCCCTATTGTAATTCAAGGTTAGTTGAGGTAGTTTCCTGGTATTTTTACTCAAGTGGCACCAATTTCGGTCTTGACAAAAGGCAAATTTCTGTGACCCATGGCCGGAGTCAGTCCTTCGGAAAAAAACATTGGCTGCAACAAAAGTTCTGGGTTTGGATTGTGTATTTATTTTCTGTGAAACCTTTTGCATTTATGTGTTTAACATTGACAGATGAAGACATGGTTTTTCCAGGCACCATCCCATGTTCAAGCTGTCTCTCTTTTCTGCACTAGTTCCCCCCTGTCTTTCCTTATCCTCTGTCTCTCCCTCTCTGGCCTTTGTCTTCTGTTTTGTCACTATGTGTTTCCTTAGTTTCGTTCCCCACTTGGTTTACTTTGGGTGTCCCCTCCTTTCACTTTCCTTCACTATCCCCATTGTAACTGCCTCTGTCTGTTTCTCAACACCATTGTGTACACTATGAGATGATCAGAAACTGATTGTGCTCTTGGTGCTATTGGCAGATCACGGAGAGGGATCTGATTCCCAACGGCAGAAACATTCCTGTCAACAATGAAAACAAACTGCAGTACATTGAGTGAGTACCCCGTGTCTTTTTGTTGATATTATTGTGAGTTCACTGGGAAAAATTTTGAAGTACTGTGACAAAAGGTAGAGGTTAACAGTCCATAGAGATCGAAATAGCAGTCACAGGCTTATTGCTGGTCACATTTCTCTCTCCTGTCTCTCTCCCTACTTTCTCCACCTTCAAGACATGTTTCTGGGGTTTTTTTTCCAAAGAGTACAAAAAGGCATGCCATTCTTGTTTGGGTAAGGTTAATAAAGGTTAAAGTCCAGCAGCTCAATGGCCACATAGGCAGTGAGCTGTAAGAGGTTCACCATGTCCTGGGCATGATATGATGAAAGGGCGGAGCTGATCCCACTCCTTCCGCAGCCTTAACCTGCCCTGACCTCCATCAAGTACCCTTTTACTGCTGAGTGAACAGAGAGGAGTTTGAAGTCGGGGGAAAAATCTGACTCCGCAGTATTTTAATATGGGCCTGTCCCTCTGAAATACAAGCTGTATAAAGTGGACAATGAAAACTGTTATAAGTTATTGCTAAAAGACCTTTGATGACATATGCTGATCTGTGTCTTGTGGCAGCAAGGTAAAACCACTGCGGTCTGTTTGACCATAGCATGAGCAGATCTGACTATAACTGGAAGTTGGCAGAAGAAACAACATGAAATGGAAATAGAGTTGTTGAATGTTGAGGTATATAGTGTGTAGTAGGTGGATATAAAATAGTTGAATGTTGAGGTATATAGTGTGTAGTAGGTGGATATAAAATAGTTGAATGTTGAGGTGGATGATGTGTAGTAGATGGTTCAGTGGTGATTTGTGTCACAGATGGAATCCCAGGTAACAGCATTCATGAACAATGACATAATTAATAAATGTGTGAATGCTGTGGCATAGAGGCATGTAACTTAACTTTTCAACAACCAGTCGGCCTGCATGACTTTTGGATGACCCAACATTTTGTTCCCATGTGGACTGTTTGAAAGGCATAAAATGCAGCTGTTGAAGCAGCAGCCATTTGCAAAGTACTGGAATTCAAGCCCCAGAATGACTGATTGTGATTAGAAGTATGGCAGATTTACAAAGTGAAAAGAACAGGGTGAGAAAGGTGACAGTGGAGTAAAGGTGTGCGTGTGCCTGTAGGCAGGTGATCAAGTGGCGGTTTGTGTCCCGGGTGGAGCCCCAGATGAAAGCCTTCATGAAAGGTCTGAATGCTCTGATTCCCCAGAACCTGCTGCAGATCTTTGATGAAAACGAGGTGGAGGTAAGGGAAGGAACAGTGTGTTGGTACTCCTGTATGCAACATTGTTTGTTGTTTTTAGGAGGATGGTGGTTGTGGTGTGAGGATTCCTTTGTTCTGATTGAAGATGTTAATTGGGGCTCATTGTTTTTGGGGTTTGAGGTCTCACACGCATGTAGTGCCTTCTACTCTCTCTCTCTCTCTCTCTCTCTCTCTCTCTCTCTCACACACACACACACACACTCACACACTCCACACACACACACACTCACACTCACTCACACACACACACACTCACACTCACACACACACACAACACACACACACACACACACACAGTTACTGTTTAGTCAAGGAGGTGTCACTGTGTGCACACTAGATCATATACACAACACCAAATTTAAGCAACAAGACCACAGTGTGAAGGATTTACAGCAGGATGGATTTATGAGTTTGATGAGAAGAAAGGACTCGGTAGATGTCTGACCTTTTTATTGACCCAACATGACGGTCAGACCTTGAGCCCCAACCTATCATCTGTACCACTGCTATAGCTTTTGTGTGTGTCAGTTTCAGATTTAATGTCTATCCACTCTAGATGATATTAGACAGGGGGAAAAAAAGACACCACCCCATCAACCTAAAAACAAACAAACAAAACAAACACTAATGATGAAACTAGAAAACTACAAATGGTTTTGATGTGGAAGAGAAGAGTGAGAGGTAGGGGACAGATGAAGATAGTCCTTTCGTACATTTCATGTAGATTTAGCAATAGCTATATGATTGACTCACTTAAAAGTAACCTCATTAGTATAAGATGATAAATATGAGAAGCTGTAAGTACTTACTGTGTGTGTGTATGTGTGGGCGCATGCTCATTTTGTGCATGCGTGCATACTTGGGTGTGTGTGTTGTTACATGTTTTCATATGTGTTTGTGTTTTCAGTTACAGTTTTTTCTGTGTCTTTCAATTTCTGATTTGTTTGTGTTACCAGTCAGTTACCAATCTGTGAACTATTTTCAGTTACGAACGTGTTTGTGTTTCCAGTGAAGATGTGCCGGTGTGTTTCACTCACTGATGTGTTTGTGTTTCCAGTGAAGATGTGCCGGTGTGTTTCACTCACTGATGTGTTTGTGTTTCCAGTGAAGATGTGCCGGTGTGTTTCACTCACTGATGTGTTTGTGTTTCCAGTGAAGATGTGCCGGTGTGTTTCACTCACTGAGGTTTGTGTTTCCAGGAAGATGTGCCGGTGTGTTTCACTCACTGATGTGTTTCCAGTGAAGATGTGCGGTTGTTTTCACTCACTGATGTGTTTCCATGAAGATGTGCCGTGTGTTTTCACTCACTGATGGTTCCTGAAGATTGCCGGTGTTTCTCACTGATGTGTTTGTGTTCCAGTGAAGATGTGCCCATGTGTTTCATTCACTGATATGTTTGTGTTTTCATTTGTGCTGTTACAGCCCAGCTGACTTCAAAGGGCCGTGTTAGGGCTTGCGTTTTAAGTTTTGATGTGCAGTTTTTTTATATCGTAACAGATGTGTTCACTGTTTTCAGATACGGAAGTGTCGATAATTTTCGGTTACGGGTTGGGGCTTGTGTTTTCAGTTACTGAGTGCGGTCTACAAGCATTGACGTCAATGAACTGGAAGCAGCACACAGCGTACAAAGGGGAGTTAACCCAACCAACCCCTGTGATCGTCCCTTCTGGAAGGTAACCTCTCGCTTGGGTTATCTGATTTCCTCTCTGTCTCTTTCTGTCTGTTCCCTTCCTCTCTTTGTCTCTGTCTCTTTCCACTTTCTGTCACTGTCTTTCTGTTCCCTCTTTTGTCTGCCTCTCGTAGTCTTCGCGTGTTTTTTCTTTCTGTTGGGTATCTCGCTTTTTATCCTTGCTCAACTCGGGCTTTGTTGGTCTGTCTGTTCTCAAATGTCTCCCTCTTGCCTTCATACTGTCCTTTCGTCTATCTCTCTCTCTCTTCTCTCTCTCCCCTTTGTCTCATGCCACTCTTCCTTCACTTTTTTGGCAATTTTCTTGGATTTTGTTCTTCCTTTCTTTATCTTCTCCACATGACGTTTAAAGCCCTGAAAAGACGTGTGTGTGGTTGGCTGGGCTTTGATTTAGAAAAAATGAAACGAAAGTTCCTTTTTGATCAGTATGTTGTTGTTGTTGTTGTCGTACCTGGCTAAAAGACTCCAGGATATCCAAAAAAAGCCGAATACTTGAAAACTATGGAATTAAAGTAATGAAAAGGATATTTATAGGCGCTTTACCCCCGCAAAAGCCCCAAAGCGCCCAAAGCGCACGGTACAAATGCATCAGCTTGGGGGGTACATTTAAATTTTTTTAGGGGTGGATTTCTGTTTTTTTTTTTTTTCCTTTTTTTTTAAACTTATCCCCAAATGCCAAGGGCACTTTTTTACTTTTAAAAAACACACAACACACAACCCCAGGGGGGGGCTTTAAAAAAATTTTTTTTTTTTTTTTTCCCGAAAAAAGAAAGGGGCCCAAAGGCGGGCCAAAAAGGGGGGGGCCCCCGGGGGCCCCAAACCCCGTCAATGAATAACCTGTTGGGTTATTTGATTTTTAAATGTTTTTCTGTTTTTCTTCCTCTTTTTTTTTCGCTTTTTTTTCCTTATTTTTCCTCTCGTGCCTCGTTTTGTTTTTTTTTCCCACCCTTTAAACCCCAACGCGCGGCGCTGCATGCCACCCCACCCCCCCACACCCCAACAACCTTCCTTTCCTCCCCCTCCCAACCCCCCCACCACCCCACCCCAACACCCCTTTTTCCCTTCAACACCCACAACTTAAACCCCCCCCAAAAACTTTTCGGCCCAAAGAAAAAAGAAATCGAATGGTTCTTTTGATAGAATTTTTGTGCAGGGCTAAACCCGGGTATCTCAACAAAAGCTCACGCGCTTTTTGTAAGAAAAGGTATGAATGGTTTACTCAGGCCCAACCCCCCAAAGCGTCACACATTGCAAGGGGGCAACTTGAATGGGGCAAATGTGTTTTTTTTTTCCTTTTTTAAAAATTTCAGGTGCAAGGGGTTTTTTTATTTAAAAAAAACCACCAGATGGCAGAGCGGGCCCTTAAACCCCCCCCCAAAAAATTTTCACACTTTCATTTCCAACCCCAAAATAAAAAAAAAAATTTCAAACACACAAACAACCAACCACCCTCCACACACACCTCCCAAGAAATTCACCTGTGGTTTCTTATAACAATAAAAACATTGGGGGAATGCCCTTTGGGGTGTTTTTGTTAAAAAATAGTTCGCCAAGGCTGCGGGGATGAAGGCCTCCTGCCTGAAATTTTGCGAAAGGTTTGCAAAGGAAAAAATTTCCCCCTTTAAATTGGGCAATCCCTCATACTTTATTAAACTTTTTATTTACCCCGGGGGGGGGTCGGTTTTTGGGGGGGGTTTATGGGGGGAAAAGGAAAGGGGAATCCCCCTAGTTTTCAAATTTTTTTGGGCTTTTTTTTTTTTTTTTTTTTTCGCATTTGTTCATTTGCCGTCTGGTATAGGGGGGGTTTTTTTTTTTGTGGTTTTTTTTTTGGGGGGTTTTTGGGGTTTTGGTTTAAGACCCTATGTAATGTATAAACAGGATTATAAGCGCTTTACTCGCAAGAGCCAAGCGCCCAAAGCGCACGTACAAATGCATCAGCTGGGCAGTATCATTTAGAATTGTTTTAGGGATGGATATGTCTGTTTTCTTTTTTTTTCTTCTTTTTCTAAAATACACTTATATCCAAGTGCTCAAGTGCACTCGTTTACTTTTACACACACACACACACACACACATACGCAAGCACGCACGCACGCACGCATGCACGCACACACACACACACACGCACACACACACACACACACACACACACACACATCCTCCACCCATCACACACACACACACACCACACACACACACACACACACACACACACACACACACACACACACACATCCTCCACCCATCACACACACACACACACACACACACACACACACACATATACACACACACACACACCAAGGAAAAGAAATCTGCAGCTGTGTTCATCTTAGATGAAGCAAGTCATCAAACATCTGTGCAATGCTTGCAGGCGGTGTACTCGTTCAACAATGAGATGCGCTCCCGGCTGCTGCAGTTTGTGACGGGCACGTCGCGCGTGCCCATGAATGGGTTTGCGGAGCTCTACGGCAGCAACGGCCCTCAGCTGTTCACCATTGAGAAATGGGGCAACTCCTCGCAGCTGCCCCGCGCACACACCTGGTATGACTTAAATCTGTCCATGGATATGTTATCGGGGAGGGGTCAGGTTGGGGGAAGGTGTGTAGGTGGAGGGATAGAGAAAGGGAAGTGCAGCAGGTGAGATTGGTGCAGAGCAGGTTTTCTGTTGATGCTTTTCCCCTGATGATTTTTTTTTTTCACGTTTCATTGTGTGTGTGCATGTCTGCCTGTCTAGGTATGATGTGTGTGTGTGTATGTTTTGTGTGTGTATGTGTGTGTGTGTGTGTGTGTGTGTGTGTGCATGAACTGTTGACAGTCTTAAGCTACCAACACCCTCCACACCCTCTTCCCATATGATCTAATGGTTAACACCTGTAGGGTTTCGTATCCACTATAGTATCATGTGTTGGGAATCCCCTGTAAGATAATGTTTGGGTGTTCCCAATAGTCTTCACACAAATGTCTGCTGGGAGATAGTGAATGCCTATATTCTGTCTGTAATATATGCTGAAAAGAAGTTGGCATTTAGTGGGAAAAAATCTATCTACCTATCACATCTGTCTATCTATCTATCTATATATATATCATTTTGAGAAGCATTTATTTTATTTTTCCCCAATCACCCACTCAAGCACATACGGTTAGTTAGGCAGAATCATCTACCACTGCAGATATGAATGCGTATCTCCCCCTATTTCTTCAATCTAAGACATAAGAGCAAGCTTTGTTTATAATTTAATATTTCTTGCAGTCATTGCAACACCAAGCTGCTCTGTAAGTTGCTGGAACGGTGCTCGGTACTTACCTTGGAATTTATTAGTTTGTTGTATTTTAGTCCCTTGCGGATTCATTCCAAGAACTGGCCCTCAGCACTTGTGTCTTAACCCTCTTGTATTCAGATTCTCCGAGGCCAAATTCCCCCTAGTTTTCAGATTTTTTGGTGAATTTAGCCTTAAAATGGGTATGTATGGTTCATGCTTCACCACAACCAAGAATAAGCCTCTAGAGCTACGAAATTCCGCATGTATGATCACAAGGCTTTGTTCTATACTGTGAGCATGATTTTGTGCGTCTCGAGGTGAAAGATCGTGTCACTGTCACCAAAATGTCACCTAATGTGTCACATGCGATGGTGACAATTCTAATACAGCACACCAACATGCAGTTATCCCATGCACATGCATGTTAGTGTTGTAAAATGAAAGCTGCGGCCTAAGTGAGATGATCTGTCTTCTGTCCGCCTGTTCAGTCCCCACAGGTAATCCACAGAATGTCACACACAAGATAATGTTGCTTATAGCCCAGCCGACCGCAAAGGGCCACATCAGGGCTGTAAAACACACAACTAGTGTCAATTGTCACTACTGAACAGTTACTGTAGATTCAAGCACAGTTCCTCATTGTTTTTCTGTCACTGTTCTAAGCACCGTATACATGTCCATATGTATTTACACAATGTATAGCTGTGAAGAAATTGAGTAGAGTGTCACTGCCAAGTGTCATCAAAGCACTGTCACCATAAACTACAGGTAAGCATATATACACGTACACACAGAGAGACTAGCAAACTGCCCTACTGTTGAGCCACTTTCTGCGCATGGTAGTCATGGAAACAGTCATTCTTATGAAAGTATAGAGGCACCTGGCAGAAAGAACACATATATGACGTTTCTACGCGTCATCCCTTAGTTGTCATACGGAATAATCAGTACAGAGACATAGCCCTGCATTTCGTCAGGTGTTGTGTCGAACCAGAGGGGTCAGGTGTGCCCTTAGCTACTTGTCTTTGTTGAGCGTATCTGTTAGTTTCTTCTGCCACTAGTTGGAAAAATGTGAGAGGTAGAAAAAAGAAATAATCTAGTGCGGTGGCAGTGTTCGGCAGTGAGTGCGCTTGGCCTGTCGGCTGTTGGAATGCGACCACATGGGCAGCATGTGTAGCCATTGTTTTGCAGAACGGCGAGTAGCACGTTGTACTGAGGGTCGCTTTCACCATTTTCCTCTCCTTCATTGGTGCCGATTTTAACATAATTCTCTTCTCCTAACTCTCCATTTTCATACTTCTCTACTTCTTGCATAATTTGATCTCACTCCTCCGCTGAATACTCAGGAATATCACCAAACTCGCTGTTGTTAGCAGACGACGCCATTGTGAAAATCGGTCAGTCTCACGCACAACTCTTCGCTTGCAGTTTCTCGTCTTTCTTAGTGAATGGAAGTGGTGCCAGCATCCAAAAATAGTGCTGCCACATTACTGGGCTATAGTGGGAAATCCCCAACAACTTTTAGTGGCTCTCCGAGTATTTTCACGGAGTCAGCACGTGATGGAAAAGTACCATACACAGGCGGCGGGCAGCTCCCGTCTGCGCCCGTTACGAAATCTAGCGCGCTGTCTCAGCGCTCCCGTCTGCGCCCGTTATGAATACAAGAGGGTTAAGAGGATATCTTTTTATATTTTATACTTTTCACAAGAAAATGTAGCTTGTTTTGCTCTTTCATGATTTTCTTTCGCTTCTTAGATGGCACCTTTGGTTGTTTGTTTTTTTAAACTCAACAAACATACTACGGTATTGCACACCAGTTTTTTCTGGGATTGAATTCTTCTTAAAACTGAAAAGGCAGAGGAGTCAAATTACCACTTTCCGCGGTCACTGAGGAGAAACAACCAGGTTTCGAAATATCGGTATAGGACCAGGAGTTATATGTTGGTGAGTTTCCCTCCCTATTGGAGGATGTCTCCCCCTTGGAGAATATAAGCTTGCTGAAGGCTCATTTTGAGAAACATTTATTTTATTTTTCCCCATTCACCCACTCAAGCACATACTGTTAGTTAGGCAGAATCATCTACCACTGCAGATATGAATGCGTATCTCCCCCTATTTCTTCAGTCTAAGACATAAGAGCAAGCTTTGTTTATAATTTAATATTATATATATATATATATATATATATATATATATATATATATATATATATATATATATTATCGATTCCTGTATGTATGAATAGATGGACAGATATACAATCTTGCTAAAGTGGTGTTTTTAATTAATTTTGAATTTAGTTACAGTGAAAATGCAGGTGTTCAGAAGAGTTTTGGTGTATTCAGAGCTGCCAACCATCCCACTTCAGGTGGAATTTATCTTGGTCAAATGCAAGTCATTCCGCTTGATGTAAGAAAAAATTCTGCTCGTGAGAAAAAAAGTTTATTGACAGGAGTCTGCACACCTGCCATTCGTATACCCAAAGAGCTGTTTGGAAACTTATTTCCAGTTCGGCTTCCTCCACCGCCATCATGTTGAAATGACCTGCATACCGATTAACCCTTAGGCAGAAAAGAAAAAAAAGGAAATTAGAACAAAGTGCAGATTCAGGTTGCTTTCTGCTGTCATGATGGAAGTGCTGTTGACATCGGCCAGCAGTTTGGCCTGTGAAAGTGTTCAGCCTTGTCAGGAAGAGCCTTACAGATTCTTGTCACACTTTGGGTTAAGACACTACAGAGGCAGCAAATGACTGATAGTTCTCAAGTGCAAAAATGAGCCAAGTCGTAAGATGAAACTTGGTGACAATGTGCTTAAAAAATGTAAAAGAGCAACGTGTTCGCAGAGACAGTGATTCCATGAAAGCACTTGACAAAAGAAAAAAAAATGAAGTGTCTGGAGTGTCATTGTTTTGTTTTGGGTGCAATAGTGTACGTATTCCTCTCAACTGTCAGAAATTCTACGCAGCTTTCAGAACTATTCCTCTCAAGTCTGTTCAGAGGTTGGCAGCTCTGTGTATTTAGTTTAGAAGTTGAAATAGTTATCGGACCACAAGACAATATTTTGTGCACAAATTCCATCCAGGGTATTAGGAAGGGCTCTGTCTGTGGCAAGATCAGTTGTGGCAGGCACTGAGTAGCCCGACTCTTTCTGCTGTCAGCCCAACACACACACACACACACACATATGCACACACACACACACACACACACACACACACACAAACATCTTAATCCATGTTTCGAAGACTTGCAGAACTTCTCAGACTTTGTATGATAGACTTGTTTTTAAGACTGGTTTTGTGGAACATTTTAGTTGTGTGAAAGACTTGTTTACGGAAAATTCTAATCTTTTGTGTGAAAGACTTGATTTGTGGGATATTTTACTCTTAAAGGACTTGTTTAGCTGAACATTTTATTAGCATGTTCGAAACATTTCTTTTGTGGCCTTAAAAAAAATGTTTTTTTTTCTTTTTCTTTTTTTTTTTTGGTATCAAAGATGACTTCGTGGAACATTTTGTCAACGTACGAAAAACTTGAATTACGGACTGTTCAGTCTTTGCATTAAGTGTACCTGCCAGTTTACTCTCCCTCCCACAAAAGACGTGAACTAATTTCTGTGGCCCATTATTTAGAGATTCCAGTGTGTGATCATTATGATGAGATAGTTAAACAATCAGCACCCTTCCTTTGTTCACCTCAACCACTGAACCCTGTCTGTTGTTGTTGTTGCCTGCAGTTTCAACCGCTTGGACCTGCCTCCCTACGAGAACTACTCCAGTCTACGCAGCAAGCTGGTGACAGCTGTCGAGAATGCACAAGGCTTTGAGGGTGTTGACTAAGACATTGCATCCTCCTTCCTCCTGGCTTATGTGATTTACCGTCTTACTATAGCATGGGGTGTGTGGTCTCTGTGTGTGTGTGTGTGTGTGTGTGTGTGTGTGTGTGTGTGTGTCTGTGTGTGTGAAAGGGAGAGAGAGAGGGAAAGAGTATAGATACGTGGTGAAATGCGTTCCTGACATGTTGGACATGATTGTGTGTGTGTGTCTTACTTGATACTATTTTTCTATGGACGTGTTCTCTCTTTGCCTTCCACTGTTTTCTTAACTTCACCAGTAGGACTTTTCTTCTCCATGTTGTCATCATTCAATCTTCCTGAACAAACTATGTCCATCTGTACATTTGAAGCTTGTGTATGTGTCTCGCCCACATTCGTTGATGTTTTGGTGAGAGGTTTTTTTTATTTTTTAAGTTTGTGTCTGTGATATTCAGTCCTTTTTTTGTCTTTAGACTGGCCGTAATGACCAGAAAAATGAAAGAGCCAGGAGAGTTGTTTTGTCTCATCGTGCATGTCGGACAACATGAAGCAGGTGTGATTCTGAAGGTGACATGCATGTTCTTCACCTTGACTGAGCACAATTTAAGGGTAGAAGTATCGCAGATGCACAGTGAAGGATGATTGCTATACAGGTTGGACAGTTGAAACTAATCCAGTGCTGTCATAGGTTGCTGAACACAAGGATGATTGCTATACAGGTTGGACAGTTGAAACTAATCCAGTGCTGTCATAGGTTGCTGAACACAGGGAGAGGCATAGTGTCCCCATGAAAAGGATTTGCAGATACGGAACTAGTTTACTAGCAAGACGATCTTTTGTCCATTCTTGCATTCTTTGTTTCACTTTACTCCACTCACACACATCCCTACCCCATCTGTAAGCCTTGAATGGGGCTGAGTTCTAGTCTTTCAGATGAGACCATAAGGAGAGCCGTGTTTTGTAATGATCACAAGAGAATGAAAGTCGGGGGCCGGAATAGCTCAGTTGGTAGAGCGCCGGACTTGTGATCCTGGGGTTGCGGGTTCGAATTTCGGTATAGGGGATTTTTCCCTCGGAGTTAACATTGGTTCTGACTCCATTCCCCACACAGTCCTTCGAATGAGACTATAAACCGAGGTTCCATGTGTGAACGCACGCACAACATCTTGCACACACGTAAAATCCCATCACCAACTTTGGGAAGAGAAGGCCAGTCTGGCCGTTGGCATGGATGACACGTGACACATAGCATGCACCTTCCCCGAAGATGGAGTATGGCTGCCTTAATGGCAGGATAGAAAAGGGTCATACACACAAAACTCCACTGCCTGGCTATACAGGGAGTGTCCGCAGGAGTATCAGCCTGCGTACGCAGAAAGAAAAAAGAAAGAAAGAATGAAAGTCAGTCAGCCCTGGCAAAATCCTATAGGAAAAACACGTGGATCAAAGCCCAGGCATCATGGAAAAGGAGCAGAAGAGTGATTGGTTGGAATCCTAGCTGTATGCTTTTCTTGAGAGCACCAGAGTATCACAGGTAGAACACTGTTGTCACCACAAAGGTAGGATCAGGTGAGAAAGTCTCATTGATACCTTAGCCCTTGCTGATGCTTCTTTGGGTGGTTGGGTCCAGTCCGCCTGTGTTGATGTGAATGTAGTTTACTGAGCCAGCATAATTTTGTGTGTGACCAACACATACCTACCAATGTCTCCTTGACGATACTGCTGTTTGTGTATCAGGACTGATTTTATTAAATGAAAAACAAAAAAAGTAATTGTAGGCCACTTTGATGAATTCCCTGTGTCCTCGGACAAGGGGGAATGTCAGCAGTAAACAAAAAAAGAAAGAAACCAGCAAAAAATATATTATTGCTTAAAATAGTTCATGATTGCTCGTGATTGTAACATCCACAAACAAAAAGTGTATTTGCAGAATCTCCTCAACACTGCCGTTCCCACCTACCTTTGCCTAATCCTCCAACTCCCACTTCCCTTCTCTCCTCCCTCCCCCTTCCCCCCTTCTCCCTCCCCTGCCTTCCTCCGTTCTCCTCCCCCCCCCCCCCCCCCCCCCCCACTCCTTCAAATAGTCAGGGGTCCAGGGATGCACTAGGTATGACGATGGTGCCTGATGGTGACAAACTGTTGTCCAGGCTGTGGAGTGTGCCCTGCGTGTGACATGGGAGCCGTGACACCATGAGGGAGATAGACCTGGGCACCATGTGACTTGTCATCCTCCATGAAATGGGTGGAATGAGGGGGGGGGGGGGAGGGTCCATCCTGTGTCTCTTCCTGTTCCGGAGGTGTTACAACACATGTCTTAACCTTTTGTAGCTGGGAGAGGTCGAGTGTTGGCATTCTGTTGAAAAAGGCTAGGCTTTGCACAATCGTCTGAATGGACTTGACCAGCCATCTGCCATGATTTCAGACGCTCCATCTCCACAGTTGGGTATGGTAGGCTTGTTGTGTTCATGGCATTTTATTGATTCTGCACAAGTGGATTGGATGGAACTAGGCTCATTCTGCACAAGTTTTGTTAATTGATACATTTCATGGCTTACGGTTTACCATCAGTCACATTTTGTTTTGATTTGGTGGTTAGCATTTGGTCTGGCCAGGGATGGTATTTCTTCTCCTTAAATTGGCATGAGAAAAAAAAGTTAAAAAAAAAATTTTTTTTTGAAGTGGTGATTTTCCCCCCACCGTATTGAAATGATGATAAGTGTGTGTGTGTGGGATGTATGTGTGTGTGTATGTGTGTGTGTGTTGCATGTGTGTGTGTGTGTGTTCCATGTGTGTGTGAGTGTGTGTGTGTGTGTTTTCACTTTCTCCAAGACGTCTGCTTGAAGATTATGCCTTTCGATGGTATTGTGTACATGTCTTGTTTTAGAGAAACATCCATTTAAGATGGATCACTGTATTCTGTCAGGACTCATTGTGTGTTGAGGATTTTTGTTAACCTGCCCACTCCCCCAACCCCTCAACACCCTATCACTATTTGGAGGTAAATCTAATAAAAAGAGCAAATGTGCCAGATAAAAAAGAAGTGTTACAAGGAGAAAATCTTTGGAGTAAAATCTGGTTAAAAGACCAAATGCAGGAGACAGGTCTTCAAAGGAAGGAGGAGATTTTTCTCTCTTTTTTTTCTTTCTTTTTTTGAGATAAATCTGGTAGAGGGATCTAGAATCAGACATTTAGTGCATTGACTGCAGAGCTGATGTTAGTGCGTCTGACACTGATTTGTTTCAATTTTTCTTATATGGTTTGAAAACCCTCTTGTCTTCCCAGCAGTAAATGGAAACCCAATTGACTTCAAGGAGAAGGTTAGGGTGATAGTGGTCGGGGTGTGCCGTCCATAATTCTTGTTCCCTGGACACAGTGAAGAGTAAATAAATGGTTTACTGTCCCTATGGCCACTGGGCTGTGAAATTTAAACCAGTGGTGAACCTCGGATAGTTCACCGCTCCTTCAGCCATAAGTCTATGGGTTTTCATCTTCATCTTTAACTTACCCTGGTACAAAGATGACAGTAGTTGAGACAAATTAATCTTTGACCAGAAGGGTTCTTCACTGGGAATAAATCGGTTACGTTTTTTAACAAAATCAAGTCTTTGAAGGGAGTGAGTTATGATTGGGGGTGGGGTGGGGGGGGGGGGGGGGGGGGGGGGGGGGGGGGGGGGGGGTTTGGAGGTGGGGTGGTGGGGTGGGGGGGGGTGGTCGGGTGACGGGTGGTGGGGGTTGTGGGTGAGGTGGTGGCACTTGGAGGGAGGGAGTGGACCATGTGCAGGTGTTCGTTGGGCTGGCTTGGTTAAGTGGCGGCAACATGGGGGGTTGGGGTGTTGGGGGCGGAGGGGAGTGGGCTTTTTTGGTTAGTGTTGTGCAAGTCATTGTGTATGCTCCCCATGATTGGCCGTTACTGAAAATGTGTGCTGACAGAAAATTTCAAGTGAGTTCGTTCACTGCGTCACATCGCCGCGCACAACCACATACTGCCGCAGCGCACACATCACACAAGGCGACAAATCACCTGCGCACATCCCGCACACACACACACCACACCCACCATCACACCACCACCACTCGCACACACACACACACACACGCACACAGACTCTCATACACACACATTTCATAGCTGATCATTTTTCCCCACTCATGGTGATTATCCTAACAGTTTAAATAGAGTTCACTATACATGTTTGTTCAGACAGCAGTCATGGTTTAGCAAAATCTATCAATCAAGTGACCACAAACTGCAGTCTCTACTGACAATGAAAGTGAACATAATTGCCACATTTGATAATGATCAGAGCTGTTGTGACGTTGCTCACAAATGGTGTGTAGAGCTTTGATCAGTTTGTTCAACATGAAGATGACTCTTCTGAGAATGATAACATTCAGACTCCATGATAACAGGATTATTTTTTCATTTTTGATTGGTTTTATCTCAAATTGGTGGCGCGTTGTGTTTTGGCATCTCCAAGTGCAGGCTTTGTTGGCCACTTAAAGTCATGCAGTAAACGGCTATCTCCATTAAAAATGAACATTGGCAAAATAAAATTTTTGCTGATCTTCAAAATAGTTATTGCTGATATTATGTTGGTCTTTAAGTACTGTCTGTAGAACTGCACAACAGTGGTTGTTATTTTGACTGAAAATGAAGATTAGGATTTGAACTTCATGTGAGCCTCTTTTTTACTTGGCATACGGCTATGCATACGACTGTTTACAAAAGAAAGGATCAGCTGTGTGCATGCTGCGATTGTCTTGCCATGTCAGCTTTCTGGCATTGACACATCGTATGTCCCACTCTGACATACTTCATGACACCTTGTTTGTTTAGCTCAGTGATTGACACAGTCCACTTTCCCCAGTCCCATAATCCAAAGTCATCAGAAAAGCAAATCTGTAAAGGGAGGGAGATCCCCTACAGAGATCTTGGTTTTAGTTTACTAAACTTCATGTGTGTGGTTTGAAAAGCTGGTATATGAGTTGTGGCTGGGGATGTTTGTTGCCCCTCACTGGAACACAAAGATGAAAAGGTAGGATACATTCATTGTTAAAAAGAGTCAGGGTGGTTTTTTTGTGTTCTTTTGTTGTTGTTGTTGTTGTTGTCGTACCCTGGCTAAATGTTCTTTTGATTTTGCTGGTTGATATGTAAATTTGCTTACCTGTGTATTTCAGTACATACTGAAATGGAAAATGAATCCAGATTGGATGGAAAGCATTTTTACGTTGTGCTTTCTGGTTCTATGTGAGCATGAAGGTAGTACTGTTACGCTTTTTGTTAAGTTGATTGTGAGACAGGCTATAAGCAACATTATCTTATCTTATCTAGGCACAGTTCATTGATGGTTAGCTAGGGCATTTCACTGTGCGTCAAAGCTTCCAAGGATTTTTCTCTTTCCTTTCGGAAGTTTAAATATTTTTAGCCGATCAAAGTATGGCTGTTTGGACATTTTTACTCTTTCATCTGTCTGCTTTGTGTTCTGAGACGGTGTTTTTAGGTACTTTGACAAAACCCTGTTCATGGCCCATATACCTCTTCATGATTACGATTTTTAAGAATGTATATCTTCCTCAAGATAAGATAAGATAATGTTGCTTATAGCCCAGCCGACCGCAAAGAGGAAAATGCTGTGTGCATCATGGGACAGTTTAATCAGCGTTCGTGAACTAAAGAGGAATGACCGTTGGACAGTAATCATTGAAAATAAGTTGTGAAAGAAAGATTGCTCAAGAAGTTTTAACTTGATGGATTTTGAGAAGGGTCACATGGAAATTTCAAGAGTTGTGTCTGCTTAATTGTTGTGTTCCTTTTTGATATTTTTTTCCTTCAAGGTATCAAGGTCAAATTACGAACTGACATTACTTGAGCAAACACTTGTTGTACATGGATGGAAAAAAAAAAACCATTGTCATTAGCAATGAAAGGGCTTGAAGGATGGCAGTTTCGATAAGGTGGGCAGTGGAATTTAAACAATGATAGTATACTGAAGCAAAGCTAGATCAGCAGTTGACTCCATTGTGGCATCAACCATTCCGTTCATTGATGGGTGGCAGCCAGTACACCTTGGATGTATTCTTGTCCAAAGTGCTTCCTGTTTGGGAGGGCAGATGGGGTGCATGCAGTATGATAGGTTTTGACATGTTCCATTTTGCAAATGTAAGTGTCATGTTGATGACAAAACATAAAAGAGACAGCAGGTAAAGAGAAGCAAACACAGGTGGGCTGAACATGGATTCACAGACTGTAGGGCTGCCGTCCTCTTTGTCCTTCAGGGGGTCGATGGAACGACATAGGGCATTGTGAGAAGCTTGTGTCGATGGAACGACATAGGGCATTGTGAGAAGCTTGTGACTAAATTGTTACAGGCATCACTGAAAGCCATTTTGTTAACAGCAGAAAGACATTTCATGTGTGAAAATAGGCAGTTTGCAATCATGGACATTTTCGAAAAGATGGCAAGATTGCACATCCCAATTTGTTTGGTTTTGCTAGAAGCACTAAGCAGGAAGGAAGGAGGTATAGTGGGGGAAAAATGTATTGCAGTAGGGGAGCAAAGTACTGTTTTCCACCGGTGATCTGATGGTATGGAATGCAGGTAGATTTGAAAGGACGGAGGAAGTGTCCCATACACTAGGGAAAAAGGTGGTTGTTTTTCTTAACTGTCTTGCGCATGCAAAGGCAGTGGTCTCTTATTCTCATTTCTGAACATTTAGATGTCTTTTTTATTTATTAATTTTTTTTTTCTTTTTGGTTAGTGTTTTTTTTCTTCTTGTTGATAGATTATAGTGGAGAGGCTGTATACAGCGAGGTATGACCACATGCCTTGTGCTCAGCTCTGATGGATTAGAATCGGATCAAAAATCAAGGGGAAAAAAAAAGCCACAAGTATGTACCTTCCTTATAGAACTAGTAACCGGTGGTGTGAATCGGGATGCCTGCTTTGGTTCAGTTCCTGTGCTTTAATGACATGCAGTTCGGCCCTGTGGGTTTGTGTGAGAAGAAGATATGGCAAATTGATTATTGCCTTGAGGTTATGGAGAAAAATCCACTTTTGATCACAGCCAAGAAATAAGGGGGGGGGGGGGGGGGGGGGGGGGGGGGGGGGGGGGGGGATCAGCAGGAGTTTGGAGATGCCACTGGAGGGGAAACAGGGGGGGGGGGGGGGGGAACCATGCAGAGGGTTGCCCAAATTTGAAGAAAAAACTAAATAAAAGTTGCTGACTTGCAGTTATAGGCCCATCAGGAATGAACCAAACAACCGGTGAAAACAAAAGGAAGAAAAGAGGAACTAGGATGGTGATGACATCACAACTGAGCTCTTCCGAAAGGAGTTATCACAAAACAGTAGGAGGAAGTGCAGGGAGGGGAACAGTGAAAGGATCACAACTGAACCTGAAAATGTGAGAACAAAATTGTGGATGCAATTGAGGGAAGGAGGGGGGGGGGGACTCATTTCACACATACATACACACACACAGATGCACATTCCATTTCATATTTAACCATTTTTTTGTACTTCTATTTAATCCAATTTACAATGGTACTGTTCCCTTTCACGCTTTCATGAGATTTTCAGTCGTGTTTCTTATCTTTCCATGAATTTATTGACAAAAAAAAAACAATGGAATCTTCCACAGAAACGTGGAAAACTGGCATACCTGATACACAGATATTGTTTTGAATTGGATCACTGGATGATGTAGATTTTACAGAGGTTGGCGTAAAGCAGAGCATGGTTTGGCAAGAGGGCCATGTTGACCACATACAATTGTCTCCCCTTAAAGTGGACTCCAGAACTTGAGGTCTACAGTGTGCTGTGAAGTTGACCTCATCATTGTAAACTTGGCCACATGATTATTAAACTCTTCTTGTTAACTCATGGCATTGTGCTCGCAACAGGTGTGTGCTTACATGCAACATTATCAGGATGTCCTGGCTTTTGTCTGTTCATCATGTTGAGAATGACCATGATGCTTGGAATTTGTTTATCGCAAAATGTTCACATGTTGCCCGCCGGATGAATGTGTGGTGTTCAGAGTTGTGTGGCTGATCGTGTGATGTTTTTTTTTTTTTCCTGCACTCCTTCCCTTCACCTGATGGCAGTGCAGTTGGTCAGACATCGGTCACTTTTTCTTGCAGCTATGTCCGTTTCTGTCGCCACCTATCCACATCTTGGCATGTATCCATTGGAAGCAGAGGAATACACATTGGTGTTTTTTGTTTCTTTCTTTCTTTCGGTTTCTAATCAGAACAAGCTCAAATGGAGGTGCATTGTTATTGAGAGTTCAGTTGTGACACAGTGTATGGGTCATTGTTGCTTTTTTTTGTGGCAATATATTTTGTGTGTGAACTAATGTTTAAACATGTCGTGTTCAGAAGCGAGTTTGGATAGATTTCAACCAGTTGCCTCTCCCTTGCTCTTCACTCCTCCATTCTTTTAAGTGCACATCTGTATGGACAGACAGAACTGGAGTTTGGATTTTCAAAATTTTCCCTTTTCCCAAAACATTTCATGTTGCATATCTGATATATGTGTCCGTTACATCCATGTTTCTTTCCAAGTGCATAGCTGTGTTGTTGGCCAAGCTTATTATGCAGTGGAAAGTTTTGCCCACTGTTGTATCGACAGAGCAAATGTTTCTGAGAGAGAAAATCAACAAAAATGAGTTGACAACTAAACAAAACAAAAAAGAAGATGTCGGCGAAGGGGCGGGGAAGATGGTTGACCAGACCCACAGAGGCAGTGGATGGGAACTGTGTCAGGGAGTATGTGGATCATCCATTCCAACAGTTCTTCACTAGCCAGACTCTCAGTAACATTTCACACAGGGGTCTGATATCGCCTGCCGTACCAAATGTGTGGTGTTCCCTTTCATTTTTGTGTGATGGTGCAGCTTTCTTGATATATGCAATGATATCCATGCAAGTTGTAGTGTGTGAACTGTCTTTTGATGATTACATGTTTGTCATAGTATTTGCACAGTTGGATGAAAGTTTTACTGCCTCCACTCTCTTAAGGCTTTGAATCCTGCGCCGTCCTAGTTTGAGCAGAAATTTCGGAACAACTTTCATTCAGCTTGGATATTACTTGTGAAAATAGTGGTCTCATTAGTGGCATCAGTAAAAATAATGTCATATCAGCGATGCTAGAAGAGACACCCCCAAATCCCCCCCCCCCTTTTTTTTTTTCTTTTTATATATTTGCTTTACTCACAGGCAGGGCTAACAAACAAGAAATAGCTTCTTCTACCACCCCCCACCCCAGTCTTTTTTTTTCTTAATTTATTTTTTTACTTCAGATTTGCTTATATATTTAATATATAAGCAAATCTGAAGTAAAAAAATAAATTAAGAAAAAATTATTTGCTTTACCACAAAGACTTTTCTCCTTCCTCAAGCTGTTCACCAGTATGTGAAGGAAACTGCATGTGCGCATTTTGTAGAGAAAGGAGTGGAGTGGGACGAGGTAAACAAAGGCAAGAATGGATTGCAGGGGTTGTGTTTTGTTTCGTTTTGTTTGAAGGGAGAGTTCTATTCCAGTGTCTGCCACCCTTCACAGAATTCAGCCACTTTGAGCTTGTTTTTGTATCAATTTTTTTGTATTTGGTTGAAGTATTAAAAATGATTTCTGAAATTGGTTTGTGTCATGGTTAGAGCAAAGTCTGCCATGACTTGGTTTACACATTTGATTTTAGCAAAAATCTTATGCTGATGAGGGAAGCATTAAAATAAGTAGGACTTAATAAGATGACATGATGGAAGCATGCTAAGAAACAATTAAAATAATTGTGGAAAGAAATAAATGCATCATCAAGGTATTGACAAATATGATGCTAACCTGTGGCAGGCATGTAGCTTGTGATTCAACGCTACTAGTTTTGACATCACAACCAAAAATAGACAATCGCATCACAAATTGAAAGCAAGCGATTCATCTGTGCCAGGTACAAGGGATGCTGCATGTCACCGATATTTCAACTGAAAACCATGTTGGGGCCATCTT
The DNA here is from genome assembly GCA_018398815.1 of Conus ventricosus. Lineage (NCBI taxonomy): Eukaryota > Metazoa > Mollusca > Gastropoda > Neogastropoda > Conidae > Conus > Conus ventricosus. Next base: position 68,250,418 of record CM031608.1, read on the forward strand.
CATTCAGTCGACTATGGCACTGCCAACACATGGCATGTTAATCTCATTTTTTAAACAGACGATCCTGTTTTGTACACACTAATATATTGGCCAGTTCATTATGTGTTTTCTGTATTGTGATTGTACATAGCGAAGTTGTGTCAGTGGATGCATTGGTCAAGACTTGCCTGGGTTCCATCCGGACTCCATGGAGAGTGAAGATGGCCATGGCAGTAGCTACAGTTGTGATGGTGGAACCCTGTGTGGTTTGTAGGCCTTTGAACCTTTTATCTGTCTGTTCATACCATGTGTAAACTGTCCTTTTTTTTGTACAGCAAAACGATGGAACAAATAATGGTCGTTTTCAGTCTTGCATTTTGCGGATGCGTGTGTTGTGTGTGCATGTTGATGTAAATCGATAACCCAACCCAGCCCACCCTTCCTCCATGTTTTTGCCATAAATGCATCTGAAAAAAGAAAAGGTATACTGTATTAATATTTCTCAAATGGAACATTTGTAGGCCATTTTTCCTTACTATTTCTTTCCATGCATGCAGAACATGGTGTCAGCTCGACTGATGTCATACATGCCACATCTGGCACAATGCCCACTGTGGCACAGCTGTGGAAGAAAAGCAAACCCCTCCACTTGCACACAGTCAAAAACTGATCAATTGTGCCCAAAACCACAATGTATAGATGGTTTTACCAACAGCCTGTGATATAAAAGTCGGTTGCACAGACAGTTTATTCAATCAAAGTCGACCGTCTTGATAACATTTTGTACTGTTTTTTCTAATCAAAGTCGGTATGTAGCAAAGTCTCTCTTTGTCTGAAACCCAGTTTTTTTTTTTTCTTTTTTTTTTCAAATCGGTAAAGTTTGTTGCATTGGAGTCAGGTGTACTGAATGTTCCGAGACTGCTTGCATTTAGAGTTGGTGGTACTGCATGCCTATGGTATCGGTGTCCGTTATATTTGTGTCGAGCCTTTGGATACAAAACTAGGTTGAACTGCAAGGTGTCAAGTCAGTTATACTGAAAACTGGTATCAGAATCCATTGAACTGAAATCCTATTGCACGAGAGTCTCTTACACTGAAAGCCAGTTTATCAGTTGTACTGAAAGCTTGTGATATCACTAAAGATGTCGGTCATACTGAAAGCCAGTTGTGTAGAGCCGATTGCACTGGAAGTTTACAAAATCAGAGTTGGTTTTATCAAAAAGTATTAGAAGTTGGTTGTGCTGAAACCCTGCTCTTTTGGAGAGTTTCATTGGAAATATCTTTCAGACAGCTGTGTTGAATGAGTTGGTTGTACTGAAAGCCTGCGTTTCAAGGGCAGCTATGCTAAAAGCTTTTATCAGTTGCATTACCAAAACTTTACTGGATCAGTGGTACTGAAATCTGCCATTTCAGGCAAGTGTATACTGAAAACTTGTACCAGTTGGTTGCTGTGAAAGCTCAGTCTTAAAAGAAAGTCAGTTGTACCCAATGCTTTTATCAGTCTGGCTGTACTGAATCATCATCATCATTCTCTTGCCCATGATGGGCGTAGAGGAGAGATGAGAGACTCTCGAAGCCAGGCACCGCCATCCGGCCCTGTCCTCTGCCTGTCGCATCAGCGTAGGGCCATCCATCCTGGTCCATTCTTTGATGTTGTCCATCCAGCATTTGGCTTGTCGTCCCCTTCGTCTGCCACCTTCCAGCGTGCCCTGGATGACTGTTTTGGGCAGTGAATTGTGGCGTATGACATGCCCGAACCACGACAGCTTCCTCTTCTTGACTGTTGCCAAGAGGGGTTCTTGGGGGCCTGCAAGTGATGCTATTTGGCTCCTCCAGGGATGAGAACAGATTTTTAAAAAGCAGAGGAGATTTTTCTGTTGGGGGTCTGGGGGCAGAGCCCCCCGTGGGGTCAAGGGGCAATGCCCCTGCGGGGGTCAGGGGGCAGCGCCCCCCTGAAGCTGAAGCATTTTTTTTAATATATAAAGAAAAATCCATATTTAAAACCATCAAAATATGTTTCTAGCCTTCAATTCAAACCTCAAATTCTGAGGGGTTTTTTTTCTTTTCTTTTTTTTTTGTTTTTGTTTTTTGTCAAACATGCAAATGGATTTAATACAGGGCTCTCTGCGTTTGTGGCTGGTCGATTTACGTAAGAAATGGGTTTTTCCGAAAATTACCTGCCCTTGGCCCTGGTTCTATTATTAGTAACTAGACGTCTAGGTTTTGTTTCACAACATAAAGTCAAATGACGAATGTTTCAGCTAACTGAGATAGTTTGACCATTGCAAATGAATGATAAAATATAACAAAGAAGAGAGCAAAATCACCAACAGCTTACTTTCCAAAGTTTAATTGTTCTTCAATGCAGCCAGCCCTGATGTGGCCCTTTGCGGTCGGCTGGGCTATAAGCAACATTATCTTATCTTATCTTCAATGCAGCGACACGCTGCCTGTGAACCAGGCGTTTCATGTGGTCAGCAATCGTAATGAAGTCACGACTTCCGAAGCTGATTTTCTTGTTGCAAGCTAGACATAACGCCTGCTCGTCACTGCTTTTGCATATGCTATCTCTAACTCTACTCCCACCACACCTCTTCCTCGAGCCAGTTTTCTTTCCAACGGTTGGGATTTTTTTTTTTTTTTTTTTTTTTTTGCGATTTCGTTCGACGCCATGAATCACAGATGACATTCGGTCGATCGGCGCTGTAAGCGGATGTGCAGTGGTTGGCCGAGTCAACCGAATAAAAACCAGCCCATTTGGGTATAAGCCTAGAGTAATCTCACCGGAGGCGTCTCGCCGAGATTGGGAGCAAAGAAAATCGCGATAGCTTTTTTTTTTTTTTCGGCGGAGATTTTTTCAAACGGCGGACTTTTTTTTTTTAAACGGCGGAGCTGTTCTCATCCTTGCTCCTCACAAGGTCGCTTGTCTTCCGGTCTTGCCAAGAGATCCGAGCAACTGAATACCTGCAGTATAACTCAGAACTTGGATGGTCTTTGAAGAGTTGATAAAGAATTGAGCTGGCATTCTCAAGGCCTTTGTAAGTTTGCTCATGATAGAAAATGGCTCCTCTGTTCAAGAAATTCGACCAGCATATGCAGTGCATGACCACTGGTGCATGACCATTTAAATCGTAAGAAAGAAATGCAGATGTTCGTAGTTCTTCTGGTCCTACAAACAAAGAAAACTTAAGTACTGGTTCAGTGTTGGATTGGAAATTCTTAGCAAATGGGTTGTGAAAGTGGGAAAAGTTCAGGAATTTAATGATTCTCCAATAGGAACAAAGTTAGACTTGGTTCCGCTGTTTCCATCGGACTGTTGTGAACTGCTGCACCATTCAGTTGGTTGTACTGAAAGGTCGTCCTATCCAGAATCTTTTGTACCGACAGCTTGTCATAGTGAACAATTCTCTTCCTTTCAAAGCCTTGAAAATGGAAGAAACCCATTTTTTTCAACCAAACATTGAAAACAAAAGCACAGAATGGTCATTTGGGGGGGGGGGGGGGGGTAGAAAATCCGACGCCATTCTCTCTGGCTTTAAGGCAATCTTTTAATTTGCTTCTCTTAGTAAAACTTATGTACTGCAGCTTTCCTGTCCAACTGTTGTTGGAATTTTGCACCAAATGTTGACAAAGCTGTCACCACAAGGTCCGGTTGTATTGCGACAAAAACTTAAGAGCTTCGCTTCAAGTTCTGGTTGTATACAAAAGAAAAGGAAAACTGGTCCCATCAAACCAAATTCCCATGAGAATACAGGCTCCTTACGCCAGATGGAAAAGGCAACCGCAAGAAGAAAACTGAACCATCAGAAATGCATCACACAGACTAAGAGACCATGGGTTCAGCCCTTGCTAGTTTGTATCCAGAATCGAGTTTGTTCAGAGCTTACATGGGACCACCACAGTGTGTGACCATGTATGGCAGCTAGAATGAGCTGCACAGAAGTAATCCCACTCCAACAGCACTGCAGACAAGCACAAACCCCTACACACACACACAAACCCTGAAAACTGTATTCAAAGTATTTTATTTCATATGACAGCAACCTTTCAAAACTGAAGTGTGAATATCTTCTCAAATGACAATGCTCTACATCTTCCCTTCCTTTGATGTCAACTAAAAGCCACAACATGATTTCAGATTTTACAAGTCAACAACAACTGTGCAGGAAGACCACTCACCGACCAATACATTCACAAATTGGTCATATGAGACACAACAGTTTGGGATATAACACATGCATTCATTACACACTGTAATGATGATCTAAAATAACCAAATCGCTGGGGCAATTTACATAAACAATTATTTCATGCATCTCATTCCACCATCAATCCCATTAAAAAATGGGGAAAAAAAAAAAACAACCCCCCCCCCCCCCCCCCCTTTGCTTATTTGTATTAAAAATAAAAAATATCGTCTTTAATACGTTAAGTCGTGGGGAAGTCTTGTTTTTTTTTTTTTTGCCCCCCCCCCCCCCCCCCCCCCCCCCCACAATGCGGTCCTGCCTCCTCAGGGTGTGGGACTGTGAAGCACAGGCGAAGTACTCGTCAAGTTAGTGCTTACAATTACGTCTTGCTTCCAACACCTGATTAAGAAGGCTCAATTTCAAGCCCAACAGTGGGACACTGCAGTTCATACATTTCAATTGGCTATGACTGAAGCATGAGGATGTCTGCTCTGACCCATTACTTCAGAACTTGGCTTCACATGCAGAATTGAAACCGTTGATCTTATGTAAAAGCCTGGTCACAAAACAGTTGCTTACATCCAGACGGCAGTGGAAACAACAGGCCAAAAACTTCATTACAACACACTGCGAGATACTCGATGAAACAGAAGCTGCCTTGATATTTAATGGGTACTTTCAACTGATTGGATAATGCAGTTCCAACGACAATGACGGTCTTCTACCAGCACATCTGCTTATCAATCTGGGCCACAATGTGCCACAGACAGCATATTTTACAATATGGAGTCTCGCTGCATGAAGATTCTTCCTGAATTCATGGGGTCCAGTGATGTGGCTGGATGTTGTGTCCACAAGGCTCGATTACATGATCCAACATTAAATTAAAAAGTCCACACAACTGTATGAATATATGGATGCCTCCACCCACCAGACAACATTTAAACAGGACTCAAATGCCAGGAAGAGTTGTTCCTTGATGATGACGCAGGGAACCAGACAAGTGTGCAGAAAGACCTCTAGTGCCATTTCTATCTTGACATCAGCCAATTTGATAAAAAAAAGTCACTGATAAAGTAACGCCAATATGGATCTGTAAATGCTGAAAGACCCTTTTGATTTACTGACGACATGTTTATAAATCAGACACGAGTATATAACCGATTTACAGACATTTCTCTCTCAGTCTCTGTGAGTTAATACCACATAAATGATCATTTTAGATGTGTTAACAAGGCAACCGTGGAAGAAAACTATACACTTCAGACCAATCGGCAGGTACGACTGAAGGAAGGAAAAGGAGTGGAGTGGGCGGGAAAAATGAATTATCAAATTTCTTTTCATACTGGACGAGTTACCCGAGACAAACCAGATACACTGCATACCTATGGTTTTAATTTTTTGGTTGTTTTCATTTGTTTACCTGAAACAAAAGCAATGAAAATGCTGGCGAGATCTGCAACCACCTTTCCTCTGACAGCAATCATACATGGCATGAATGTTTTGAAGGGGATATGGTCTTGCCTACTCTGCCACGGACTTTATTTGTGCTGAACAATTCTTAATTTGGAAGACAAATCACTTGCATTTTTGTTTCGTAAGCATCATCTATCGAAACTCCCCAACTTTCTATTCTAAGTCCGAAGTAATGAATACTTGAGTCTATCTAAACATTATTTCAAGAATCTTTTGTTTCTTTCCTTGGTTTTCCTTTTTCTATTATTTTTTCTCCATTTTTCGCAGACAAGTCCCTTCATTCCTATGCACAATTATCTCTAAAACTTCCAAGCAGTTTGTTCTTACTATCTGTATTAAATAGCTCCCACACAAACACCGTCATAAACTCAAAAGTACTCGTTTTATGGATGACTTTCTCCAACCATGCTATTATATGGATGTGCATGGGTGCACACATGTGTGCCAGTGACAAACAGGCCATCTGCAGCGAAGTCACGAGTGGAACTGAATTACATTGTGCAAAAAAAGTATTCTGTAGTGATGTAACAAAATGAAATACTAGATGACAACCATAACAAAAAAACTTTTTTTAACCTTCGCCGGACGGTGTGGGTCCATGTGGACCCAGAAGGGTCTTTAAATGCCAATATCTCGTATATTTATAGATATTTTTCAATGAAATTTTAGATATGCTCCAAACACACAAATTCTCTCCTTGTCCTAAAGTTTCGAAAATATAGGTCAAAATTTCAAAAGGTAATTAAAGGTGACATTTTATATAGTCATTGATGACGGTGTGGGTCCCTGTGGACCCATGGCTCGCAAAGAGGGAAAACTCTCCGGGGACATGGGTCCACGTGGACCCACACCGTCTTCCGTGTATAGTCAAAAGCACCGTCCGGCGAAGGTGCTTTTGACTATACACGGAAGACGGTGTGGGTCCATGTGGACCCATGTCCGCGGAGAGTTTTCCCTCTTTGCGAGCCATGGGTCCACACGGACCCACACCGTCTTCCGTGTATAGTCAAAAGCACCGTCCGGCGAAGGTTATAGTAAAATACCGTTTGGCACAAGTACCTTGCTGCACAAAGGTCGTCCTCAATCATCAATATGCGAAGTTTCCATGCCTTCCAACAGATAACAGATCTCCATGCCATGTACAATTTTAAACTTTCTATTATTATGGTTATACCTCTTCAAACAAAAAAAAACCCTTATTATCATGGTCTTTCCTCATGTAACATCTCAAAAACAAATTGTTCCATTCCTAAGGTGATCCTGTAGCATCACAAGAAACTCAAATTGTGTTTTGTGACTGTGTGAGCTGGCTTATTCTAAGGCTGTACATCAAAAGTTAGCATACTCTCTAGTATACTTCACACCGACACAGTGTCCCACAATCGAACTCTCCAATATTATTCAGTTTTGTACAGAAAATAGCTATCGTCCTCCTACCTTTGACATCAGCATTATCAACTCTAATTAGTTCTCGTGAAAAGAACCATTCTGTTTAAAGCTTGTCATTTCAGTAAAAGGCACTCATGCTGAAAACTACCACTGTCCTTCAACTTTGTAGTTCATATATCATTCCTTTTCAAGCTTGTCATATCAAAGACAAACGTTCACTGTCAAGCCTGAGATTCTCAGGAAGCTATATAAAATCTCATGTTTTGTTTTTAGTCAGACACCCTCTGATTTACCCTCTTTCTTGTTTCAGCTTGCGAGTTTGACAATTCATTATACACACGAAGTGTCGATTGCTACACACATCTGTAGCATTTTTCTTTTTATACATCTGGCAGACTCAAAATTTTCATGCCAAGCATGATTATAATTCTTTTTCCCGCTAATGAAAATACATTTACACAATACAAGATGCAGCAGTGAAACTGCACCAGCAAAAATATTTACAATCACCTTAGTCTGTACTGACATTCTGACCAGTCTGCAGAGCTCTCCATTTATCCCCAGGCAAGTTGTCAGACAAAACCTATTTTTGTTTGTTTGTTTTTCAACCAAGACTGGTATACGAGGACCCTCCGATAAAATGAAAATAAATCAAGCCATTAATTATTTTGCAATTTCATTAACATAAGACAGAAGAGATTAAAACCAAAGAAGAAAACTAATTTCTTCAAGCTTGCAATTATAGGGCTACCTAACCTCACTGCGCCGCTTGCCAACTATCTCCCACCTCCAATACTCAACCCATTCCTATCACTGCCACTTCCACATCCAACACATACCTACTACGAGAGCAACTTTAAAATAATTCCATGACGACCCATCTGTGACACCTGAACTTGTGCGATTTTAGGCGGCCTGTAAACTATGATACCTGTGAACATCTATCCCTCTCAGCCTCTGGGTGTAAAAGATCAGACATTCATGCAGACCCTCTGGCTGGCAGTTTGCATGTTTTGTATCATTGTATACATTCACTGACTCGCACTATCAAATCCATTCTATATTTAGTGCATACACACACGTCCTCGCCATCCCTCACCCAAAAAAAAAATCCCTGTCCTTCTACTACAATGAACAATAAAAATGTACACCCTCTCCATCTCTCACCCAAAAAATACTCCTTGTACTCCCACTACAATGAACAATGAAAATTATACATGAAATACAAATACAACTGAAATGACGGTCATGGAAAGCAGAGTGACTGACATGTAACACAGGACGAGAAAGACTACTTTTCCTTGATCCATCTGTCACAATTCACAAAATACGATCTATTTATACATGCTCTCTCATACACACACCCAACAGTTCTGCAACTGCCTTGAATGCATGGAAAGAGTGGAGCACATCATGCACCACTCGTGTAAAAACTGTGCCCTGGTCAGTGATACTGATAACAGATGCTGTGTCATCATTGTTTCCAGGACATTCCGGCTGCCCGGGGAATCATATCCAAGAGATATTGTCGCTGCAGATCAGCCTGTTTGACGTAGGGTAGGTTGTAGGGGAAAGGGGAGCGAGCCCCAAACCCTTGCAACCCTGCCATAGGTTGTCCTGCTCGGAGCTGGGCCTGAGCCTGCAAGTAGCTGTGATGCTGTCGCACCTGTTCTGCGCTGGGTCGGAATGACGCAGGACTCATGGTCATGGCAGCTGCTGCTGCTACATTACTGGCTGCTGCTGCCGCTGCCAGGGCCTGGGGAGGGGCAGATGATGAAGCTGGGGTGGGAGGGGTGCCGGAAGGTGTTGGGGTGGAGGGGTTAGAGGGGGTCTGGGCCTGCATACGCTCAATCTCTTGCTCCTGCTGCAGGGCCTTGACGAAGGCACTCTTCAGCCGATTGGTGTGCTCCTGCTTCAGCGCACGTTTCTGGTTCCATGTCACACAATGTTCACAGATGACATTCTTGGAACCTGGCTTCTCTCGTTTCCAGACAGGGGTGTAGTCAGTGCCACACTGCACACAGGTGAAGGGTTGCAGATGAACTTCTCGTCTGGAGATTTCTGCCCTCGAGCGATGAGCTGCAAGTCGATTATGTGGTTTACCACCTCCTCCAGTCCCAGCAGCAGGACGAAATCGGGGCAAGCCAAGGACGGGATGAAGTTCATTTCTGGCGCAGGGGGCTTGGGAGGTGGGATCTGTAACAGAGTCTTCTCCAACTGTTTCCTCAGGGCTAGCTTTGCAGCCGCCTGTCTCTGGGCTGGGGTCTGAGTGTCCACCTGGGGTTGGGGTGGGGTGGCTGCCTGTTGATGCTGCCCCGACTGTTGCTGATGCATCGACTGTTGCTGCACTGGCCTCAGGCTGGACGAGCCATGCTGACTGACATGCGGGGTGCTGTTCCGCAGGTTCTGACCACTATGCCCATTAGTGGTGCCAGACCCCATTCGTGGTGTGACCACAAGCGGCGGCGGTCCCTGAATATTGCGCATCTGTCCCTGGGAGGATGTACGGTTCTGCTGCTGTTGCATATGGAGGTTCGAGTTCCGGACCTGCTGGTTGCCCCTCACAAGGGGTGGTGGCCCGCCCTGCTGCCGTGGCACCGTCTGTTTAGTCAACTGACTGTTGCCACTGTTGGGGACAGAGGTGTGATCTTGAACCTGTGGGTCAGCTGACTCTGTCGCAGTTTCTTGAGCAGCACCAGCTTGGCCTCTTCATTGCGCAGGTGAGCCTGCAGGCGTCTGACCAGTTTCCTCTTCTTGGCTTTTCTCTCCTTGCTCTGTTCCGTCTCCTCCTCATCAGAAAGCATGATGACATCCGGGGTGCCAGCGTTGCTCATGTCTACCGCCACATCGCTGTTAATGTTTTCCTTGTCACTCCCACTGTCAGACTTGACAGACGCCGCCCTGGTACTCTCACTGTCCATGTCATGTTTGGGGTCTTCTGAAGAACTGTTGACTTTGACTGGCTGTGAAGCCCCTTTCTCTTCAACTCTACGACTTCTGATAGGATATCGTTGTTGTACCACTTCAGCTTTCTCTTCCTGGTCTGATTCTGATCCTGGTTTGAGCTCTGACTGTCCAGCTTTGCAATCAGTCTGGGTTTCTTCCTGTTCACTGCACTCTTTCTCCTCTGTAGTGACCGTCGTCTGCAGGTCCTCAGCCTTACCTTCCACCACCTCTTTCTCCACTGTGGACTCCTCAATCTCCATCTCTTCACCTCCCTCGTCCTGCTCTGCTGGAGTAGTTTCTCCCTTGTTCTCTCCATCTTCAGCCTTTTCTTCTGCCTCCTCCCTTACTGTCGAGACTTGTTTCTCTTCTTTGCCTTGATCTTCGTCCTCTTCCTTTCATCTGTTTTATCTTCCTTCTCGGAGTTGTCTTCCCCTGCATCAGCGACAGTTGTCTTCTCCTCTTCCATCTTCACCCTGAAACAGTAACACTTAATCAGTACTGGTCAGTTCCATCACCTCATTTTACATAAACTGTTACATCTTTCTCAGCACGGAAATCCAAGCCAAACCAACCAAACTCTGAACAACATTATCCGACAATGAAAATATGCAAGTAAAAAAAAACACTGTCCTGTAAACAGCAATCATTCTATATGTTAAGAGGTAAATTTTTATACATGACATGGTAAAAAATGCAAATAAATCATTTTCATTACGTCAGCACAACAAAAATTCTTAATCCAAGTTCAAGTAATAATGTTAGATAAGATAAGATAAGATAATGTTGCTTATAGCCCAGCCGACCGCAAAGGGCCACATCAGGGCTGTCACCCCGTCAAAATCAACTCACCAGTCATTTAAAAAAAAAAAAAAAAACTTTCACACATCTCTTTAAATGACATCGTCTAGAAACGTACCAGAAACTTCGTTAAAAATCTTTCTTCCGTAAAATCTTAAATCAGATGAAAAATGTTAATCTCTCTCAAAAACTCAAGGATCACATCAGGCGGGACATCCCTGAACAGGATCTTCATGGACTCCGCTGTAAAATGTTTGTGTCTCACATCGTGCAAGTCCCAACACTCTAAAAGAACATGTTTCATTGTGAGTGGCGCATGACATGGAATGCACCACGGAGCTTCTTCACTCTTTAAAAGGTAAGAATGGGTAAAATACGAATGGCCGGTGTGCAGCCGGCACAGAACCGTTTCCTCTTTACAACCTCCCGACGTAGATGGGAGAAAGTCCTCAAGGTTTGGACGGATCTGAAAGAGTTTGTTATTCGTCTGTGTGTTCCAATCCTCCTGCCAGAGGTCTCTCACATAATCGTTAATTTTGGGTTTCACATCTGAGCAGGGGATATAAATGTTGGACAGTTTCTCTCTTGTGGCGTTCTTGGCTAAACGGTCAACCATTTCGTTCCCGCCGATGCCAACATGACCAGGAACCCAAGCAAGAGTAATGTTATAACTGTCCGCTTTCAACGTGCTAAAAAGTTCACTCCCCATAAACAGCTGAATTCGTTGAAAGTAATAATGTTATTTGATGTTATCAACTGAGCTGGTCATATAAAATGTCATGTGCGTTGAAGTATGAACCACACTATGAGACTGAAGTAAACAGCAAAATAAGTAAATACATAAAGATTTTTTTAATGAAAAGAATAAAACAACATACTACTGACACAAAGAAATTGATCAAAAGCAACACTGTCACTGCACTTAAGTGGGTCTGCAAGTGACCCCACCATTTTACCACTTGCCTTGTAGATGTGGTTTGTTTTCCTTTTGTTTTTTTAGTTCATTATAACAATCACCTTAAATAATACAATACAGACTTTTGAATCATACAAAATTTATTTTAATTTTTTTTTTCAAAGTTCACTTCCCTTGCTAGGTTCACTTGTACAACACTTAATACAAAAAGAATGGACGAACAAATTCATCTAAATTTGTCACCTCTGAACTCTGCAATTCAAAATCAGGTTTAGTCATCACTGTTTAATTGTCCAAAACAACTGCAAACAGGTACTAAATTTCAATCTAAAACGTCCATTGGAACACAATGATCTTGACTTTTTCCCATTTTTGAAAATAAATTTATGTCAGACTTCAATTTTACACTTGAATTAACACAGCTTTTTCATGAACTTTCAGACGGCAACTGACTGAATTTCAATCTGATCAGACAGTCCCTGTTGATGTCAATCTCCAATGATGTTGGCAATAAACACATTTGTTTCTGCACTCATTCCATATAAGCTGGTACTGCTGTTGCTGCTCAACTGAACTTGCTATTTGCACTCACCAATGTCATATTTTTCTTTAAAATAAAAATCATCCAATCAAATTAATTCTTGCTCATAACTGCAGGGTCATCTCCTGTCAACATGTTCTGTCTGGCTCATCACTGGTTCCCGTGAAGTAGTCCATTAAACTGTGTGACAAACACACAACTTGTGCTTCTAATTTGAATAATGACATCCATGTACTACATATACATGTACTTTCTGTAAGGGGGGGGAGGGGGGAGATAACAAGCCTGTGAGCTTCCAGATGCTTAACGTTAAGTTAACACACTGGTGCACTTCTCTACTGATAAAGATCATTCTTAACTTATAGATTATGAACCTTGTTCATATGGCCACTCTTCTAATTTTCGGCCACGTGGCCTTTTTCAAGAGAAAAAACAAAAACAATGCAACTACGTGATGTCCATCTTTGGCAACTGGTCAGAGCAAAGAATTGACGTCATAAATATATTACGCAAGTTCTGACATAAAAAATTTTATTAAAAAAAAAAAGGGGGGGGTGGGGGGGGGGGGGGGGGGGGCAAGTTGTGCATGTGTGTGCGTGTGCGTGATTATACTGTAACCAATGTACTTCAAAAACATAATATGCTCCATAAATCACAATGAAAATGAAACCATAGAATAATGTGACCATAGTCCTGTCTGTGACTGTGCATGGCATGACAATGTCATCTGAAAAATATACATATACATAAATTTTCTGCAAATCATCAACGTTGTTCATACCTGGATAGGGTTGTTACAAAAATATGTCTTAACATTACATCCATTTGGCATCTTTTTATCTAATGTCCTTATCCATTTTTCTTAAGTAGTAAGTCTGAAGCTTTTGCTTTCACCGTAAGCTTTTGCCAACACTGCAACAGCAAGGTCTTCCACTGAATGCTGAAAGAAATGTCGCATTATTGGCTTTTCTCTTTGGAACTTGATGTCACGTCTGTGTTCCGCTTTTCTTCCTTTCAACGAACGTCCGGTTTCACCAACATAAACTGTCTTATCACACCGTTTACACAACAGAGCATATATCAAATTTCTATCTGCACATGTCACATTAACATTGTGTGAAGATTTCTGCTTTGTGTCAAACACTGTTGAAATTACTAGTGAAGAACAGGTGTCACGATCACAAGTTTCTGCTTTTCCCTTCACTGCTCTTTCAGTTTTCTGGTGAACCAACGTATCACATAAGTTTTTATCCCATCTGTATGCAGGCATCTGTAGTTTATGGAATACTTTGCACATGTGTTCTGACTTACAGAGCATATCACTATGTCTCTTTAGTACAGCTTGTACATCTGGCAAGATTATTGCTGCTTAATTTCTCCACCCCAAATTTTAGAAGTAAAAACATGATAAAAATTAATTAAAAACATTACATTGTTACAAACACCATATGAACAGACAGCATGGACAGCTAATTTCAGAGAGTCCAGGAACTGCCATCGGACTCCCCAGGTAGGCTCCCCAAGGGCAATGGCTTCTACTCAAGAGTTCAGAGGGTGAAGACTCCAGAAGCTGAAACATTTTCCCCTGTGTGTTCTAGCCACCCTAAATTCCAAAAATTCTTGATGCCTGCTCAATGTTTCTTGCCAGTTCTTTTTTCCTCAGAGTACTCAGACTTTGATTTGAACACTTTGAGCCCACAGATTTTCGCTGGCGGAAGCTTTGACAAATCAAATTGGAATATGATAATGGATCGGTTTCTGAACTTGAAACCCGATACTATAGTCTTCACATACATATCCCCCAAATTTTCACAGAAGATTTATGCAAATCTTAAAACCCGAAGACTTTTAAAAAGCCTGAATTCTGGTAAAAGCTCAAAAGTCTCAAGTCTGATCCCTTCCATCTGTAATGTCTATGCTAGGAACTTTTAAAAAAAAATGTTTCTATCTATATGGTTGTCGACTTTTTTTTCTGCCTTAGTGACATATTCTAATTTTTTATCAAGAAAGCTTTAAACACCATTTTTCTGTTATGACTATTTATAACCTGCCAGTTTTTCTGACAACTAAGACAGTGAAATTGTCTATACCCTTAGGAGTGGACTCCAGATGCCCTTTCTGCAGAGCGTATTTGCCCACAAGACCTGTGCGCACACTCACACGCGCGTGTGTTACTATTATGTGTGTGTGTATGTGCAAGTAGTTTTTCCTCATAAATCTGTCCTTTTTTCACTTTTTTAAAACTGAGCGTAAAGAACAAAGTAGAATGGCTGGCACTCTTAGCCAGCCTAGCTTTTTCCACCTTAAAGATATCGACTGTTTATCCATCAAGCAATTAATCAATGTCTTTGTTCTTTTTCAGGATGGTTCTGTGTGATCAGCTTGGCTATAATAATAAAACGAAACTAAATCTATCACTTGCTCTCTCTTTCTTAAAACAAACATACAAAAAGTCAAACAAAACTATATCATTAACATCTGAAAACAAGCTTAATGTAAAAAATGTGTATATTCAGTGATCATTTTATGTCCGCGCCTTGCGCCAATGGGGCATAAATAAATAAAAATGACCCATAAAAATCTTAAGCTGTGCGCCGATCGGCGCATCGTTATAAAGTTTTGACACAGAGTGCTGTGCGCTCACAGTCTGTAGACTCCCCAACAAAATTCGTCTGCTACCCAGCGACAGCTAATGTGACGTAAAATGTCATTGGATGAGACTACAATCAGGCGGTCTGGTCTGCCCAATCAAAAGCAATCTTTCGTCTACCCCAGAGCCTCGTTTTGAGGCGCTTTTCACACACGAAAAGTTGTGTGCGCGTCGCCGTTTTTCTGTCTGAAGAAGAAAACACCATGCCTCCTAAAAGTGTGTGTGTGTGTGTGTGTGTGTGTGTGTGTGTTTTTTTCAGTTGATGTGTGCTTTTTCATCCGTTTGGTTCCGTTTTAGAATGACCCATAAAATTTGGAAATGGCCCATAGAAGGCATTTGAGCCATAGATTTTCAACAAAAAATGATCACTGATATTACATAAAAATCAGAGTCAAAACAAAAAAAACACCAAAAACTGAAAGTTGATACTTTAAAAAACATAGGAGCTTACCCACCAGTGAATGGTTTGAATAGTTGGCATAAGTGTCTTTAAAACTATATTTTTGCAAAAAAACAAAAGGGCAAACAAGTTTAACCATTTCAGCGCCACTCCTATTCTTCATCTCTCCCAAAATAGCCAACTGATACCTCACCTTTAAAATTCTCTAAAACTGCCACAACACAAATTTCTACATCTTCAAGCATTCTTTAGTTTAAGGTTATTATGTTTGCTCACTTTTAGGGATTATCAAAACTCTAACATCAGAATTTCGCACACCAGGCAACTCAAGCCAATGATCAATTCCTGATTATGCACTATCTTTAGTGCACATATTGACCTCCCAAATTACATGCAATACCTCCATTACATCCAAATAAAAAAAAAAAAGGTTACAATCTGACCAGTTAAATACCTTAAGTTGTTTATTCAATGTTGCATCAAGTAATGCAGTCTAAGGCAACATTTCTTTTTTCCAGGTGAACAGACAAAACAAAAATCTGAGCAGACTACATAAGTTCATTTACAGATTCATTATCAACCTTTACCATACACCCCTCTTCTCTCTGTTCAGAATGTGGGTATCTCTCCCTACTCCAAGACAGAGCTGGGCAGCAAATCAGTGCAGGGTTTAGCCCAGTCACCAGCCAGATTAGCAACATGTAATGATCAGAGGTGGGAATGAGAAAAAGTGGAAAAGGAGGAAAATTTTAGCGGGGGTCTGGGGGCCGCCGAAGGCCCCCAGTGGGGTCCAGGGGCAACGCCCTTGGTGGGGGTCTGGGGCGAAGCCCCCTGAAGCTGAAGGATTTTTGTCATTTAACATTGAAAAAATCATAATCTGTGACACCAAATGATCAAGATCAAAAGTGTGCATGTGTGAGCGTTTGAATCATGTGTGTCACTCTGTGCAACTGTGTGTGTGCATGTGTGTGTGTCAAATCATGAAACAAAATATCTATAAAGTATTGACATACCTCTCCCACTAGTCCCAGGACTCCATGAAGATCACATGGACACAGGATTGCTGGCTGCTGGTCAATGAGAGAGAGAGAGAAGAGAGAGAGAGAGAGAGAGCTCTAGAGAGAGAGAGAGAATGACGTCACTCACCGATGTTCCAAATGATCCAAGCGTCCATTCGTAAGGCGATCTTTCACTCTGACGCGGTGTTTATCAACAAGAAGATGGTTCTTCAGCGCTGATTTCCCCTTTGAACCATACTTAATAGTGTCGTTGCACCATGTGCACACTGCTAAGCCAGGTCGGTCAGTTTTTTTAATAAAATCCCCCAGTCGAAGTTGCACATCACGGCTGACAGAAGCTATAACGATCTTTGTGTTCACAACTTCATCCAGCCATTTCCAATTCCACTTATTTTTCACTGAGGAATCAATGGAACTTGCCAACACTTTTTCATTTTCATTTAACGTGCGAAACATTTTCGCCTGTCACCAGTCAAAAACTTATGAAAAAAGATGGCGGCGAATAAGGTCTGCGGATTATTTCCCTTTGGTTGATAGATTCGGTTAACCGCGTCGTACGTTGTTCTTGTACTTGTCTCGGGAGGGCTCATGTTAAACGGAAATGACCGAACGAATCAGTAGGTAGGTTGCTCGACGAGTCATTCGCTGACGTAGTTTCACCCCCTCGCCCTCGCATTACGGCCATGCGAGCGTAGGATTTCGCCTAAGGCGGAAGAGCTCTGATAAATGTTACACCCCCCCCCCCCCCCCCCCCCCCCCAATTTCTCAACGGATTTGCATCAATCTCAAAAACGACCTCTGAGGCCTTCAAAAAGGCGGAATTCCGCCGAAAGGCGGAAGATTCCCACGTCTGAATGATGTTTATAACCCTTATGACAAGCAAACGCCAGTTAACTACACAAACTCACTTTTTTGTATCTTGCGTATCCTCAGAATCTTCATCTTCTGCCCGTTTTCTTTTCTGTGATAGGTCTTCTGATTCTGCTTCTTGTACACTGAAACCACAGAAAAAAATTCATTGTATTGTCAAAAACTTTGCCCGTTATCCTCTCTTCATCACACTCCAAAACTTAGTATGGTGACTGACATTACTAACAGCTTGAACTCAACTATAGAGCTTGGAATAAGTCACGGTCATATCAACAGAATAACAACCATTACTGCAGGTCTTGCATCCATATCCATCCTGTCCAATTTCACTGAAAATTGCAGAAATATTGGTCCCGATTAAAATTCTGATTCAATGGTCAGTGACTGAACTGCATCAGCTAAATGGAAAGCATGTATACTTTTCAAAACACTCCTGTTTATTTAGAACTTTTAATGGTCTATTTCCAAACTGCATGATCTTATGAAATGTTCATGAATGCAACCACAAATGTATTTGTCATGCCTTTTCTGGGTCAATACTCATTGTGACCCTCCTTGCTGGTGGGAATGAGATAAACACTGTTGAATCTGTTGTGCTAGATTTAAAAAACCAAAAGAAAGAAAATAATGAACCAGTTATAACTTGGTGGAAAGATGGAATGTGTGGCCCAAAGAAAAGAAACATGAAATGTTTGTACTGATCCATGGTGGGAATTCAGCTGAAAGAGAAGATCCAGGATCCGTTCCACACTTGCAAAGATCTGTGCTTTTCTCAGTATTGCAGATTTCAGTATTTAGTTTTGTTTTGATTCTAGTTGTTATCTGAAGGTGTCCACTTGCGTTTATGTCACACATATGCATGTGTGTGACAGAGAAGGGACAGTGGAGGAGGAATGAAGGGAGGAGAGGGGCTGAGGAAGTGCCCTGAGACAAGAGTCAAATGAAAATCATTTGAACTGAATCTTTCTGATTAGCTAATGAAAATTGATTTCCCCTCTAAACCTGCCTGAAGAAATCACAATATTATTCTTCTTCTTCTTCCTCAAACACCGGTTCACTCAAAAACGAGTAGGTCACCAGCGCGCATGTTAAAAAGTAAATAAAATACCATAAAACAGTGCGACTCAGACTGTTGGCCCCTGGAGCAAATTTAGCAACAAGGGGTCGCACTCGATATTCAAGAAGATAAAAGCAATGGCCAAATTCAGGCCCAGGTAATAGTAAAATATCAGGGAAGTAAAAATAGAAAATCGTCAATATGCAGATCTCAGAACTGTCGAATCAATTTGTTTTTTGAATGAGATTGCATTTGTGGCAATCTTGATGGCACCCGGCAGTGAGTTCCACAGCCGTACAGAACTGGGATAAAAAGAATGCAAGTGGCTGTCAATATTTGATGCAGGTATAGTATAACATTGACCGCCACTCCTGGTGCTACTTTTATTCAATACTAGTTGTTCCATTGGAATATCAATTACTTTAGCTCTGCCTTTGAAAAAGGTGTTAAGTTTAATAAAAGCTCTTCTCTCTTCTAAGGGTTTCCATTCTAATTTCCTCATGTTCTTCCTAGTATTCCCCTTTTCTCTGATGTGGTTCCCTGTTACGAACCGTGCTGCTCTCTTCTGAATCTTTTCAAGGTTATCAATGTCCTTTAGATGGTAAGGATCCCAAACTGAGCAACCATATTCCAGTACTGGTCTAACCAGTGTTTTGTAGCAGTCGTGGCAGTCATTGATATTCCTGTGTAAGAAAGCTAAGATGTTATTTGCTTTCTTACATACTAAATTCAGGGATGAAAACAGTTTTTTTTTAAAAAGAGGAGATTGGCGGGGATCTGGGGGTTCACCATGGGCCCCCAGTGGGTACATGGGCAACAGCCCAGCGGGGGTCAGGGGCAGCGCCCCCTGAAGCTGAAGCATATTTTGTATTAAATATGGCATAAAAATCTTTAGAAATCACTTTCTTGCTTCTAAACAACTCATTCTATAGATCAGCTTTCAACACCATGAAGACTGAGACTGATGTGGAAAGAAACTATGTCAAATGAGACAAACATTTAGTATGATGAATCCTCAGAACTCTAGCTAAAGAAAATTTGACAAACAGTGCTTTCAGGACATAAAGAATAAGGCCTGTAGATAAGTAAATCAGAGTGGGAAATCAAACTAAGTAAATCAGATGTATGAAAACGACTGCTGGACTTCAATAAACACAATATGAAAAATGATTACTTGAAGTCCTTTAAAAAAAAAAACTGAAGCTTTTGGGCCTTAGACCCTTCGTCAGGAAACACTAAACACAAAAAAAAGAACATAAAAGAACAAATGACATAAAAACAAACTGATGTCACAACAGTACACACCCCCCCCCCCCAACTTCCCTCTTACAACTAATCATATCCCCCCCCCCCCCCCCCCCCCTCTTGGCGAGTGTGTGTGTGTGTGTGTGCGTGTGTGTGTGTGTGTGGGGGGGGGGGGTGATTGTGTGTGCGTGTGTGTGTGGGGGGGGGGGGTTGTTTGTGTGTGTGTGTGTGCGAGGTGGGGACGGGGGTGGGGGGGGGAGGGGGCGAAGTGTGTGGGGTATGTGTGTTGTGGGGTGGGGGTTGGGGGAGAAGGAGGAGGAGTAGAGGAAGTATATAGGTAGTGGGGGAGTGGGCTGGTGGAAAAGGATTTCATAGGGGGGCTGTTAGCAGACACCTAACAAATGTAGCAAACGTTTGCATTATACCAGGGGAAAAGTGTTACACAATACTGTTGTGACATCAGTTTATTTTGATGTCATTTGTTCTTTTATATTCTTTTCGTCACTTTGACGTTTTTCCCTTGCTTTGAAGACTTCTTCTTCTTCTTCCTAAAACACCGGTTCACTCAAAAACGAGTAGGTCACCAGTGGAAGTACTTAGAGTAGGAGTCAAACTATCTTTGGAAATTAAACGTAGATTGTTGCATACCCAATGATCTGAAAACATGCTGTAATGGTGTGGGAAACACACACATTTTCTGTTGGTGACTGGGACGCTCGATGTGATCTCTGATTGCCACAAAGCCACGACTACCAAAGTAGACACGTTTTGGCAAGGCTCGCAAAACACTTCAAATTCGCCGTCTTTGTCATGTTTTCTTATTGCATCCGCGACTCTGCGGTCACACACGTCCTTCTGCTGCCACTCGGTCTTCTAGTGGTTCATATACTTCTTTCTTTTTTTTTTTTTCGTTTTGTTTGCACTCACTGGTGGCAAACTCTCACTGTGAATCGACGCCATGTAAATGATACTGGAAGGAAACAGAATGAGAACTACGCCGTTTGAGAACATTACCAACAGAGAAGAAATTCGCTGTGCAGACAAGTTGAGATCGTTTCTGAGCATCATTCTTCGAATAATTTTTCGGCGGAGACTTTTTCTTTCGGCGGAGATGCGAAAAAATAACGGCGGAGACGGCGGAAACGGCGGAGGAGTTTTCATCCCTGTAAATTGTAATGTTCTTTCCATTTGAGACGACTATCTATAATCACGCCTAAATATTTTGCAGCATTAGATCATGATCGAGCTCACGGTGCCATATGAGAACAGAATGGAGGCAGCTCAAATCTACAAGACTGAAAAGTATGCTGATCTGGCAAACAGCCTGAGGAGAGAAGGCTATCAGGTCAAAGTCCTCACTGCAGAAATTGGAGCTAGGGGGTTTGTAGGAACGTCTGCATACAGCCTCATGAAACAGCTCTCAGTTGCAGGGAAGGAAAAAACCAGAGCCCTGAAAGCAATGGCAGAAGCGGCAGAGAGGTGTTCAAGCTGGATCTGGTCAAGGAGGAACAAAAGTGAACTTCATAAGGCTTAATTTCCCTACAAATATCAGGTGTCCCTGTGGCTCAGTGGTTAAAGCGCGAGTCATTAAGTAGAAAATGAGCATGTCCAGAGGGTCATGGGTTCGAATCCCAGCCATGGCTCGTCCCAAGATGGGGAAAAAAAAGGGGCAGCAGAGGGACATCCGGAGTCATGAACCGGGTGTGGCCCAACCCCCCTAGAGTGTCAGGAGATAAGGGCCGAAACACTTGCTTGAAGGGGGCTTCTCTTCTGAGGACTCTCTGCTGCCACGCTCTCCACGAGTTTCTTTCTACTTCTTTAAGAATAGTATTATGGATAGAATAATCTGATCTAATTAGTGAGCGTTTGTTACATATACGCAACACTTGGCACTTTTGAGGGTGAAATTCCATTTTCCAAGTTCTTTCCCACTCTTGTAAAACGTTTAGATCTTCTTGTAGAATGCGTGTATCATTCTTGCTTCTGATTGTTCTATATACTAAACTGTCATCTGCAAAAAGCCTTATAGTAGTTCCAGGAGAGAGATTTCTACTTATGTCAAACACAAACACACACATGCACACACAACTCCAATTCTGATGACAAACATTGAACAAATATGAAACATACCTTATGTTTAAAAAACAAACCAACAATACCAACTACAACAACAAAAACAAGCAAACAAACAAAAGAAAAAAAAGGTGAATATAAGTTAAATGTGAGACCACATCCTTAAAACTAACATACCAAATTAATAATTGAAGCAAAATACCTTTCAGCTTGTGTTTTGCTGTCTTGGTCATCTTCCACCTTTTTGTCAGCATCCATGGCAGCTGGAAATGGACTGAGCGTCTTTATCCACCAACTTTCTTGAACTTCACTGTGTTTTACTTGACCTGCAAATCCACCTTCCTGCATTATGCTTGTCTACTCTAAATCTCTTCAATAATATTATCACACTTTACTATGTAATTTTACTCACATTTCTTTTGTACCACAGATTTTCCATCATCACATTTATCTAAGGGAATGCATTATGCATCGACTCTCTCCCATTATTTACAAAATAATCTTTTGCGTCTCACAGGAACAGATCATATATATATATATATATATATATATATATATATATATATATATATATATATATATATATATATATTCTTGCTGATTAAATGGACTACAGACTAACATCAACAAATAGATGTTAATGAAAATACAAAATCTTAGTAACAAACACTAAATTATGAAAATGTAGTTGCTGTAAACTACAACTTGCACATGTAGTGGGACTTGAAAGTCATTATTGACAGTAATCTTACTTTTAATTAGCATTATCACTGCCAAAGTAAAACTTACTTGAAATATAAGGGATAACTGCACACAAAATTCAGGTAAAAGCTAACTTTCAACTCTTTGCCTATATGCTGTCATGTGGGCAGCAGCATTATGCTCTGTTCAAAGTTTGCCACCCTGTTTGCAGTATTCCATGTGAATGACTGCATTGAGTCATCCCTTAATCTCTCATCCCAAAAGTTCAAAGTGCTGAGATTATGGGTTTGTGAAGTGCAACATTATCAAACCTGCTGTCATGATCTTTGTGGGGATACCTGACCTCGTTTCTCACTCAGACCTCTGGTACATTTAACTTCATCAAAGTGCACAAGTGTTCATAAACACACACACTTTCTTCTCAAACGTCCAATTGAGACACTTTCCGCACCATCAAACTGCAATTTCTTTTTGCTCTTTTGATGGTGTGATATTGTGATGTGACTTTTTTTAAACACTTCGTAAATATTGGAGACTGGAGATCTATTACAGAATTTTGTTTAAAACAGAAATGGTTTACAATGCTAAAAATACAATTATTATGCAGCATAAACATTGCACAAAGGGAAAGACTAACTCCACTAGTAAGTACAATGAAAGCATGAAAGGTACTATTTTTGTGGTCTTAAAAGTAATGTGGTGTAGTTACCTAATCTGTGGATCTCTTGCACAAAAAATGTGTTGACTTGACTTGACTTGATTCAACGTTTGAGGCCCTTTTGGGGCCTGTTCGTTGGTCCTAGCTTACTGGCTTAAGTTTTCACATGCGTGGGAATACATGTCCCTAACTTAAGTCAGACACTCTGGCTCGTAAACTATCTTTAGTTGTTTCCAGTGTTGGTCCAAATGTCTTTTGAAAGCATTCAGTGAAGGGGCTGAGACCACCGTGTCTGGCAAACTGTTCCAGCTGGAGACCACTCTGTGGGAAAAAAAATTTGATCTGATATTTATTCTTGGTCTCTGCTTCTGCAGTTTCAAAGAATTCCCCTAAGGTCAGTGGTAGTAGCTAATTTGAAGACAGGAGCACTTACTTTGTAGTAGCCGTTCAGATATTTAAAGACTTCAATAATATCGCCTCTGAGACGTCTGTGTTCTAAGCTTGGTAGTTTTAGTACCTTTAGTCTCTCTGAGTAAGGCCTGTCTTTCAAATGACTGAGGAGTCTGGTTGCTCGGCGCTGCACATCTTCTATTTCTCTGCAAAGCGTTTTCTGGTATGGCTGCCAGACACAATGCCCATACTCTAACAGTGGACGTACAAGACTTTTGAACAACTGGCTGAAAGTCTGTTCTGAAAGATAATCAAAGGACCTCCGAATCAACCCCACTATCTTGTTGGCTTTGGCTGTGACTTGTGCCACATGATCTTTAAATGTGAGGTTTTCATCTATTGTTACTCCCAGATCTCTTTCCAGTTTGCTCTCGGCCAGTGTTGTTGTACTCCGCTCTCCTTCTTCAGTTTTTCCTTTCATGGTGTATGATGCTGCTGATTTTTTATTGCCTAGTTTCAGAACACTGCATTTTTGTGGATGGAACTTTAGTTGCCATTTGTCTGACCATATTTGGAGTTCATCCAGATCAGCTTGCAGTTCCTTTGCTCCCATCTCAGTATCTGTTCTTGTAAATACCTTAGTATCATCTGCAAACATCTTTACAGAAGTCTTGACTTGATTCAACGTTATTGACCCTAACCTGATTTTTGCTTTAAAAAGCTTGAATTTTAACAAAAAAATTAAAAATAACATGGGTGGAGGGCGGGAATGAAATCATGTCAAATATAATTAACCTGAGACTCGTGAAAGTAAAAATTGGCAGAACCTTACCACTTCAACTTTTCCCCCCAAATCCATTGCTAAACTTTAATGATTTTAAACTCTTTGCGGACTGTCAACATGGCTTCCGTAATAAAAGATCATGCATGACACAACTGATTCAAGTTATGGACGACTTAACTGTACTTACTGATGACAAAAAACCAATAGATATAGTGTATTTAGACTTCCGTAAAGCCTTCGACTCTGTACCGCACAAAAGACTATTGATTAAGTTACAGAATTATGGAATTCATGGATCTCTTCTTGACTGGATTACAGACTTCCTGACTGACAGAAGACAAAGAGTGAGGGTGGGGTCAGTATACTCTTCAGACAAACCAGTTTTGAGTGGTATTCCACAGGGGAGCATCTTGGGCCCGGTACTTTTTACGATATTCATAAATGACTTACCGGATGTCATAACAAATACATGTAAGATTTTTGCCGATGATACAAAGATTTACGGGGATTCAAGTAATCACTCTGTCATTCAAAGGGACCTTAACAATGTGCAGGATTGGTCTCACAAATGGAACCTGTATTTCAATGTTCAAAAATGTAAAGTGCTGCACATTGGTAAGAAGAACCCCCAAAATGATTACACAATGAAAATGGGTGATTCAAATCAAATGATCCAAAAATGTGTAGAGGAAAAGGACCTTGGAGTTATATTTGATTGTGATCTTAGTTTTGACCCACACATACAGAAAGCTATTAGTAAAGCCAACCAAATGATTGGGTTGATAAGACGATCTTTCTCGTTCATTGACAAAGATATGTTTATAAAGCTATACAAATCACTCATCCGACCACATGGGAATACGGTAATGTCATCTGGTACCCTTTACTTAAAAGGCAATCCTCATCAATAGAAAAGGGTTCAAAGAAGAGCGACCAAAATACTGCCAGAATGCAAAAATATGCCTTATGGTGAAAGACTTAGATATTTTGGATTAACATCCCTGAAGGCCAGGAGGGTGAGGGGTGACCTGATTCAAACCTACAAGATATTCCACCATGTTGATGACATCGATTTCAACTCACTATTCCAGTTAAGCAAATCTAACATCACAAGAGGCAATGCTGGCAAATTATTTGTTCAATATTCTCGCACTAATCTGAGGAGAAATTCATTTGCTAATAGAGTAGTAGGCAGGTGGAATTCTCTTCCGAGTTACATCAAACTAACTAACAATATCAGCAGTTTTAAGAGCCTCCTTGATGTAGATGCAAATTTCAAAGATATAGTATATGATTTTGATGACTGAAATTATTCTCATCCCAATTTATACAAAATTATATGCAACTGTAATCACGCTGCGCTAAACACTGGGAAAAGTACTGACACTTCAATTGATGGAGCACATGAAAGCCGCGAGGCTATAATAGCTCCTACTTACCTACCTACCTACCTACCTAAACCAGACACAAACATCATATATTTTACACTTTATCTCACTATGCCAAATGAAAATTATCTGTTCAAATAATCAACGTTTTGTGGATCTGTGATTCGCTATTTAGTTAACAGAGAACCTGTATCGACGTGAGACGCGACTGTGAGGTGTCAAGATTTGGAGCGCCCCAAACAAATTGTATCCGGCATAATGCTACACAATTCTGAACCTGCTGCACATTCTAATTAAAAATCTGATTAAATGAAAATGTACCACGAAAGTATTAGGCCTATATTAATGCACTAACAATCATATGCAAACCCCAGAACTCTTAGCATCGACTGACAAGTGACATACCCGTGCCACAACGAAATCACAAAGGAAGCCATTGAGGAGATTCCTCAAGTTGGAATCACTCACTCGCTGATTGGCCTATTTCCTGAGAAAACCAAACCGAGGCTTCAATGACAGCCGAGTAGGCCTAATGACCGACGACCTATCAAAGTGCTGAAGGCATCTTCGCATGAACGGCCTACAGCGTGTAAGTGCTCAAATGATATGTTATCACATTTTCATCACTAAAAACTGCCAAATGACACAGTTATCGCTAGAATTTCCCCCACTTTCCTGGATCGACTTCACGCTCGACGGCGTCTATTTTAACCACAGCAGAGGCTAACAGACCGGTTTCGTACATAACACAAATTTCCTTTGATAAAAAACAGAAAAAGATAGTCCTGCCAAAAAGACAAAGAATTACGATATTCTCACAACGAACGTAGGCCTACATCAGACTAAAGATAGTCTAATATCTTTTCAAGTCAAGCATGAGAATTGTGAATGAGTGGCGGGGTTCCCCAAAATATTAAGCCTAAAACAGTCGAAACAATCATGACATGATGATCAACGTAAAAGCCGAGACGAGGGAATTGCCCATTGTTACTTGGTAGGCTAAACATCAACAATCCGTTTAAACAGCGTTTTTGCAAATGCAAGACTTTATTGCGAAAACGCTTCAGATCATTCAAGCAGAGGGTATGAAATCAGCTCCCCACACCCTCACATTTCCCTCCCACCTTCTCACCGCGAAAAATATTCTTACCTCAGCAAGCGCTGCAGTGCAACGTACTCAATCTGCGATCGCAACGAGTTCAAAAGAGGTTTATCTATTGAATCGAAACTATAGATGAACAAGTTCAAAATCAATCGGATCTGGCAATGGCAATGATAACGAAACGCTATCCACACGCTTCGTCTTTAAATTCTGCTCTCCAGGGGGGATTCCGTCATTGTTCCGCTTGACCCTATCGTTTCACTCATCCCCTTCCTCCATCTTTTATTCCGATATGGCTTCCTTCGTGTAATTTGCACATCTTCTCTCTGGGGTTCACCATTACTGTTCCACGGAGCAAACAAACAAATTGTTTACGGGTAAACAACCCATAACTAATGATTGGATTGAAAAGTCACGTGACCCTTTGAGGCACCAAGCTGCCGTGCATTATGTGACCATCGTCTGTTGACCTTGTTTCTAAAAATAGCCCGCCCGTCTTTCCATCTTTGACAGCACTACACAGCCGAAGAAGGAAGGAGGGAAAGGAAAAGCAAGTTCGTACGCAACACATAGGTATACACTAGTACAAACTAAACACGGCTGCGGCTTTGCTGCTCCCCCACCCCCACCCCTTTTCTGCTTCTGCTCCCCCCCCCCCCCCCCTTTTCTTTTCTTTTCCTTTTTTTTTCTTCCTGTAAACATTCGTCCTAAAACAACAACTGTGGCGGGCAGTTCAACTGATTTAGAACAATAAAAAAAAAAATTATGTTCGAAACCATGATAAACGTGATTTTTTTTTTCTTCCGAGTTTTGTTTAGAACTGTGCGGCGTGTGTCGTTTTGCCTCTGTGACTTTAGAAATAAAACAATGTATTCTCATAACTATCTCTGCAGTTGATTCCACCCACCCCCATCTCGCATCTGTTCGTCCCCCCCCCCCCCCCCCCCCGTCCCCCCCCCCTCCCCCTCCAATTTTCCTCGGTCCACCTCTCACTCCCAGCCCTCTCCTCAAAACTACATTTTTCTTTTGGATGTTGGATTGTAATCCTACATTGAGCAAGTCATGATGCGCTAGGGAACTCCCCATCCCCACCCCCTCCACCCCCGTTCCCTTCTCTTCCTTCCGCCTAGCTTTTATCGGTTGTGAATCGATCTGCCGTGCGTATGCAATGTATCAGCTGTGCGTTCATATATTGACGCGCGCTCAAACACACACACACACACACACACTGACTGAGTAACTGAAAACCATTTCCTGTCAGATTAACATTGTGTTGTACTGACCTTAAAAACCTTAATAAATTAATGAGATAACGAAAATAATACAAAATAAAATCTGAAAGACATAAAAATCATAAAAGAAAATTAACAGGGAAACATTTAACATTTGTAAGCAACATAATAAAAATCAGAAATTGTAACAATAAAGCAAATCAAATCTCTCTCTCTCTCTCTCTCTCTCTCTCTCTCTCTCTCTCTCTCTCTCTCTCTCTCTCTCTCTCCTCTCTCATAAACGCCATAAAAAAAATTTTTTAACCCACAACAACACACAAAAACACACACCATCCAATCACACACACACACACACACACAAACCCACTTCCCCTTCCCCCTACTCACGTGTATGCGAGCACGCACATATATTCACTCACAGACAAATGTTGGCCTGCGCTTGTTTTTCCCCCACTATTAGATTGTTCGTCTATGTATTTGTCCGACTTTATTCAAGTTTAAAAGGCTGTGCCAGTCTTGAATAAAAGTTACTCTGTGTTAGGTTTCCTTATGGGAGCAAAACATACCCCACTTGTTTACTTTTTATCGTTTACTGTTCCCTACCTCATTTCATTTCCAAATAAATAAAAACCAAAACTATCTCTCTCGCACGCGCGCGCGCGCGCGCGCACGCACGCACGCACACACACACACACACACACACACACACACACACACACACACACACACACACACACACAAACCGCCCCCTCCCCTACACTCATTCCACACAAAAAACGTATAGACGTACGCACAACATGCACTCACATATAAACAAAACCAAGTTCCCCCCCCTCTCTCTCTCTCTCTCTCTCTCTCTCTCTCTCTCTCTGTCTAGCGCGCGCACAACCTATGCAAAAATTTCGTAAATGGAATAATGCGACCTAGTACACGTGAGAGTCGGACAGCTATGTCATGTAACAAATTCTTTGCTCTACGTGTACATCAGACCACTAAACCAAGAAACAAACATTTTTAAAATATATATATATATATATATATATATATATATATATATATATATATATATTATATATATATATATATATATATATATATATCCGTTAGAAAAATCTGCCAGGTGGATGAGACTTGATCAGATTTACAGCCAAACTGGCTAGACTCCACCCATTTTCTGGGTTGGGACAAAAAACACTATGCAATGTTAAAGGTAGATTTTTAGACAAATTTTATCATGAAGACAATGAAAATACGCTTTTGTTAATGAACATTCAAGTAAAAAATGAGATGCATTAAGGTTTTGACCACAGACACACAAAGGAGATGGTTTTAAAAACCTGCCTAACCACCAGCCGTCCACCCGTATTCTGTGCAATAAATTTCGATTCGGAATAGAACCTGGCGGACTTATACAATGATTGCTGGGGGCAGAAAAATCCCATCTGTTCTTCTGAATGGCAGCTTCAAGATACTGTGTTCTTCTCTGGTCCCAGAGTGCTTTTGTCAGAATACTGTTTATTTCAAGAACCGAATAAGGAATATCACATACAACTGTATTCAATTTGCACATTGAAGCCTCTTTTGCACAGGTATCAGCCAGTTCGTTCCCTCGAAGATTGCAGTGACCGGTACCCATAATAATGTTATTTTAGAACCTCGCATCATTACCTGGTGAATTGAAAATAAAATTTCACTGACGAGATCAGGACGACTTGATGTATTTTGAAGGTGTAAAGCCGTTAAAGCAGACTTGGAATCTGACAAAATCAGTATTCTTTCTGGTAAGACTTGCATATCAAGAATGAAATTAATAGCTTTCATAAGAGCAAATAACTCAGCGGTGAAATGGAACAACCTTTGGTAATATGAAATCTTTTTTCAATGTTAAGGGAAGGTATCACGAAAGCAGCACCAACCTCAGAAGTACACGAAACTGAACCATCAGTGAAAATATGCAGATAAGATTCATATTCAGTGTAAATCAATTCTTTAACAAGAGAAGCAAGCAAAAGTGGATTCTCATTTTTAGTAATATTACCATAGGAATAGAAAAAATCTGCTTGCTTCATCAACCAAAGGGGGAAAGGGTATTTGGTCATTTTAACAATGTTGTCAAGCGAAAAGTCGCATGCATGTAAAAGAGGAGATACATAATCAGACAATTTAGTATATGCTTTTTTTATTCCGTATCTCTCTAGAAACGTAGGTGCTTTCATCAAGTTCAGAAGTAACTGAGTTAGGGACTGTTCTTGCTCGTGCTGAGTAGCTACAAGCACAGAGCATCCTATGTTCATTTAAAGGCAAAACTCATACCTCTCTGCAAGTCATATCAATTGATGCCCATCTAGGAAGCCCCAAAGCAATTTTAAGTGCTAAGGAATCAATACTAGTTAACTTATGTAAATCTGTCTTTGGTGCAGTAAAAAATACTTCTTGACCATAACTTACAATCGAACGAACTGTCCCTAAGGCGACATGGATAAGATTAGATCCATAATTTATTAGAGGGATTCCAGTTAGTACTCGCAGTAACGGAATTTTCTTTCTTGCCTTTTCCACGAGATGATTTATATGTTTACACCAAAATAATTTATAGTGAAAAATAACGCCTAGAAATTTTACTTGCTTACTTGGGAAAATGAAAGAATCACCTATTTTTACTTTTACAGCGTCCCTACCTTCAAAATCGATATTTTTCTTTGTAAATATAATAAAAACCGATTTGTCCGTTGATAAGTTAAAACCGTTTGAATTCAAATAATTAACAAGTTTACTGACCGCAAATTGAAACTGTTCAACAATTTTATTACGCTTGATTTTGTTTTTTGTAAAATTACAATTTACATTTTCCACATTGCAATATCATCTGCATAAGCAGCTAAAGTTGCCCCTTTCGTGTCAATCTGGTTAAGATCATAAAGCATCAATGAGAAGAGGATTGGAGAAATTACACTTCCTTGAGGGACACCCATCTTAACATATCTTGTACTTGACAGCACACCATTTAGTTTTACTTGTAGCATTCTTCCAGATAAAAATGATTTTAAAAACATATGGAAACGACCTTTAATCCCAATTTCATGAGCCTTGGACAATAATGTAAAATGCCAAACGGAATCGTACGCTCTATGAATATCAAAAAACGTGGCTAAAGTGGAGTGTCGCTTAGCCAAGGCTTTTTTGACGTGTGAAGCAAAAAGACTAACATGATCAGTGACACCCCTCCCTTTTCTGAAACCAGCTTGAAATATTGGCAAAATCCCATTCTTTTCAAGGAAATGTTCTTATCTGAATTTCATTATCCCCTCAAAATGTTTTCCAATGTGAGGAGTCAAAGAAATGGGTCGAAAATTAGAAGATTTTCTTTTTGATTTTCCTTGTTTATGGATAGGTACAACTGTTGCTTTCTTCCAAGCCATTGGCAGCTTTCCAGAATTCCAGCATAATTGGAAGAACTCTAATAATTTTTTCAAAAAGCATTGTGGAAAATGCTTTATCATGTTGTAAGAAATGGGATCAAATCCTGTCGCAATTTTACCAGATTTTAGACGGCGAAGTGAGTACAGCTCCTCCATTGTTAGATTGTTATTAATATATAACGTGTTGTCATTGTCATGTGGTTCAATGTTTCTCCCTTCGTTTTCAATATTTCTTCTTCGTTCTTGCTCTTCTTTAGGCAGATGTTCAGTCTGACTCATTGCTGCGAAAGTGTCAGCAAATAATTCAACTTTCTCCTCGTTTGTTTTACAGATTTATCGTTTTCGATCAAGACAGGATCTGGGAGATGAAAACAACCTTTAGATTTTCTAATTTCTTTCCAAAGTAAAGCGCTATCGTTTGGTGTGTTTGGAACAGTTGATGACACACACACACACACACACACACACACACACACACACACACACACACACACACACACACACACACACACACACACATGTAAATGGGGCTGTGAGCTTGTCCGCCCCATTCATACGTACGTGTGTGTGTGTGTGTGTGTGTGTGTAAGACCGAAAGAAGCTTATATACATTCTGGATCACC
Source organism: Conus ventricosus (assembly GCA_018398815.1). Taxonomy (NCBI): domain Eukaryota; kingdom Metazoa; phylum Mollusca; class Gastropoda; order Neogastropoda; family Conidae; genus Conus; species Conus ventricosus. The sequence continues at coordinate 68,282,262 of CM031608.1, forward strand.
TCAGTCTTCCGAAAGATGATGATGATGATGATAGAGGTAGGGGTGGTGGTGACGATAGTGGTGGTGGTGGTGGTGTGATGGTCATGATAACGATGATGAAGATGGTGGTGATGGTGGTGGTGGTCATGATGATGATGATAATGACAGCGCTGGCAGTTGAGCTGGCTGACAAGTCAGTAATAAGTCTTCGTGCGAGGACAGCATTGAAACCTCCCTTTGCCAATTTTTAATTTTTTTTATATGTGGTGTTGTGTGTGGTAACGATGACAGCCTCCCTCCCCCCCAGTCCTTTTTCTCCGTTTACCCCCACCCCTTTCTCTATCTATACTCCCACCCCTCCAACTCTCTCTCTCTCTTTCTCTCTCTCTCTCTCTCCTCTCTCTCTCTCTCTCTCTCTCTCTCTCTCTCTCTCTCTCTCTCTCTCTCTCTCTCTCTCCACTATATCCCGTCAACAGTTGTTTATTCTTTTCATCAGCAGAACACTATATTGGTGTGTGTGTGTGTGTGTGTGTGTGTGTGTGTGTGTGTGTGTGTGTGTGTGTGTGTGTGTGTGTGTACTCGCGCATGCGTGCGTATATGTGTATATATGTATGTGCGTGTGTGTGTGTGTGTGTGTGTGTGTGTGTGTGTGTGTGTGTGTGTGCGTGCGTGTGTGTGTGTGTGTACACACACACACACACACACACACACACACACACACACACACACACACACACACACACATCTCTCTCTCTCTCTCTCTCTCTCTCTCTCTCTCAATTTACACCCCTAACATCTGTGCAAATTTACGAGCCTTTCCTTTTGCCTAAAGAATTAAATGATGTTCGTTGGATGTTATTGACTCTTATCCGACCTGCGAAGATCCCTTTCTTCCATTAAGAAAGGGTGAACACCGTAGTCGCACCTTCTCGCCACGTTAATGTGGGTGTTTCCTCAGGGGACATGGGGCAGGTTGTTTTCACTAACGCGGCACGGGAGCGGAATACTGGCGCTATATCAAAACTAGATCTCGGCCTCTCCAATCAAGGAAAGCCGCAGGCTAGACCAGTCCAGATGGAGGAGTAAGGCCCCCACCAAAATGGAAGGAACTGAGTGAAGGCCCACCGGCGTGTGGATACGCCCTGACACTGCTCCGAGTCTTACCCCAGCCACGGGTTAAATGGCAAAAGCATCCAGCCTGCCGAAGACGGAGTGTGTCAGCTACGGCGCAGGTCATGGGGATAAATTAGGGCACACACGCATCAACGATTATGGTCATGCGTCAGACTACCTTGTTGTCATGGCGTCGTCCCTATCAGCGACAACCGGGCCCGGGGAGGGACGGAGCCGGGCCCTTAGCCTCAAAGGGGCCTATACCCAAGCGACCGGTGCCTCTGTTAACCTGACGGTCGGGGGAAGGCAGAGTAGAGCAACTGGCGCTGTCCTACTCACGCAGCTCTACGACACAAAACCTGGCCAGGGGGGGGGGGGGGGGGGGGGGAGCGGAATTACAGGCCAGAGACGTCTCTGTTACAGGCGCAGCTTTGGGGAGCCCGTTCTGACCTGGAGAAGACCGCGGGCTTCATCATGGCGGCCGGGTTACATGTCTGACGCATCCAGCTTCAGTCGAACGCAGAGGAAGAAGAAGAACTTTTATCCTCCATGCCCTAATAAAATTGATTGAACTTTAATTTGAACGTGCACGCAGGCATGCGCGCCTGTATGTGTGTGCATGTGGATTTCACGGCCTGAACGAAGTCATACAGCTTGATGCGGAACTATTACCCAGTGCTGAACAGTTTCGCTTAATTAAGCTACTCAACCAAGGTCCTTTCCTTTCCTTTCTTTCTTTCGTTCTGCGTACGCAGGCTGATACTCCTGCGGACACTGCCTGTATAGACAGGTAGAGTTTTGTGTGTATGGCCGATTTTTATCCCGCCATTAAGGCAGCCATACTCCATCTTCGGGGAAGGTGCATGCTATGTGTAACGTATCATCCATACCAACGGCAACTGGCCTTCTCTTCCGAAAGTTGGTGATGGGATTTTACGTGTGTGCAAGATGTGCGTGCGTTCACACACGGAACCTTGGTTTATTGTTTCGTTCGAAGGACTGTATGGGGAATAGAGTCAGAACCAATGTTAACTCCGAGGAAAAAATCCCCCTGGACCGAAATTCGAACCCGCAACCCTAGGATCACGAGTCTGATGCTCTACCAACTGAGCTATTCCGGCCCCTGACCAAGTTCCTTTGAAAACCTAGCTTTGGTGAACGGGTATTGGCAAATTCCTGTGAAAGAATACAAGTCTACGACTGCCTTCGCCGCTAGAAAGGGTCGGTTTCAGTGGCTGCTGATGCCATTCTGACAATAGAAGCTTTGCTCGCATAACGCGTAAAGACAGTTGGAACTGAACAATGCTCATAACTTCGTGGACAACCTGGCGCCAGAAATCAAGGGGCTGCGACACTTTTTTGGCCCACCACAGGAGGTGGAGCAGTCAGCAAAGACACTGCCTCTGGCTCGGTAAGCTTCACACAGAGCAAGGCAAGGCTGCTGTAGAGAGGAGAGGCGATGGTTGTGCAACAGAAGGTGGGATTAAAATCCTGTAGGCCGGAGGACGTGTTGTTCCCAGACCTCAGACTGCACAGAATCTGGTTGCGGTGGTTGATGGTGAGATTAACGTCCTATTGGCCAGACACTCTTAAGGACGCAGTTTGTTCCCAGACCAAACTCTGAATTCAGCTATCAATGCTGCGTCGGATTTTTTCTTCACACACACACACCACACACACACACACACACACACACACACACACACACACGACTTCTGATGGATATAGAAGGGGAGAGATGATTGTTACATAGTAGAGGATGAAATTAACGTAAGAGGCGGTGGTTGTGTAGCAGGAGGTGAAATTAACATCCTGTAGGCCAGAGGTGATTGTTATGTAGCTGAGGATGAGATTAATGTACTTTTGGGTGACGCAGTGGGAGAGAGGCGATGGTTGTGTAGCAGAAGGTGAGTTTAACGTCCTGTAGGCTAGACGTGACTGTTGTGTGGTAGAGGATGAAATTAACGTCTTATACGCCAGAGCCCCTTAAGAACGCATCGTTCCAGATTGAAGTCTGTATAGACTCTGGTTGTGATGGTGGATGGTGAGATTAACGTACTGCAGGTCAGAGACCTTTCAGAACACATCGTTCCAGACTGAAGTCTGTATAGAGTGGCATGAGACCAGACATAGTAGTACACTCTAAGTCAACCAAGCAGCTGATCATGATCGAGCTGATCATGATCGAGCCATTGACATGGGCTAGAACACCAAGGCTACATCAAAATGTTGTTATGCTCTGCATAGTTATGCGGGGATTGTCTTCAGTTGTGACAAGCTCCTAGCATAACATTATCAGTCTCCAAAATCCCCCGAAGTCGGAGTGTGGCTGCCCACGTGGCGGGGTAATCAAAAACGGTCACACACGTAATGTTCTCATCCCCAGCTGATGCATTTGTACCATAGTGTTCAAGTGCTTCGGCTGTTTGGATGATCCCTGGAGTCTTTTAGCCACGGTACGACAACAACAACAACAACATCATGATCGAGCTCACGGTGCCATATGAGAACAGAATGGAGGCAGCTCAAATCTACAAGACTGAAAAGTATGCTGATCTGGCAAACAGCCTGAGGAGAGAAGGCTATCAGGTCAAAGTCCTCACTGCAGAAATTGGAGCTAGGGGGTTTGTAGGAACGTCTGCATACAGCCTCATGAAACAGCTCTCAGTTGCAGGGAAGGAAAACCCCAGAGCCCTGAAAGCAATGGCAGAAGCGGCAGAGAGAGGTGTTCAAGCTGGATCTGGTCAAGGAGGAACAAAAGTGAACTTCATAAGGCTTAATTTCCCTACAAATATCAGGTGTCCCTGTGGCTCAGTGATTAGAGCGCGAGTCATTAAGTGGAAAATGAGCATGTCCAGAGGGTCATGGGTTCGAATCCCAGCCATGGCTCGTCCCAAGATGGGAAAAAAAAAGGGGCAGCAGAGGGACATCCGGAGTCATGAACCGGGTGTGGCCCAACCCCCCTAGAGTGTCAGGAGATAAGGGCCGAAACACTTGCTTGAAGAGGGCTTTTCTTCTGAGGACTCTCTGCTGCCACGCTCTCCACGAGTTTCTTTCTACTGTATAGACTCTGGATGGTGAGATTAAAGTACTGCGGGTCAGAGACCTTTCAGAAAACGTTGTTCCCAGACTGAAGTCTGTACGAAGAATGATGTTACCGCTCTTGCAAAAACTTCACAAGAAAGTGCCAGTGATCTCGTAAAAAGGACTGAACTGAATCACATGTCACTTGACCCTCCAAAAATGAAATCTATGGTTGTCACACCTATGAAAAAAATAAACAGACAAAATTTCACAACTGAATTCCCTCCACTACATCTTAAAAGATTAACCTGTCGAATATAAAGTGCTAGGAATAACAGTTGATAAGAATATCAGCTGGCACTCTCATATAACCTCTCTGTGCAAAAGAATTTCACAGAAAGCAAAAGAATTTCACAGAAAGTCTATCAACGGTTGAAAATCAAATGCTTCCTTGACCTTCATTCATGCAAGTTTTCAATGTGTGTGTGTGTGTGTGTGTGTGTGTTTACTCTTGTTTCTTGTCATTGTGTCTTTATACTTGTATTCATACGCTACTCTGTCTGTCTGTCTGTCTCTCTCTCTCTCTCTCTCTCTCTCTCTCTCTCTTTCTGTGGAGTAGCTATTGACTACTGGGAGGACGTGGACTTGTTATCAACCTGACATACGCCCGATAGTGACTGATTCATCCATATGTTATTGATCTCTCTCTCCCCCCCCCCCCCCCCCCCCCCCGCCCACTCCTTTTCTTTATCCGAGCTTGATATTTTATTCTTTTTCTTTGTGCTTCAAAATCTGTTGTCTTCATATTTTCTTGGCTGGTTTTCTGTTTGACTGTGTTCAAAACATGCGTAACTATGTGTCCGTCTCACACCCCAACGCCCGTCCTCTCCTCTCTCTCTCTCTCTCTCTCTCTCCTCCTCTCTCTCTCTCTCTCCTCTCTCTCTCTCCTCTCTCTCTCTCTCTCTCTCTCTCTCTCTCTCCTCTCTCCCTCTGTGTGGTAGTAGTAGTGGTAGTAGAAGAGTAGTAATACTTTCATTTAACATCTTTTCACACACAAAAATATGAGAGAGAGAGAGAGAGAGAGAGAGAGAGAGAGAGAGAGAGAGAGAGAGAGAGAGAGAGAGACAGAGAGAGAGACAGAGACAGAGACGGAGACAGAGAGAACGTGTGTGTTTACATATGTGCGAGTGTGAGTGCATATCTGTATGTGTGTGTGTGCAGGTGTTGGTGTCTACAAAAAACCGCCAACATCATATCAAATACCTAACTGGACTCTCTCTGTCTCTGTCTCTGTCTCTCTCTCTCTCTCTCTCTCTCTCTCTCTCTCTCTCTCTCTGCGCGCGCGCGCACGCGCGCGCGCGCGTGTGTGTGTGTGATCGGTGCATTAAAAAAAAAGATGTAAATGTAGAATACTGCTACCTCTTAGAAGTACCGCAGTGAATTGATTTCATACACACACAAAACAAACCAACAAACAAATAAACAAACAAACGAAAGAGCGAACAAAAAAACAACAACAACAAACACAACAACAACCCAAATCTACATCATCGTAGACATGACCTCATACAAAACAAAGAAACAAACCAATGAACGAACAAACAAAAAACCTACATCATCCCAGACACCGACGTTTCAGATTTTGCTTTGTTTTCAGCAGCAGAATGTTTGGAGGCATGCATGACTGATTCCTCCTACTCTTACCACCCCATCCACTTAGTTTAATTAAGCCAAAAGACTTGGGGCCCCGTCAGCCCTTCACTCATGTCTTTCATCTCTTAAACCTACCTCTGCCCCAGCCCCCACCCTCAGCTCCACTCCGGCCCCTTTGCTTCCTGGTTCTTCTCTGTCCCCTGTCTTCTGCTGTTCAAAATCTAACAAGTGAATATTTGGCATTAGTCATTCCCGTCACCTCCCTCACCCCCCCCCCCCCCTCCCCCCCTCGTCACTTTCACTCCAGTGAGGGTTTTGTTGCCTCTAGCTTCTCACCTCCCCGCTACTGCCCCATCATGATCAGGACTTGTACGTTGCTAGAACCTTCTTAGGTTATAAATAGCAACGGAAAAAAAGAGAGAGCAGCCCTCTTCAGGTAAATGAAAACTTATTTTGAAATTTTGGTGTATTTCCTTTTTAAAATCGTTCCGATCCAATGAAACTGATGCCCCAACGGCCATCCCCAGGCTCACCTCAATGGGTCCCTGTTGCGGCGCTGCATCCACCTAGGCCGTCAGGATCAGGATCTTATTCTAAGATTGACCTGTACGGTTAAAATCATTTTTGTTGCAATTTAGTGCAAGGATGGCAACATAGTGACTCTGCTGATTGCTGCAGAGAACGCTGCCACAGAGGCTGCCTGGACGACTTGCTCGTTCAGTTCATTCCAGTCCATGACGGTCTGCACGAAGAAGGAGCGCTGGTACTGCTCGGTGCTTGACTCTGGGACTACGGCTGTTGACTGATGTGAATTTTGTGACGATGTTGTTTGTCACGAACCAATGGAACATTTTTGGACGGATTTTTCTCTTTTCTTTTTTCATTGGTGTTAAAAATTTCTCTGGGCGCAGTGCTGGAAGAAGTCCTTCAACGATGTTACAGAAGTTGACTAGTCTTTGTTGCTTCCTGCGCACTTGGAGGGGTGGTTACTAAATAACAGCATTCTCGTGACGCAACCAGGGTCTCTGGACCTGTAGTCACTCATGACGAATCTTGCTGCTTTTCTTTGGACCCCATTTCCCCTTCTCTGTCATTGCAGTAGTGAGTCGTGATTACCCCCATCTCCAACACAACCACATACATCTCTCTCTTAAGTAGAGTCTTATGACGTGTTGTGGGCGCAAACAGAAAGTAACAGAAAGGGCACAGGGGAGGGGGTGGGATGAAAGGACATGAAATGAGGGGGGTCATAATGGACCGGGCACCTGAAGCCGAGTTAAAATAGACGAAATTTATAAATTCTTGCTTTACTTGCATTGTTTTGCTAACCTTTACACAACATTTACTCAATCTTTCTGAGTAGGCTCTCAGGCTTTACATACAGTGTACTGGGGCAGAAACAAACGAAACCAACGCGATGCATTCATTTGCCACTCCCCCTCATCAAGGGAGATAATGCTTAACACACCATGTCTGACCTCCACGATTTTTGGTAAGGAATGAATTGGACACGTTCACATCTTCCGCACACCGGCATTTTCAGACTTTTAATGCTTGAAAGAAAAGAAGAACATACATTTGATTGGATATTTCTCCTACAAATGGGCTTCTCGAATGCAGATTAACTGCACATATCTACCGGATGTGTCGGTGTGCATCACTCTCAATCGTCAGTGTGTGTCGGTACTGTCACTGTGTAATTATGTGTACATGTGTGAGTCGGTGTATGATTGATAGAATGTGCAATAGTAAATGCACCCATTAAAATCGACAGGTATTGAAAATGATAGTACCATTGATGGTTGACTTTAAATTAACTGGAACTGGCACTGGAGTGTCACTAGTGTGAAAGCACAAGAATTACGGTTTATGAAAGTTGTCAGTGAAAACAACAATCACAGCAACAACAGTAGACAAGGACAAACGGCTGAAGAAAAAAACAACTTACAGTGTTAATTCTATTATCACTCATTTCCTGATATAATTCCCATTTCTGAACAATCTGATACAGATACATTTTTGAAAAATTCAACCCATGAGGTCTTAAATTCAAAAGTGCATCCTATTGATCACTGAAGTCTGAAATAAATATTTACCAGCCGCTGTCGCGAAGTGGTTAGCGTTGCGGACTCCCGGCTGGGATGTCATGGGTTCGAATCCTTTTAGAAGTCATGTGGGTTTTTCTGCCCCGACAGGCTCCTACCCAGAGTTGAGTTGCTGCGGACTCAGTTGGGAAGACTAGGACCACACAGTCGAGTTTCATCCACTTAATGGATGCGTTTCTGAGTTGGGAAGACTGGGACCACACAGTCGAGTTTCATCCACTTAATGGATACGTTTCTGAGAGTGTTGCTCAAATTTCCTGACCAACACTGCAGGTGCCTGTATCTCTCGGGCCTGGTTGACACCGGGATATATTATTATTATTATATTGGGTATTTATATAGTGCCTATCCTCAGTCACAGACCAAACTCTAAGCACTTTACAATAAACACACTACCTCACTCACTCATCGGGCTGCCTACCCAGGTAGAGCCGGCCGAAGAGCAGCCTACTGGAGCTCATTCAGTCGTTTCCCGTACCATTCAAATATCAGTCACTCATTTTCATTTATATCATTTATTCCTCCAGTTTCTCACATAGGATGCCTGCGATGTTTATATGTGTCCTCCATTTCCACCGGTACACGTTGGGACACAATAACAGTAAGTGACAATTTTTGTAGCTTGGTAAGAAATACCAGGCGGCTATCTTCAATCTACATCAATTTTGCCAGGGCAGCGGGGAACCACCCTGCTCTTTTCGATTTTCAGCTGCCATGGGTTCTTTAACGTGTGCATGGGGCCAGGAAGGCACACGGGTCCGACTTGCTTATAGTCCCCATCCGAAGGACTTGACGTTCAGTTCGATTTGTCATTCAAACTGGGAAAGAAAGGGCGAGAAAGGCAGAGCTTGAACCCACGCACTTCTCACGCGTTGGATTGGCAGGCGAACGTCTTAACATTATGAAAGGAAGCGTAGAGTACAGCCCTGTCATGTAGTCTCAGACGGAAATGGAAAGCCGTAGCATCATCTTAATCATCTTCATTCTCATCGATCAGCATAAAAAAAAAATGTCTCAAATTGTGTGGCCCTTCATGCCCTGCTCTCATGGTGACCTCAATTTCGATGTCCTCTCCACGTCTGTGGCCTTGGTTTGGTTCCGTCGGGGTCACCGGTATCGGCGAGTCCATGGGGGCTGTCGTTGGACGGACGTGGTGGCGCCCTCTGGAGGGAGAGCTCACTCACGCTGGCTCCGCAACTAAGCAATTATTGTCGTCAGTAGGGGGGTTAGCAGGTGGTGTCCTGTGTATGTTAGATCAGAACAGGCACCACTGAACACCACTGAAGTGACTCGGCAGCAGTGCAGTGTCTCCTCCGGTGGGTTGCCTCTTGACACTTGACATTGACTGCTTCCTGTGGATTGCCGGTGCCGGGGCTGGGGCGGGGCTGACCGGGCTGTGGCTGTGGATGGGGTGTCGGAATGAGCGGCGTGGGTGCACTGCCTCTGAGGTGGCGATGAGGTTGGGACAGAAAAACAAACAAAAAACATTTGTGTTACTTTTTTCTTTTGCATTACTAAGGTTGTTCAAAATTTGATTGTGCCCATTTTAGAGTGAGGCAATCCGTACATTGGATAAAATGGCAAAATATGCACATCTAGTGCAGTACATGTTTATATTTCAAAAGAACTGAGAATGGGGTGAGTTTCTGTTTTTTGCCACCTCATTCTGTGCCCCCACAGTGGCATTGTTTCCATATCTTTCATACCACCTTCCCAAAATGATTGCAGTCCCAGCACCACAGTCATCATGGTGCAACCCATCGGAGAAGATACTGCACTGGTACCAACTCACTTTGGTGGTCAATGATGTACCAGCATGCACTAGGACACACCCTACAGGCCTCATTTCTTGATCATAGATGTATCCTGAGTATGTGCCCTTCTCCAGAGATGCTACATCATTCATCCAATGTTAGTCTTCATGAACTTCAGGTGCTAACAACTTTGATTCGAGTCAGCATGAACATAAAAATGGGGAGGAAACTGAAACTGAATTTTATCATGAGCACAGGGCATAAAGCCTTGGAATAGAATTTTAGATTCCTTTGTTGCTCATTGAGGTTGAAGACGATACTATGGATCCATTAAGGTCTGAAAGGGCAGTGCTCTACCTTTACTTTCATAATATGTCCTTGTGTCAACCAGGCCTGAGAGGTAGACACACCTGCATTGATGGTCAGGAAATCTGAGCAACACTCAAAGATGCATCACTTATGGAAATGAAACTGGACTGTGTGGTTCCAATCTTCCAGTTTAAGCCCATAGCACTCTTGGCTCTGGACAAAAGTCAGCTGTGTTGTCAGAAATCCCACAAATAAATGCTCCCAATAATATTCAGTTCCACTGCCTGCAAGTCTGTGATGCTTATAACTGCACAACAGCAGCAGGTAAAGTGTGGTAAATTGTTGTAATGTCTTTGTAGGTGGAATCTTTGCACCTTACTGAATACTGCTGAGCACATTTAATGGACACAAACTGTGTATACTCAAAAAAGAAAAAGTTTATAACTGAACAGAGCTTGTCATCTTGTAAATTTATTTCTCCAGTCTTTGAAACTGACATCTCATGTGTAGTCAGATAGCTATGGTAAAATACATTAAAGTGTTAGACCATTCTGTCAAATGATTTGTTGCAGTTTAAAACATTAAGAATACTTATTTGAGTATATATATATATATATATATATATATATATATATATATATATATATATATATATATATATATATATATAAGTATGACTTTTTTCCCCAAGGGCAACCACAAAGAAAATTGTGGTTCACTTGAATAAAGCGACGTAGTTCCATTCAGAGTTCAGCATCATGACAAGCAATAAAACCTGAATCAGTGACTGTTATCATAGTATTTTACAATGCCAGGTGATAAGCTAATTGCCTTGGCAACCAAACTCAAAGCGTTAATACTTTGTTGTTTTTTTCCTCCACAGATTTCACCGCTTTGCCTCTGTGGGTCAGTAGCCCAAGGAAGCTAGCGTCAGTCTATTCACAATGTTGAGATCTGCTGTGGCAACGCTTTGCAGGTTAAGAGGCTGTTTTCCAAGTCTGCAGCAAGGGCTGGAAAGTGGTGAGTGGGAAGCATTTCATGCAGATCTTTGTGTAGATTTAATTATTCTGTCTTCTGGTAATGGTTTCTCTCAGTTTCTGTTTGAGATTTTGATCGTGCTGCCATCCTGTTACTCAGTCTGAACAACTGTATTTCTCTGAAGTAGATCTTTAGGAGTTTAGATAAAAAGCAACATTTTTGTTTCGCAAGAATTCCCCCAAGTGTAAAGTGTGTGTGTTTGTGTGTGTGTGTGTGTGTGTGTGTGTGTGTGTGTGTGTGTGTGTGTGTGTGTGTGTGCGCGCGTGCGCTTGCGAGCGTGCATGCATAGGTGCACTTATGTTTGTGTATTGTAGGGGAGTGACTGGTGATGAGGGAGGATGTTGGGATGGACTTGATTTTTAGTGAAAGGAGAGAGCAGCAGAGCGCAATAAGTCACTAGCACTTGATATTGTGTTTTATCATCTTCACAAATCATTATTGTCATGATTGTGAATTGGTGCTATAATAGGGTTACAACAGATTTCTCACTAATCTCAGTGTTCACATTTGGTTGTTTCTGGGGAAAAGATGTTGTCTCTGTCTGCGTCTTTGTTCTTTGTTTAGTGGAGTTTTCTTTATGCTTCATATCATAATAATATCCAGGTTTAAAACCAGGCCCATGAGACACAGACACCTGCACAACTGGTCAGGACATTTTGAGGTATACTTTTAAAGAGATGTGTCCAAAACTGGACAGTGCGTCAGGGTGTGGCTCCAGTCTTCCCATCAGAGTGTGTTGCACAGCTCGGGGTCAGCTAGTTAGGGCTAACACATCCCACAATGCAAGCATGTGACTGCTTAGGGCTAACACATCCCACAATGCAAGCATGTGACTGCTTAGGGCTAACACATCCCACAATGCAAGCATGTGACTGCTTAGGCCACAGCTAGCCACACCACTGCACCGCGGTGATTGATTCGTGAAGATTGTTAAGACATTGGTACTGTAGTGAGTATGTAATGTAGGCTTATGTCAAGACATTGGTACTGTAGTGAGTATGTAAAGTAGACTTATGTTAACATATTGGTACTGTAGTGAGGATGTAATGTTCGCTTATGTCGAGACATTGGTACAGTAGTGAGAATGTAATGCAGGCTTATGTCAAGACAGTGGTACAGTAATGAATATGTAATGTAGACTTAACTAGATTATTGATTTAAGCTGCTTTCTGTGTTTGTGAATGATCATGCTAAGACAAAAACAAATATGAGTACCGATGAGAAAATTATTTTTCTTAATTTTGGTTATTGGCAAACGGTCACACTTATTACATCTGTGTTTGCGTTGTGTTCATGTATTTTCTTTTTCTTTTTCAACATGGCATTACTCCACTCTCTTGATTTCGTTCCCCAATAAAGTAAGTATCCTTTATCAGAGGGTACTGCTATAGCAGTTGAATGACAATACCCACCTAAACTTGTATTAGTATTTCAGCATAACTTTTTAAAAAATTATTGATATTGTGTTTAGTATTCATGATCAGACATTCATTGAAGCAGTGTGTTTATTTTGTTCATTGGTGGTTTCCAGCTGAACCCCTTGTGGTGACTATATATACCCACATTGTAAGCAAATGCCAGGTAACTCAGAGCATCTCTTAGAGTGAGACTGAGAGTACGGGTCCATGGCTATTGTCAGTGGTTTTGCCTCATTATGTAGCTTCAGACATAATCAGAGGACAACATGATTTATAGGCTGTTATCACACTTCATCTGCAGAGGAAAAGACTTATTTTTCACCTGTGCGTTGTACAGGTGTTGCAGCTGTGGAACGCCGACCTTTGCACTTGACGGGCTGTAAGCATGTGATTGACCGGGACCAACTGCAGGGGAAAATCAAGGACAAATGGCGTTCAGAGGACACGGTCCCAGCAGCGGAAGAGGCAGTGGATGAACAGATGCAGGGGCTGAAGTGAGCGAGTCTGTGCAGCTTGTCAGGAACAGTTTTCTCCCTTTGGGTGGATGTCTGCTTTATTCACCTGAATTTTGTTTTTGTTTTGTTTTTGCTTTGTTTTGTTTTTTTGGTTTGTTTTCATTGAAAAACACGATAAGACAGACACTGACAAATTTTTGAAAGTGATTTTGGAGACAGGTACATTCTCAGATGGAGTACATGAAAGGAAATGAGTGTCTATTTTTTTTTTACTGTGTTTTGTGTTGTGTATTTTCCATGGGTTTGCATGAATTGATGTATTTAGCTCTGAATGGTAAGTAAGAAGTGATTGTGGATGTGCTTTTAAGGGGCATTTTTGCCACATATTATTCTATATTCACCATCCCTAATCACTCCCAGGATCATTTAGTCATAGCCCCAGCACCATAGGTCCACAGAGTATCAAGTCGTCTCAAGGTTACCTACCAACCAGAGAAGACGCAGGGCTGCTGCTTGGACACTTTAGCAGTGTTCATTAATGCCTGTCATCTAACATGGTGTGCAAGACACCACCTACTCAGACCACACAACCAGTTAAAGTTATTAGCAGAGCAGCCTGCTTGGGTGTCCCATTCTGGAGGGAATCATTGCTTATTTAAAAGAAAAACAAAATTGATACCATTGACAGTCCCCAGCAGAAAACTGTGGGTGCCACCTGGTATTATGCCCTCTCACACACCAGTGCCCCATGTTTCAATGCAGTTCCCATAACCACACAGTGCTTTGTAAAATCTTACAGCAGTGTGATATAGGCCTTCAGTCCTGCTTATGTTGAAAGCTGACAGTTTCAGACTGAAACCAAAGAACATTTCTTGTGTCAGTGTGGGCGGGGGTTTTATGCTTGGAGAGGAGTGGGTGGGGAGGTGGTGGTGGAGAGATGATGCATGTTGGCGTGTCGCACGTGTGTCCCACAATTGCTTTCTTTTCCATGAATTTTTATCCTCCTTATTTTCTTTTAAATTCTAAATGTTGAAGGAGTCCCTTTTCAACATTGTATAGAGATGAAATTAAATTTTGTCATAGCTAGTGCACACAGAATGTGTGCGCGCGCGCACGCACACACACACGCACGCACGCACGCACGCACGCACGTACGCACGCACACATGTACACATGTGCTTGCTGACTTACTCATACACATACACATACATCCAAGCATGTGAGGACTCCTCTGTCATTTTAAGATTTGGCTGAAAATGTTTATGTTTATCATCTCTTTCATGTTCTGTTTACGATGGTGATTCTGAACTCTCTCTGCTTGGTGTTCAACCTCTGGTCATGTTCACACAAACGCCTATGGTGCCTGCGCCAAACCAGAGGGCTGGCAACAGTCTGGGTTCAAATCGAGCAAATTTGACCTTTATTCCATGCACAGCAAATGTAGAGTATTGTGTATCTCGATCCTTCCTGTATCCTATGCTGCTCTGAGTAAGGGAATTTTGAATCATTGAATCTGTTTGGGTGAATTTTTTTTTCTTTTTCTTTCCAACTCTAGTGTAAGCCAGTGAAGTAACTTTCTAGCAAGGTAACTTTTTGATGAAGTTGTTGTGGAGGATCTTAATAAATAATTCTAATTCTAATGAAAGTATGAATACTAAAGCTATAAAGAGTTACGTAGTTGCAGAAACGGTATTTAATTACAACACGGTCAATTTTTATTTTATCGCAAATGTTAACCTGTTTGGACTAGAAACATTGATTATGTGTGATGACGGATCTGTTTGGCCTATATTTGTCATGGAATCCTGTGTCTTGGAAGAATTCAAACACAAGGAAAATTTGATATGTTATAGAAGAATATGTTTAAGTTTTGGGTGCCAATCCAGACTTATAACAGTTTGAGTAAAGCAGCTTCCAATGGAACAGCCAAACATGCCAGGCTTGAAAATTGTACGACCAGTCATATGTCAAAGGGGAAAGGGTCAACAGGTAATGAGTTACCTGTGTTCACCACATCAGATGAAGACTGTGCAGATTGGTGGACGCATTGGTTTTGTTTGTTCACATCGTGTGTGGTGTTTCAGGTTTGACTCCATGTTTCCCACGCTGGAGACTCACTCCATGCTGATCAACAGCACTCGCTTTGATGAACTGCCCATCGTCCATATCAAGGCTACACATAACAACACCATCGTCATGGTCACCAATGGCCAAGGTCAGGGTTGGGATGGGGTCATAGGTCAGCCACAGTGCCAAGGGTGGTGAAAGCTGGTTGATTGGAACTTTTAAGATTTTCAGTAATTTAGAAAAACGAAACAAACAAACAAAAGCAGTAATCCAGTATCATAAGTTCATCAGGTGCTTCATGAAATCAAAGGTTCGGGAATGGAAAGAGTAGGATGAACAGGGGGTATATAGGGAGGGGGTGGGGGTGGGGTGAAGAGGGACTTCAGATGTGTGTTGTATGTATGTGTAACTGATGCATATATCCATGTATGTATGAAGATATGTTCTGCTGTACATTTGTGATAAGGTGCATATGCATAATTTGAATACATGTCTGTGAGTACACATGTGTGCCATATGCTTACTTCAAGTAATTCATAAAAATGGCATTGTTATTATTGTGTGATTATGATTGTTACTATTGTCATTAAATGCTATTGTTGACTTTTCTGTTCATTTGTGTTTTTTTTTAATCTTTTTTTTCATTTTCCCTGTCAATATGCTCTGTGGCTCAGCTTTTTAAAATTTTGTTTTTGTCTTTCTTTACTGTCATACTTGATTTACCGCCTTGGTGGACCATTCTCCAGTCTTGCCTCTAGAAATTCTGATACATTTTTGTCATCTGTTATAATGATTTATATCACATGCCAGCTTCTGTGATGTAATCTGGCAGTTGTGTAGTTAAAATTGTACACACTGTCCAGAGTGGATTTGCCGTTCATTCAGCTGTGTCTGTATGCCTATGACATTTTTTAAGATATATTTTTTGGTGGCATTTCTGGTCTTTCTAAACTCTGGGTGTTTTTTCTTTTATACTTAGAAAAAAAAGGGAAATGCCTAGCACTTTTGGCACGGAATAAATTTGCCTGCTGTAAGATGTTAACAGTTTATCCACCATGTCATTGACAGTTTCATTGTTCGTTTCATTTACAGGATGCAATCTTTATTTTCCCAATTGTTTGACTCCGTGATTTGACATTTCTTCCTGTGTGATTGTGACTGCCCTGAAAAATATCTGTGTAGTTTGCTGGGTACAATGATTGAAACTTGATGATTTTTTTTTTTTTTCATTTTCAGGGGTTCCTATGGCACATGAGTCTGGGGTAAGTGTGCTTCAGGTGTTTTCCTCACAACATTAGTTTGGTGTATTGTTCCCTTTTGCCCTGTATCCATTATTGCTGTTGTGTGACAGGACATCACTACGTGTTGTGGCGGTCTGATTGGTGAATGCCTTGTTGACGTGTCACAGGAGATTACCATGTAGCAGACTGGAAATTCTGTGTTGCTGAGTTGTAACAGGTCGTCAGTTTGTGATCCAGTGGTGTGATAACTGGATATATATCTGTCATACACAACTGGATATGTATCTGTGATACACTTTGTCTTATGTAACCTTGTATTGCTGGTGTGTCTCCTGATATTATTGTTTGTGTAATGCAGCGGATGTCCTGTGTTGCTGGTGTGTCATCAGATATTACTGTGTGTGTAATGCGTTGGATATTCTGTGTTGCTGATGTGGCACCAGGTATTATTATGTGTGTAATGCACTGGGTATCCTATGTTGCCAGTGTGTCACTGGATATTACTATGTATATTATGCATTGGATATACTGTGTTGCTGATGTGGCACCAGGTATTATTATGTGTGTAATGCACTGGGTATCCTGTGTTGCCGGTGTGTCACTGGATATTACTATGTATGTAATACATTGGATATCCTGTGTTGCTAATGTGCCACCAGATATTGTGTTGCTGGCGTGTCAACGGATAGCACTGTATGTGTGTTATGCGTGGATATCCTGTGTTACTGAATTGTATCAGGATATCGCTTTGTGATCAATCTGTATGGTAACTTGATATCTATGATCCACGGGTGTGATAACTGGATATCATTTGTTGCTAGCGTTGACCATAATATCATTGAGTGATGCTGTATCGCTGGCCTGTGATAAGTTCACTGTGTCATGCACCGATGTGGCAGCTGGATTTACTACATTGCAGGTGTGTAACAGGGATATTACTTTGGGATGGACTGATGTAGATATTCTTCGTTGCTGATTTGTAATAGGGATAATACTTTTGTCCTGCATAAATGGAATGAATTGTCCTGTGTTGCTTCACTGGAACAGAATTCAGCAATGTGATGCACTGGATATCCTGTGATGGTGGTCTGTAACAGAATACTCTATGATGGTGGTCTGTAACAGGATACTCTGTGATGGTGGTCTGTAACAGGATACTCTGTGATGGTGGTCTGTAACAGGATACTCTGTGATGGTGGTCTGTAACAGGATACTCTGTGATGGTGGTCTGTAACAGGATACTCTGTGATGGTGGTCTGTAACAGGATACTCTGTGATGGTGGTCTGTAACAGGATACACTGTGATGGTGGGCTGTAACAGGATACCATGTGGTGGTGGTGGTGGGCTGTAACAGGATACTATGTGATGGTCTGTAACAGGATACTCTGTGATGGGGATCTGTAACAGGATTCTCTGTGATGGTCTGTAACAGGATACTCTGTGATGGTGGGCTGTAACAGGATACTCTGTGATGGTGGGCTGTAACAGGATACTCTGTGATGGTGGGCTGTAACTAGATATCCTGAAATAGTGGACTGCGTTCGGATACTCCATGATGGTAGTTTGTATCTGGATATCCTGTGATGGTGATCTGTTATTAGGTGTCTTCAGATGGTGGTCTGTTTTGGGATATTTATGATGGTGATCTGTAACAGGATTTCCTATGATTTTGGTCTATAGCTTGATATGCTGCAAATGGTGGTCTGTAACTGGATATCCTATGATGGTGGTCTGTAACTGGATTATGGATTAAGGACACTTAATGGAGTGTCCTGCGCGTGCCTGTACCCATCGTCAACACAGCGCAGGCCTCCAAGGGTGGTACAGGACTGCTCTAAAGGCAGGTGAAGACAGTGCTTCTCTGGGTCCTCCCAGCACCTTCGGTGTTTCTTTTTCTTCTGTAACTGGATATCCTATGATGGTGGTCTGTAACTGGATATCTGGTAGTCTGTGGTTAGAAATGCTATGATAATGGTCTGTAATTGGATGTCCTGTTGTTGGTTGAAAACTGGATATGAGTGCATGACATATTGGTTAATATTGACAGTGGAGATCAGTGTAATTGGAAAGTTACGTCATTAATGAGTTCAGGCCAATTTTTAATTGTTCATTTTTGTTGTTGTTGTTGTTGTAATTATTTGTGCATAGTTATATGTCTTGTAGAAATCAAGGTTCTGTCACCTGATATTGGTAGTACTGCTGGGAAACTGTATGCATGTGTGCGCTTTCAAACTTAAAACTTAAACAGTCCGTAACTGTCCTTGGACTTTGAAAACAAACAGTTAATTTTTGGGAGCTGTTCTTGACACTTGTCATACAGTATTAGTTGTTGATATCTTCTCAGACATACTTCATTTTTTGGCTGCATGAGGTTGTTTTGTTGTTGTTGTTTTGTTGTTGTTGTTGTACCCTGGCTAAAAGACTCCAGGGATCATCCAAACAGCCGAAGTACTTGAACACTATGGTACAAATGCATCAGCTGGGGATGAGAACATTACGTGTGTGACCATTTTTTATTACCCCGCCACGTGGGCAGCCACACTCCGACTTTGGGGAAGTTTGGAGACTGATAATGTTATGCTAGGAGCTTGTCACGACTGAAGACAATCCCCGCTTAACTATGCAGAGCATAATAACATTTTTATGTAGCCTTGTACAGCCCTGATGTGGCTCTTTGCGGTCGGCTGGGCTATAAGCAACATTATCTTATCTTATGTAGCCTTGTTGTTCTGGCCTATGTCAATTGGCCTGACACAGCCTTAAGCCAAGGTGGAGCTGCATGAGGTTAAAATGCCTTGTTTCTGTTTTATTGAAGGGTACAGTGGGATTCCGCAACGCCAGGAAAGGAACAAACATTGCAGCACAGGCTGCTGCTATTGCTCTGGCCCAAGTGAGTCGTTCAGTTTGGTGATGTTCAGTTCACGCCTGTTCAGTGTGTTTGATTTAGTGTCCTCTCTTCCAAACAAACTTCCTTTCTCCCTCCACACGTTTAACTCTTTCTCTTTCTTCAGGTCGTCTCACAATAGTGCACTTTTTACTGACTAGTAGCATTGTTTCGTTTTACCTTTTGTCTGTGTGTGTGTATGTGTTGTGTGTGTGTATGCGTTTAGTGTGTGTGTTTAGTGTGTGTGCTGTGTGTGTATATGTGCGTGTGCGGGCGTATGTGAGCATGCATTTGTATGTACGTTTGTGTGTGCACATGCATGCACTCGTGTGTGTGAGTATGTGTGTGCTTGTTCGTGTTCATGTATGTGTGCAGGTGCAAGCATCCTTGTGAGTGTGTATGTGCTAGGAACTTCATGAGGGTTAGTGCTATATATAGATTAGCTTGGGAGGATGAGGAGAGGGTTTCAGGGTAGCACTGACATGGTTAGGAATGGGTTGGGGGTCAAGGTTCACATGGGCTAGGGAAGGGAGGATGTGTGTTTGTGTGTGCATGCATGCGTGTGTGGTGTGTGTGTGTGTGTGCCTGCCTTTGTGTGTGTATGTTAGTGTGCATGTGCAACGGTGCATGTGTGTGGGTGTATGTGTGAGAGTATGTTTGTCAGTTTATAAATTGAGTACCTTATTGTTTGTCAGTTTATAAATTGAGTACCTTATAGGGTAGTATATATGTGTGTGTGTGTATGTAAATGTGTGTGAGAGCAAGAGAAAGTTGCGTGGTTTGTGTGTGGTTTGTGTGTGAGTTTGTAAATTGAGTACTTTGAAGGGTAGTATATGTGTGTGTGTGTGTATGTAAATGTGTGTGAGCAAGAGGTGTGTGTGTGTGGTGCGTGTTGTGGTCTTTGTGAGTGTCCTTTCATCGGTCCTCTTTTTCTGCTTCCAGTCAGATTAATGGAAAAAAAACCCGATAAGGTTTAGCTTATTAACACCTTCCTGGAGATTTTAGTGAGTTCTTTGAGTGAAACTTGACGCATTGATGTCATTTCTAACATTCATGCCATGGTCATTCGATGTTATGACATGTGAGTCAAATTAGGCAAATTGTCCTCTTTTGTTCATAAAGATGTGTTTTTATTAGTTTCACCATGGGAGCAAAAGTTTCAGTATTTACTATTCAGTGAGTAGGTCTACATCTTACAATCATGGACCTTATCCGCATTCATGTTTTATTATAAAAGAGAAAGAAAATCTTTGTTTTCCTTGGATGTTAGTATTTTAGATGTTTTCAGACTTCACACACAAGACGCCCAGCTGATTGACTGTGCTTCAGCTGCTGCACAGGATTTTGGTCAGGCAACAGCAATGACTGTGGTTGCTATTAAAGAGGAGAATAGAGTGCATGTCAAATGCAGGTAAAGCAAAAAGTGCGAGAGAGGCAGTAAGGTGTGTTCACTCATCAAGGAACGGAGTGGAACTGATCAGTCAAGCCTCCTGCACAGGAAGCTGGCAATCTGAGGGAGGTTTTTATGGATGGATTGGAGTTAAACGATCCAAAGATAAGGATGTAGCTCCCTTCTTGCTCTCTGTCTTGCTCCTTCTTTGTCTCTCTCTCTCTCTCTCTTTTTTTTTGGAAAGCATCTTAATTGTCCAGGATGAGGTCCATACCAAATGGGAATAAGGCATTTGTTTGGAAGGGTAAGTATGAGGACAACAGGATTTATTGCCAGTAAACAGACCTGACAGTGCTGCCACTGGATGTTGTACTGTTTTTGTCAGCATCAGGTGGGGAAAGTGTAAAACTGTAGACCTTTTCCAAAGTAACTGTGAAAATGTCATGACAGTTCAGTTTTTGTAGAGAGGGGTCTGTACAAGGTGGCAGACTGACTGCTGGTTCGTGAAACATGGAAATGCTGTAAATTTATGGGTTTTTTTCAGGTGACAGTTTTTTCAATGCTTGAAGAATGTTTGAACTCCTGTTCGCACCACTCTTTTATAAGGGTGAAGTGTCTTGTTGCACACAATGAAAGAAAAGGCTTTTGTTAGTCTCACAAGGTCACATATAGCAGGGAGACAAAAATAGTCTATGTGACCCTTCTTTGGAAGTTCCTGTCAGGGAGGCTTTAGGTAGTAAAGAATTGGGTTATAAAGATACTGATGCTTGGAATTTTTTTTAACACTTTAGAACCGAAAAAGGTCATTATGGACCATGGGTAGGTTAGTTGCTAGTTGGAATTAGGAAGTGTCATTATACACCAGGAAATTTCTTTAATAGAGTGAGAAATGACCTAACAGAAGTTTTTGTTGTTGTTGTGTTTTGTTGTGTCTCATCGTCCATGTCATTACAATGGCAGACCTGTTTACCCTTATGATTTTGCCGTAATTTTTATGGAAAAAAAAATTACGGGAATTACGGCCCTCAAAAAAAAATAACGGAAAAAAAAAATCAAAGAAAGAAAATTGTTTAACGCAAAGTTTCGTCTGCTACTGTTTCTTTCAAAAGCAGTTAGTAGACATTTCCCAAGGTGCCTTGCATCTTTTACCTTGTCAAAGATGGCGACGAAGCGGTCTTGCGCGCAACGGCCGGCTCTTTCAAATCTTCAAAAGTTGCAACAGTATTGTGATTATGAAGATTACGTTTTTTGTTTTTGTTTTTTTTAGTTTACAGGTTTTTGTCTGAGATATTACAGGTGCACAAGTTTGGGGTAAACAGGCCTGCAATGGCATTGCACCCATGCCTTTCTTTCATTCTGGCTTCCAGACCACAGCCACAACCTGGCTGGCCCTGCCACAATCCTGGCACTGGCAATCCACAATGTCAGGTACTTACATGAGGCAACCCACCAGAGGGGACAGAACTGCTGCCAAGTCACTGCAGTGGTATTCAGGGGTACCTGTGTTGAACCAGCATATGCAGAACAGCACCTATTAACTCTTTCATTCCTACTTTTATATGAACCATTACTTCCTCTTGTTCCTAGATTCTTATAATACGAGCATTCCCTTCATTCCTGGATTTAGAGAAAAGAAAAAGAAGTGTAAAGTGAGAACTGCCACCTGTGCAGTAGCAAACCGGCCAGAATAGAGCGGCAACAACTTTCCCACTCTGTGGGGGCCATCTGGCATCCATTCCATTCATAAACACTGCCGTGCGAGCGACCCGGTCATGACGTGTACCGATGACATGACTCGCGCAAAGTTCAAAGCGCTTACCCGAGAACAGATTTTCCGGGCTGCAGGAAGGAAAGGAGGGATTTTGTGCTGCCCGGTTTTCCGGGCTGCAGGAAGGAAGGGTAGGATTTCTGCAAACCGGAAAACCGGGTTGTAGGGATGAAAGAGTTGAGCCCCATTCTGATGAATTTAATTGCTTTGTCACAGAGCCCATGTTACTGAGTGGAATCAGGGCAGAAGGGTCTGATGGGAATCGAGTCCACAACCTCCTAGCTGTGAGTTCCCAACACTAGCCTGTAGCCACTTGGCATGGTGGCTGATTGTCGCAGCAGTGTTGGTCGTTGTAAGGAGGGAGTCATTGTATGGATGGCTTATTAGTGGAGATTTTACTGTACTGTATAATTGTACTTTTCTGCTAAGTTCATGGAGTTTAGTTTTTTTCATTGTGTTCTTCTTTCAACAGAAAGCTCAAAAGAAAGGGGTGAATCTTGTTCGTGTGAGGTGAAAGGCATCGGGCCTGGACGGTTGGTAAGTAGTCACCACTCTTTTTCTTCACCCCCATCCTATGCTTTACCTATCCATGGTTGTCTGTTTCAGTAAGTCAAATATGCCAGTATCATAATATATTCTGGGGTCAGCCAGGCCCAAGACACCTTCAGTATTGGTCAGGAAATTCAACAAGTATTCTTGAAGAGGCATACAGTAAGTGGATGAAACTGGACTGTGTGGCTCCAGTCTTCCAGCTTGAGCCCATAGCAGTCTCAAATCTGGGTTGGAACTAGCCAAGAATGAAAAATCCCACGAATAAATTACTCTGGTGGGAATCAAACCCATGACCTCCCAGCTCACATATGCAGCGCTAACCACTGTACCACAGCAGCTGAGTGTGCTCTGTGTTGATGTGGATGTTCCGCTGTGCTGATGTGGAGGATGTGCCATGTTGATGCTGAGAGTGCACTGTGTTAGCGCACTGTGTTGATGTCGATGTTCCGCTGTGCTGATGTGGAGGATGTGCCATGTTGATGCTGAGAGTGCACTGTGTTAGCGCACTGTGTTGATGAGTAGGGTATAGTGTGTTGATGTGGAGGGAGCACTGTGTTGATGTGAAAGATGCCCGGTGTTGATTCACTGTGTTGATGTGGAGGGAGCACTGTGTTGATGTGAAAGATGCCCGATGTTGATTCACTGTGTTGATGCGGAGGGAGCACTGTGTTGATGCGGAGGGTGCACTGTATTGATGTGAAAGATGCCCGATGTTGATTCACTGTGTTGATGTGGATGTTGCACTGTGTTGATGTGAAAGATGCCCGATGTTGATTCACTGTGTTGATGTGGAGGGAGCACTGTGTTGATGTGAAAGATGCCCGATGTTGATTCACTGTGTTGATGTGGAGGGTGCACTGTGTTGATGTGGAGGGTGCACTGTGTTGATGTGGAGGGTGTGCCCTATGTTGATTCACTGTGTTGATGTGGAGGGAGCACTGTGTTGATGTGGAGGGTGCACTGTGTTGTGTGGAGGGTGCACTGTGTTGATGTGGAGGGTGCACCGTTGAAGTGGAGATTGCATCGTTGATGTGGAGAGTGCACTGTGTTGATGTGGAGAGTGCACTGTGTTGATGTGGAGGGTGCACTGTGTTGATGTGGAGGGTGCACTGTGTGAGGGTGGTGCTTGTGTTGATGTGGTATGTGCACCGTTGATGTGGAGGGTTGCAGTGTGTTGATGTGGAGGGTGCAGTGTGTTGATGTGGGGGTGCAGTGTGATGAAATGGAGGGTGCAATGTGTTGATGTGGTGTTAATTGGAGGGTACACGGTGTGTGATGTGGAGGGTGCATGGTGTTAATGTGGAGGGTGCACTGTGTTGATGTGGAGGGTGCACTGTGTTGATGTGGATGGTGCACTGTGTTGATGTGGGATGTGCACCGTTTGATGTGGAGGGTGCAGTGTGTTGGTGTGGAGGGTGCAGTGTGTTGATGTGGGGGGTGCAGTGTGATGAAATGGAGGGTTGCAATGTGTTGATGTGGTGGGTGCGTGGTGTTAATGTGGAGGGTACATGGTGTTGATGTGGAGGGTGCATGGTGTTAATGTGGAGGGTGCACTGTGTTGATGTGGAGGGTGCATGTTGATGTGAAGGGTGCAGTGTGTTGATGTGGAAGGTGCAGTGTGTTGATGTGGAGGGTGCAGTGTGTTGATGTGGAGGGTGCAGTGTGTTGATGTTGAGGGTGCAGTGTGTTTGTATGTGGTGGGTGCACGGTGTTAATGTGGAGGGTGTGCAGTGTTGATGTAGAGGGTGCATGGTGTTGATGTGGAGGGTGCAGTGTGATGAAATGGAGGGTGCAGTGTGTTGATGTAGAGGGTGCAGTGTGTTGATGTGGAGGGTGCAGTGTGATGAAATGGGGGTGCAATGTGTTGATGTGGTGGGTGCACGGTGTTAATGTGGAGGGTGTGCGGTGTTGATGTAGAGGGTGCAGTGTGTTGATGTAGAGGGTGCAGTGTGTGATGTGGAGGGTGCACGGTGTTGATGTGGAGGGTGCACTGTGTCGATGTGGGAGGTGCTTTGTGTTGATGTGAATGATGTCCTGTATTGATCTGAAGGGCGCATAGTTGATGTAGAGGGGGCATTTTGGTGATGTGAAGAGCACATTTTACTGATGTGGAGGTATGCTGTGTTGATAATCAGGGTGCACTGTGGAAGGTGTAGTGTTGATATGAAGGGTGCGGTTGTGTTGATGAAGAGGGTGCCTTGTGCCAATGGTTAGAGTGAGCAGAATCTATTTAAAGGACGATTGTGTCGAGGCAAAAGGGTGCGGCATTGAGGCAGTGTGCAGTGTGTTGTGATAGAATCAGGATGGCAAGTGACCTATGTGGAGGGTGCTGTGTTCGGATGTGGGGTGTGCACTATACTGATGTGCAGGGAACACTATGTCGAGGCAAAGGTTGCATGACATTGATGTTAGTGTATCAGTGTTTCGTGTTACTGTTGTTTAGGCAAAGGTTAAATTCGTTGATGCATGGTGTGAACTGGAAAAAAAATTGAAAAACTGAAAGGTTGGGGTCCAGGGGCCGCCTAGGCCCCTGGCGGGGTCCTGGGACAGTGCCCCTGGTGGGGGAGCCGAAGGGGCAAAGCCCCCTGGCCGAAATTGATTTTTTGAAAAATTCAGACAGTTTTCGTGGCCTCTGGTGAAAGGAAATTTGGAACTGAGGCCTTGTTGAAACGCATATTTATTGCGTATATGTGAACAAAAGTCATTTTTAAAATTTTTTTAAAAGAAAAAACTTACCCGAAAAAACAGCTTGGTTGGTGCCCTTGGACATGATGGGCAGTAAAGGTATCAAGATCACAAATCTGTGCATTTTCTAAGGTCTTAATAGAGAGTTTCCACTGTACTTCCAAAACTAACCATTTTATTACACGGAAGAATAGAACCTTTCGGAGTTTTCCCCATCCTTTTCCCAGAAAATAGCCCTCATATTTATTTTTATGTTTTTTTTTCTTTAAATATTTTTGTCATACTATTAATGTATTATGTCTCTCTCTCTGTGTGCCTTACATTCATCTTTGTGTGTGTGGTGCGTGTGTGTGTGTGTGTGCGTGCGTGTGTGTGTGTGTGTCACAGGGGGGGAAGGGGGGGGGGGGGGGGGGGGGGCATGGAGGGCTGCTGAAAAATGATTTAACTGAAATTCTTACCTTCATGCTTTTAATATGGTCCGGACTTTTGGCAACAGGCACCAAACACGATGTTGTCGTTTTCCATCATCTATTTCGTTCAGCCAAGCCCATCGCCTCCTATTAGTGATGCCAGCGTCGATCTCCTCAACTGAATTACCTTCTTTAAGATAGGACATTCTCACGGTTTCCAACGACCTCCAAACTCAAAATCTAGATTTCGGCAAATGGTGCTTTATCTTTGTTCCCTAAAATAAAGAGTACTTCCGATTCGGCACTTCCGATTTATGGCAAGACGCACTCGATACGTAATTTGCCAATTTTAGAGACTGTTTTGAAAAACTTTTTTTTTTCTTTTAGATTTACGAAAAACGGAAAATTCCGTCTCGAATAATTTCATAAAACGGATTCCGTCCTCAGACTGAAGAAGTTTCACCCATGTTGATGTTAGTGTATCAGTGTTAAGGGTGCATGGTTACTGTTTTCATTTGAAGATTTTGCACTGTCCTCCTTGGTGTTGCAGCCTGCCATCAAAGGTTTGCAGATGTCGGGACTGACGGTGGTGTCCATAACCGATGCCACTCCTCTGCCTCACAACGGACTACGGCCCAAGAAGCAGCGCAGGCTCTGAGCTGTGTGCAGACATGATGACTGTGTGTCCTGATGTGCGAGCGTCTGTGTAGTTTGCATGCTGCTACTGATACTTGAATTAAATGGAGTGTAAAGATGGGTGTTTTTGAGTGATTGAACGTTCAGTGAATGGTGTCGGTATGTCCAGTAGATTTTCTGTTGTTTTTAAATTGTTTGCATTTTGAGAAATATTCAACAAAACTTTTCAGTGGATACACTTACTTTTAAGGTTTTTAGAACTCATTTAAAATCAGGCGTACATGTGGCAAAATCAAGCGTACATGTGGCATATTTATGTTTTCTCTGAATAGTTTTTTCCATCGGTGTCCCTTGGCACATTTATAACAAAGTATTCTCTTAGTAGTCTCTGCCGCCTATTTTTCTGTTAGTTTTTCTTGTTATTTTCTTTCTTTCTTTACCACTTTCTCCCCAGGCATTCCATGCGCATGCATACATTGTATTTCTCATGAGAAATGTCATGCTTTATACACTCACAAATTGCATTTTCAATTTTCAGTGAAATTACAAGAATTTTTTCGATTATCTTGTGCAGGTCCAGAAGTTTTTTCATATTGCATGAATGAGAGACAGCACTGAATAGTCAAACATGATCGCAAAATGCTATTGTCTCACCTGAAACCAGCTCATAAACGAATTATTTTTTTCTATTTTGAATGATGGTCACACACATACACACTTGCACAAAATTTGCCTCATCAGATAAAGATGTGATAGCATAGCATTCTGTGCCAGAAATCTCCGCTGATATTTTTTGTTTGTTTTATTATCTGTCAACCATTTCACCAAATAATTCACGTGTTTCTTTCCAGAGTCTGTGTGCATTTTTTGTGGTCATGTGTTTCATGTTTCTTACTCAACCATGTGTCCTGATTCTACTCTGTTCAGCCATGTGTATGGAGTGTAGTGCTCATTATATGTTATGGGTCGTGTTTGGTTGGCTGGTGTGATATGTTATTTGTTATGTGTACATAGTTGTTTTATAGTTTGGCCATGTGTAGTGGATTTTTTGTTTTGTTCAATACCTGGCTATGTGAAGTTGGTTTTATGTGTTCATTGATTGGTATTACGATAAGTTATATGCAGGTTTGTATTGAATAGATTGCAGCCCCGTTTGTTTCATGCTTTCTTCTGATTAGGACAATAATGAACTTGACAAATTTTTCTTGTTATCATAGTTGAGCCAAGTCCTCCATCTATCATCCACAAAAAAAGTGACTGCCCAGACCAACAAGACTTGTACTAACAAAGTTTATTCACAGACAGACATACACATAGCTTCATTCCATATACATAATATATATATTTATATTTATCTGATTTTTCTTGAAGAAAAGATGGAGACTGAACAGATCGGACTTGCAAGCCAGCACAAAGTATTTCTGTAACTCTTTTGTTGGAGAAAACAAACTACAGTATTTAATTTCATAAATACTGTATTAAAAAAAATCTTTTGTGAGACCATGCAAGTACCAACTTTTAAAAATAACAATCTGTTAAAAGACTGAAAATAGGAAACATTCCATTGAAGTTGTACACATGTGTATTCTTTCTTTCATCGCTCCCTTTCAACTTGAGAGAAAAACTTATCTTGATGAAAGAAATGTTGCTCTTCCCGTTCTCATACCATCACTTGCTGCTCTCCACACTAATCCACAAACACGCTGTGAGGTCCAGTTCTAGTTCACCCCAGAAACAAATGTTCATAGATGCACGTGTGTGGGTGATGAACTACACACTCTTTTCACTTTTGAGCACAGCATGCCCAATGTTGCTTGAGAGTAAAACATCACTTTCTCAAAAAATGGTGGTTCCATTATCCATATGCTATGGGGGTACCTTTAGAGCAATACATTACTTCCTCCAAATACACCGATTCCATAACCCACCTGATGCTATGAGACCTGTAATCCATGACTGCAGAGTTTGCAATTACTGATAATTACCAGTTCAGTAATAGGTTCAGAGGACGAGATGCTGCTACCATTACTGGTTTGACCATACGTTGCTGATGGGAAAGTGTCTTCGCAGCATGCGACTTGCATTGATAGCTATCACCAGGCTACCACTTCTGATGTGTTTGCCACTGCCAAATTTGCCACACTGGTTATAAAACCTCCTAGAGCAAACTTTCTAATGCAATAACTACAGTATGTGATCTGTATGTGTATACATGCAAACAACCGCCAGCAGAAAGAACTGCAACTCCCGTTCATCTTTCACCGATCATGTGCTTTCATGGTTTGAACCTGTGACTTTCGGATTCAAATCCAGCACTCCAACAACAGTATAACATGTGACGTATGCAGAAATCAAGACAAAAAGTAATATTTACCTTTTTTCTGTGCAATCCCGTTTCCAAATCATGGATAATCTGCTTACAGTTTTACAAAAGCTGTCCTATATTTCCAGTACACTTCTTACGATGGAATTTTAGTTTGTTTACAATCCCTGCTATGTTCCTACTGATTTCCATAGTGAAATTCAGGCTGTTCTTGCAAAGGACAATCACAACAAAGTAAAGGCCCACACGGCCTACCCACAAGGCCACAACAAGGCAATGGAGAGATGAGAAGAAAAGCCGAGACATCCTCTAAAACCTTCACAACAAAAGAAGACACAAGTAGGCACTCATATCTATACCACACATCTTATATCATTTTCCATCACTCGGATACTGCACTATTAAACTCCTTCAGAGCGAGGAATTTAACTCCACTGAATCTGTAGCTCCAGTTTTCTATCTGTAGCTCCAGTCCTCCAGCTTATTTCACTACCAGACCGATCAAAAAGAAGGCTAGCACCTCACACAACTGTTCTACTAAACTCCGAATGCTAAACTCCGAAATGTTAGTCACAGCAGTAGAGCCTGCATCTAAAGAATTACACCGAGGCAACTCTGAATGTAAAACTACAGGCCCATGAAAAGATGACCAAAGGAAAAGTAATCAACAGCTGATTTTTTGTTTTCACCAATGCCATACAGGCCCATGAAAAGATGACTGAAGGAAATGTAACCAACAGCTGATTTTTTGTTTTAATAACCAATGCCATACAGGCCCATGAAAAGATGACCAAAGGAAATGTAACCAACAGCTGATTTTTTTTTTTTTTTAAACAATGCGGGCATGCTTCATATGTCATGCTAAGTAGGGCTGAAATACGTGTAATAGAAAACTATTTCCTTGGTAATGTTGCACCTGACCATGAACCATGACCATGGGGAAGCCACTTACTGCTCTTTGGTTTTCACCATGACAGAGCAGGTGCAGACAGAGGCCTCGTACCTGTCCTGTACAAAAATACTACTCCATACAGGACAGACGAAAACAACAGAACCGACAGGGATTCTCCTCCTCAATCTGATTAAATCCCTTTCGCGTCTAATTGTAGCGCCCTTTTTTCCAGCGTCCATCTTCTTTTCTGCCTAGCGCTACACCACAGCTGGGAAACATTCTCCACTGATCAGTTGAGTTGGTCACTCTAGTACTACTTTTGGTCATTTGTCTCAGCACCGCTCAAAAAACAACAACAAAAAAACACTGCACATCTGTGCGACCCACATTAAACACAGCCCAGCTTCTACAGTGGCACCACCTCAACTCAAGGATTAAAAACATCCCTTTTTGTAGCATGTGGCCAAACACCACCACATGCTCTACATTCATCAGCCTACATTTCCCAGGTCACAGAGCTGAGTACAGAAAGTTCAGCATGATCGGCAGGCAGAATGTGCAGTGCTCATCCTGCACTTCAGATATTCATATGAACTGCTCTTTCAACTGCTTACAAATAAAAAAAGAAAAAAAACACCAACAAAAGAAATGAAGATATTGGAAATCTTTCCCTTGAAATTCCATGAATGGACAAATTGAGACAGCAACAACTTTGATTTTGCTCACTAGCTTTCTGAATCTCAAATTCAAAAGATACATGGAATACAACTATTTGTCACATTTTGCTGCAATCCTCAGAACAATTTCCATACAATTAAAATTCTGTGATAAAAAATAAATAATTTCTTACATTCCCAAAACAAACCAAAAAACAAAACCTTTTAAAAACGACTGTCTGGCAACTACCACTTTAAGGAGCTGACATATTTCTTTCCTTTACATCAATCCATTTCCCGACAGATTTCATTCCTGTCAATACAACCATTTCATGAATCACGACATGCTATGCAAGTATAGAAGCAGCTGGCATGGAAGGAATCTTGGCTCCACACTATGCTGGGTAGTGCGTGAGGTGCACACCAACTTCTCCCTGGACTCAACAACTATCTTCTCTTGGCTCCACACTATGCTGGGTAGTGCGTGAGGTGCACACCAAACAACTTCTCCCTGGACTCAACAACTATCTTCCATTTCAAGACAGTGTTCTATGGACCAATCCTTGGAAGCAGTGAAAAGGTGGCAATGGAAAAAGTTACATATGTAACAGCAATAAACTTGTTGACATAATCCCCCACCCCTCTCTGCTTTGAGATTTCTCTCCAACACCAGTCAAGATCTTTTAATCATTCCTGGTCAAATCGTCATCATGATTCAATTAACACATTACTTGTCCGGATTAACAATAACTTAAAGTAAAATATAACTTGAATTTTGCACGCCAATATGCATTTTCAACATGAAGTAATACTCTCACTTGAACTCACATCCACATCTTTTACCTTCCATTCAGGTTTGTTTTTTTTTCCAATCTTTTTTGTTATAGTTTCAACATCCAGCATTCTCCTTCACAGTATAGTTCTCCCCATTAAACATTTCAACCTATCATTTTTGACACCACCGCCAAAGTGAAATACCATCTGACCAAGGTTACACAACGTCTTATCCTGAAGTTTAAGAGTGAAAAGCTGTCGCAATGAAATATGATGTGATTTCTAGAGAACGGATGAGAACACATTTGATTCCATGCTTCTAAACCTGCCCTAGGTTAGGCAAGGTATTGTAATCAAGAAGACAAGATGGCAGTTAGGCAAAGAATTTTAACAATTTAGGGTTAGAACCATAAAAGATCTGCTAATATTGATGCCAAGTATAAGCAACAATTTAGGATTGGAACCAAAAAAGATCTGGTAACACTGATGCTGAGTGTAAGCCACTGTAAGGGCTCCCACAGGTTTACCAGTCAGAAAAGAGGCCTTTTCCAGTGCATTGCCTGCACATTTCAAAAGAATATATCATGTTATTTGAACACGTCTCGCAATACTTGCACCCATGTTCTTGATGTGGGAAATTCTTTCAACACACTGCAGCTCGATTGTTTTCTTTTGAACCATCTACAGAAGTCAACTAGTCTTTGCTGTTTTTCTCTTGTTAGTAGCAAACTGTTGTTGACAGTGCAACTGCCTTTCCCTACATTCAAAGAGCTGTACATGTTTCCATTATGCGACATGCATACAAAGGGAAACCATCCAAGGGAAATAAATTGTGCATCAAGCACTGCTAGCATACCGCCTAGGATGGTCGTCAAGTGCTAGCACTCGCTATTCCTGTCCCCTCTTCTCCCTCCCACGATACTTTGAGATTTTTCCTAATTTGAAAGCACCGAGCTTCCAAACTCTGAAGAGACTTAAGAGGAATATCTTTGAAAACTGAGAGGAATTTCTGACAGTTGAGAAGAATACATGCACTATCTTGCACTATCACACTCAAAATAAAAGAACGACATTACAGACACTTTATTTTCTGTACTTTTTTCGAGTGCTTTCGTGGAATTCCTGTCTCAGCTGGTACATTGCTGCTCTTTTATATTTTTGAAGCACACTGTCACTAAACTTCATCTTATGACTTGGGTCATTTTTGTGCTTCAGAATCATCAGTGCCTCTGTAGTGTCTTGACCCAAGGAGGGACGAAAATCTGCAAGTTTCTTCCTGATAAGGCTGAACACTTTCACACACCTAATTGTTGAATGGCAGCAAATGGCAACCTGAATCTGCTCTTGTGATTTCTTTTTCTTCTTTTCTGCCTCTGGGTTAATCTGTCCAGCTGGTTGTTTTGACATGATGGCGGTGGAAGAAGCTGAACCTGAAGCAAGTTTCCAAGCAGCTCTTTGGCTATACGAACAGCAGATGTGCAAACAAACTTTTTTCTTTTTCTTTTGCAAGTAGAATTGTGTTATGTCGAGCGGAATGATGTTCCTTTGAGCATAATACATTACACCGAAAGTGGGATGGTTGGCAGCTCTGAAAGCAGGACAACAGTCGACAGCTTATGAAAAATGCAGCATTTTTCCAGTCTTTTGGCCTGTGCCATTCTTCAATCATTTTTTTTCAACCCCTGGAAAAGACCTCTCCACTTTCCCAGGACTTTTCAAGCTTTCCAGGATCTGTACGAACCCTGCAATGTGACGTCAGATAATGCTTGGTACTGTGTTATAAGACCAAAAAGGCGACACTGATAGAGTGTGACTGGCTCAAGAATGGAGAAAGCAGACATTGCTTTTGCACTGGGCCCACAACTGACCCTTGCTTGCATGTGTTTAACATACTACAACACATGCTTATTTCAGGTGTGTAAACCTCAACAGTCATGTATAAATGAACCCTGATATACCCCCATGCATTTGGCTGGGCTTTAAACAAAATGAACTGAAAAGGTGTTGTCGACAAAAAAAAAAAAAAAAAAGAGAAAAAGTGTTCCCCAGACATCTTTTACGAGCCACAGATCGACTGGGGAAAGGCAGAGTATCCTCACTCTTCCACTTGGTTGGTGACCACACGTGCCGGCAGCTTACTGTCTGCTGTTGGCCAAGATAGGCCCACTGCCTGCATTTCTTTGCTCGCATGTGAACACCACGTGCAAGCTTCGATGAAGACTGTTCGACACTATCAGGGACAAAATACTGGGAACCAATGTACAGATGGTTGACCGAGAGCCAATGAGATCAACAGGAAATGGTGATGGCTTTAATACACAAGCTCTAATTGAAACAGAAAGCATGTTCAGGGACACTTCCTGCTTGCTTCTCCCGGAATCCACAATCACTTTTGTGACGCAGCTTTGTTTCGTTTCAAGCGCATCCAACAGTCAAGTAAAACCGAGTAGCTGAATATTGAAAAAAAAAAAAAAAATTCTAATATCCACATTTCACTTCAGCAGCAGCAAGTACTTTCGAACAGCCATCTCACTCTCTTTCAAATCACTCACTTTCCCCCCAAAATCTCCCTCTCATTCTTCCTCTGCTCTGACAACAATGCTGCCAGAAATATAGTTTTATCTCACACCCACTGACGACGGTAAGACTGATGGCAAAAATCAAGGTTTAGCTATGCAGTGGACATGACCCGATCCACTGAACTTTGGCATGCAAATAAACATTGATAAAATATGAACTTTTTCCTTCCTTTCCAAACAATTGCACAAAAATATGTATTTAGAGGCCCAGCCTGATTAAGGAAACACTTTTAAAAACACAAGATGATTTGACCATTAACAAGCTTGTTTAACAACTCTATTCTTTTTTTTCCCCCGCAACCTCTTCATCGTTCAAAGCTTGACGAGCGGTCAGATAACTACAGTCTCAGATGGATTTATAACGGGAGTAGGGGTAGTGGTGGTGTCATCTTTAAATTTTTTTTTTTTACAAGGTTTCTATTATTCTGTAATATCCTGTACACACCAGAGACTTGGTTTTGCAGTTTTCAATGCCAAGTACAGTTTTATCTCACAATGTGATGCGGAGGGCAGGCCTCTCTCTTGAACCAAACTAGAACAACTGGCTGTTCAATAACGGCGAGTTCAAGACGCACAACTTTCATTTTAGCTGACTTTGTGGCAATGTGGAAAAGTAAGGCTAGTGAACTGTAACAGGCAGACGAAACCCACAGGTAAGTGGGTGCACCGGTCTGTGTCCTGTCTCCCTGTGTCAAGGTGATCACCCACCCGAGTCCACCTGGTGCACACACCATTGGCTAAGGTTCCACCAACACATCGTTATCACTGAACACACACTTAACACAGACAGCCGACAGGCAGCAGAACTTTCTGTGTAGAAAAACGGTGAAAAAAGAAAAAGTTAACAACAAAATAATCTTCTGGAAGGGCACAGCAGGAGTTACTTACTATAGAGGGTACATGGTTACTGATGCTCGTGTCTGTTTCACAGAATGAACGCAACATAAAAAAAGACATTGATTTCAGTACCCTTCACAGAGTTACATCTCCTCCTCCTCCCCCACTTAGCCCACCTCCCTGAAATTCCAAATTCACTTTGATTCTTTATTCTGAATGAGGAAAAATGACAGTGGAAAATGAGGGGAAAATCGTACACACACTTGTAAGACCATTATCATTCTCTACTTCAGTTCCCGTTCAAGCATTATGCCCAAGTAGCTACATTCATAATCCTGATCGTAATTCTAAAAATTTGACCATTACATCCCTACTCAC
Organism: Conus ventricosus; assembly: GCA_018398815.1. NCBI lineage: Eukaryota > Metazoa > Mollusca > Gastropoda > Neogastropoda > Conidae > Conus > Conus ventricosus. The sequence goes on from CM031608.1 coordinate 68,317,183, forward strand.
TACGAACCAGGTAATCTCTGTCAGCACTCGTACCACACCATCTAAAATGATGCAATATCCTATTGATGTGGTGCACCATCACATGTACATACGTACAGTTCTCAAAGAATTATGAAAGTCACGTAACTCTATTAACATGATACATGGACAAGCACACATGACTGAGTTGACGTCACAGAATGGTATGATGTGGAACGCACCACAATTTCCATCCACACACTCACCTTAGAACTGTGAAGTCACATAATTCTTAGAACATGGTACCCATCCACAAAACACACACACATGATCCTATTAATGTGGTTCACACCACAAGGTCGAGCTGTGAATAAGTCCCATGATCCTGTCAACATGATATACAACACCGCATGTACACGTACACTCAGGTGAAACAAGTCGTGAATGTCACAATAATCCTAAGCTGCCAAGGAAACAGTCAGATGAACAGGTAAGCAGATGACAGAACTTCCTCCAGGGAGAACTGACTTTGTCCTGGGTCCATGAAGGCCTCCCACAGCTGTGCTGATCCAAACAACCTCCATCGGGCACGACACCAGCTCACTACACACGGAGAGTCAGCGTCAGGAACTGGGTTTTCTTATTCATATTGCTATGGTAGTTGGAGGTGAAAACACGGAGGAAGAGTGAGAGGTGGGGGGGGGGGGGGGGGGGGGGGGAGAATGGGGAAGGGGGATAATACCTCCATCTATTCTGCAGTCCATATATGCATCGCACTCTGTGGTGAGACGGAGTCTACATGGCCGTGTTGTCATTCCATATTTTATCCTTCCTCCCTTTCTCAGTGAATCGTTTCCCCTTGCCAGTTCCCCCCACACCAGTGTCATCTTCGCACTTCTGCACATCCATATAATGCCCCACATCTGTGTAGTCCATCACATGTGTGCCATAGCCAACATCTCCAGTGTCTGACACGAGGTGTGCGCACTGATCCAAAAGTTTGCTGCCTTTCATGATGCATCCTATGATGCGCGCTGACTTGGAGGGTCAGTCTCTACGCAGATGACGACACGCGCACACATGCATGCTGGGGTGGGGCGGGGGGGCTGCTGCAATGAGGTCACAACATGTTGCTGGCACCACCCGATGTGTTCAAATGGAACGGGCATGGGCCGCTCGTCCACTGCAAAAACAAAAAAGTATTCTTGCATGCGTATCTGGTATTCTTCCACTTTGTCAATTCCGACTGATCACTCTAATCTGCCAGTCACTTCTGATGAATTGATCACTCTAATCTGCCAGTCACTTCTGATGAATTGATCACTCTAATCTGCCAGTCCCTCACTTCTGATGAATGGATCACTCTAACCTGCCAGTCACTTCTGATGAATTGATCACTCTAATCTGCCAGTCACTTCTGATGAATTGATCACTCTAATCTGCCAGTCACTTCTGATGAATTGATCACTCTAATCTGCCAGTCACTTCTGATTAATTGATCACTCTAATCTGCCCTCAAGTGAGTTTTTTTCTCTCGTCCATACAAAGCTTTTTCAGGGCTGTCAAAATTCACACTGGAGAAAGCATCACATCATGTACAAGTCATCAACAAAACAAAGTCATAGTCGGAAACACTGGAAAAATCATTACATCATCATGGGTGACACTTTGAAAATCTGAAAAAAGAAAGAAAATGAGGAAGGGGTCCAGGGGCCGCCCAGGCCATGGCAGGGTGCAGGGGCAGTGCCACTGGAAAACTTTTTCTACCAGCACAATGGCGCGACATAGGCAACAAAGATCACTGGACCTGTGTTGTCTTCAATGATGGGGAGCGCTTCCTCATTTCCGGTCGTCTGCGAGAGTGCTGCTTCGGTCATAATACCGCCGATTCAACTGTTTTTTCCCTCCAAAACTTTTTTCTTCTTCTGAATAACGAAACTTGAAAAACAGATATTTCCGTCTGGGGCCTCGACAAGAGAACGGATTTCAGTCACCCAGACGGAAGAGTGGCACCCATGCATCATATAATAAATCATATCATCAAAACAAAGTCATATTCTGAAAAAGAAACAAACAAGCTTCATGACATGATAGCTAAATTGCTGACATCTTGCTGCATATCAAATTAGACAGTGCTACACAGTGACAAGCATTTCTTGTAATTCATAGGTCCCAGGTTTTAAAAAAAATCATTAAAACCGTTAATGATCACATTCAAATGCCACCAAACATACACACACACAATAAAAGCCATGTTACACCAAAAGAACTAACACGTTACATAAACTGCTATCGGATACACAAATTTACGAGTTTCCAGAAGAGAGGAGAATATTTTACAGACGTGGAAAAGCAATACACAACTTAAACAAAAGGCGAAAAAATGTCAACAACACACACGCCACTGTCAAAGAAAGTCACATAGAGGAAGTTACGAGCACACAACTTCCGAAAGGCTGGGGGGCAATTTCAACTGAAAGAGCACCCGGCTTCCCTACAGGGAAACCCACCCTTTGCCCAACGAAAAGAAGATTTGTCAAAAAGGCAGCTCACAACCAACAAAAACGATGAAATCTGACAAACTGATATACAAGAAATGACTAATGACCTTTAAAAAAACAAAAGAACAAACGGACTCTTAAGGCTTGGCATGTATCAACTACTACTGTTGACACAGGTCTCGTGTGTACCTGAATGAGGCCATGCTCTTGCAGCTGGGAGGACTGAAAGTGGTCTTTCAGCAGCGACTGGGAGAAGGTGGTGTGCATGCGGTAACCCTCCGCTTCGTTCACCGAGTCGCCCACCAGTCGGTACAGATCTGATACACACACATATCAACACAGATATATACACACCCGCATATCCCCCCAAGACGCACATTTACCTTAAATAGTCTCTTATTACTCACATTTGTATTTTGAATGACCCAACAACTGAAGAACATAAATCAACAACTGAAAAATGGGCACGATGAAACAAAATTAAACATCTCCTCTCTTCCAAGGAGACATGGATAAACACCTAAAAACAAGCGACTGGGGATATTGGGAGGGGGGGGGGGGGGGGGGGGGGGAGATCCTAAAACTGACCCCAGGCTTGCAGGCTTGGAAATTATGGAACTGAACCTTGTCAGAATTTTCTATCCCAGATGGCTCCCGACCAGAGCCGAGTGTGCAATGAGCTCCTCTGGGGAGAGTGGGACCACAGTAAAGTTTCATCCATGTACCTCTCAGAATCCACATTGAAAGAAGAGAGTCGACATTGTCAACCACTGAATCCATGTCACAACAAAAGCTGCAATGCCCCTTGCGTCCACTGAGCCTGTGCCACTACTCATGTTGCACTGCTGTGAAACAATGTGCTGCTCTGTTTGTGGTAAGGTCTAAAGGGAACAAACCACTTTCAGAGCAAACTATAGATTTTTCTACACCACTGCTGTTATTTCTCTTGAAGACTGCAAGTTTTTTTTTGCTGAGCTTTTTGTGCTAACAAAGGTGACAAGGGAACTTTGGTTCAGTTATGGGAATACTGGTGTTTTATCAACATGATGCTATTTCTATGTCTCGGAGGAACTGGAAATTATCTTTGAGGATGTTTCAAAGCAAGAAAGTGACAACTGCAATTATGAAGAAGTTTCAGAAGGGGTAGATCAGCTTATCTGTCCATAGGCGTGTGTACATACATGAATTTCATTTTCCCATTTCAGTGACACACTTTGTATGCTTTAACTCTTGACTTCCCATACCGCACCGTTCCGCAACTGCCGCACAGTCCCAAACCGCACCACACCGCAACAACCGACATGCCTTATTTGGAGCCGTTGTTATGGAAGCGAGAACTCTCTAATGCAGAGAGGAAGGTTTAACGACATCCGGAAAGCGTTCGCCTTCCGCCTTCTGCCCGCGGTTTTCAGCCTAGCTGTTTACACTGCGATTTTGAAGAAGTTTTTTCACGAAGGTTTTTTTCCAAGATTTTCTGGTCAAGATGGCGTCTTTCCAACATATCGACAACGATGTTTTTGATGAATTTATCGAAGATTTGTGCAACCAGCATGCGCTAGGGCTTGGAGATGATCAGCAGAGTGATGTGAGTGTGGGAACTGGAGTTAGTTCAGTTCACACCAGTGATTGTCTGACGTACAATCGGAAATTTCAGATGAAGATTCGCCACCTGTGCTTACCTGTGTACGCTGTCATTACGCAATATGAAGCTCATCATCCTACTCCTTGTGTGCAGAACATGAACATTGACCACATGTGACTTTATTTCTGTGGTTATACTGTGACTTTGTGAACAGAACTGTGCAAAATACTGTACAAGGAACTGTGCAAATTTATATTTTCTGTGCTTGGATTCTTACCTGTATATTACGTCATAACAAGACTACATAAAGGTCAGTTAACATTTTTCTTTGACTTGTATTGTTTCTATGGTCATGTGTGTGACTGTCTGTCTGCATTGCTTTACTAACAAACACACCACACATTGATTTTTCCAACCTTTATTGAACACACCTGACATTTTTTAATTATTCTGTAATTAATTACCATACTGACATTCAAAATTTTGGGGGGGGGGTACATTTGACCGCTTCAGTATAAAAAATAACATCACTTCCATTAAACTTCCAAATTTCAAAGCAGTCAATCAACAAACAAGAAAGATATAATTATTTTAATGACCATACTCATTTTTAGCTCATTTCTAGCCAATCCTTATGGGCTAGAGGACTGAGAACACACTGTTTCTTATGGGAAGTCAAGAGTTAAATGAACATGGGGAGTTTTCATTATACTCCCTGTTTGGCTAAGTATACTTACCATGTCAGACCATAGCATTCAACGGCAGTTAGTCAGCTCTGTTAGGCCGAAATTTTTTTGTGGCCAATGCAGTAATAAGACAGTCATGTGATGCCCTTCCTACTTCTGCCGTAGGCAGAAAGCCGGTGTCCACTTCCTGTTCCTCATTCTTTTGAGGCCTGCACGCAAGGTAACCCCGAGAACCTTGGCGCTAGAGGGGAAGGTAGGGCGTAAATTAGAGTCTGACATGGTAAGTATACTTGGCCAAACAGGGAGTATAATACAAACTCCCCATTTTGGCGTCATATACTTTACCATGTCAGACCATAGCAGAATTTAAAGGAATCGGAGGAGGGCCGAGTGCCCTAATGGTTCTTGGGGTTAGCTGGAGGAACCGATATAACTGCATTAGCCACCACAAAAGAGATCCCTTTCGAACCATCAGCCCTGGTCATGCGGATGTCCCTTAAATAAAAGTTTATGAAAGGGTTTTCCGAACACCAGAAGGCTGCCTCCAATAGATGGCGCACGGGGACAGAGTGCTGGAACGCCGTGGAAGTGGCCAGCGCTCTGACCTCATGAGCCCGGGGGGAAGGACAGGGAGATCCTTGTACGCCTGGGCGTAGGCAGATCTGACGTCTTGGAAAGCCACCTCGAGATAGTGTCCGCCGAGATGTCCTTAGTATTGTTAGGGTTAATGGAGATGAGGAGACGTCTCTGGGAGGAACGCCTGGGCGCCAGCATTCCCAGTTGTATCTGAGGCACCTAGACGGGCACAGGTCCATGTCCCCTCTTCTTCTCGTCTCCCCAGGATATCCGCCAGTGAGCGGATGACGATGGAAGGAGCGGAAGAGCCCAGTTCTTGGTTTTTCAGAGCTGCCAACCCCAAAATTTCTTCCCAGTACTATTCCTGGCTTTTCACAGTATTTTTCACCATCTGACAGTATTTTCCTACCGGAATTAAATTTCACGCGGCGTTTTGATTTCTTTTTTAACCAACTTATTTTGTATGCACTTTTCTTTTTATAATTAATAGTGATTAAAACTATTAGCATAAGAGATTGATCAAGACTTACTCTTTGACAATAACATACAATTTACTTACTTAGTCTACTTCTGCTAGAAAAAAATACTACTACTATCACACACACATACACAAATTGAGACACAGAGACATATATATACACGAACATTTCAAACCACCACAGTGACAATACACATACACACATATGTATACGAAGAAAGAAAGAGCAGACATACGAAGAAAGAAAGAGCAGACATTCAGAAAACCAATGTGCTTCTTCTGCCGCTCAGTGCTTACACGACGCTTAGGGTTCGCAGGCTTTCTTTCACTCGAGTCAGCACATGGTCCATCAGACCTATCACGTAACTGAGTGGAGCTTTTGTTTCCACATTCGGAAGAGGGGGGTGGGGGGGGGGGAGGGAGGTTGGCAAGCAGGGGGTAGGATGGGCATACTACTTGCCATCCTCCCCCTCCCCGCCCCCCCCCCCCCCCTCCCCTCCCCCCCCCCTCCCTCCTGCTAGCCACAGCAGTTGCTGCCTCAGCTTAACACATGTCGTCTGCTACAGGGGTGGGGAGAGAGAGGGAGGTTGGCAAGCAGGGGGGTATGATGAGCATACTAAAAAATAGCCACAGCAGTTAAGTCGCTGCCTGGGCCATTCCTTAACACATGTCGTCTGCTACAGGAGAGCTTAACAGTAAAAGGACAGATGGAATTTCCTGCCCTGCTAGTGGTCTGCTAAGGCGAGAGCTACACAGTAAAAGGAATCAAGGATGGATGGAATTTTTTTTTCAGCTAGGGCCTACCTAGTCTATCAACTATATGTGGCTGGCAGAGGCCTTTTTCTTGTCTCCTTGTAGGATCCCTTTTAGCACTACAAATCTGCTGCCTCGGTAAAGCAACAAATGGCCGTACCATTTGCGCAAGTTCGTCACCGTATTATTTTGGCTCGACCGTATCACCGTATTTTTGTAAACTCGCCGTGACAAAATACGGCCGGAACGTACTGGTTGGCAGCTCTGGTTTTAGCTAAGAATTCGGGGAGAAACTTCAAGGAGACAGAACCATCCCTGTGGAAGGCAATGTCTCTGGGGTCCCCGCTGAGGGCATGGATTTCGCTTCGCCTTCTGGCCGAAGCCAAGGCGAGGAGAAATGTGGTCTTCAGGGAAAGGAGGTCGAAGGGGATGGTGGCAATAGGCTCAAAAGGGGGTTTTCTGAGAGCGTCAAGGACAATGAAGAGGTCCCACAGGGTACGCGCCTAGGGGACTGGGCCTCCCGTAGAACCACCCCCCTGGAGAGCTCTCTGAGAAGAAAGTCATTCTCAACAGAGGGTCCGCCGAGTTGGCGGATAGTGGTGCAGATAGCTGACCTGTAGCCCCGGATGGAGCTAGCAGATAGGTGGGATAGAAGTTGCCTATCTGGATATTGGATGGGCGATCATGGGGAACAGAGTTGTCAGAGCACCAGGAGACCCATCTCTCCCAGCGGTAATCGTAGAGGGACTCAGTGCTGGCTCTGCGCGAGGCTGAGGCTAAGTCCCGCAGGTTCTGTGAAGCCCCTGCCCCCGCGAGGATGTCTAGGACGGACCGGGCTCTGTCCGACTGGGAGGTAGGGGCAGATGTTCGCACCCGGGCTGGCACAGAAGCCAGGCGTGAAGGCGGAGCATCTGGGGTTGGAGTGAGGGCGGCCGGAGCGGGGTTGCCTGAGCATGTCCCACCGAGTGTTCAGCTGGAGGGGGAGAACATGGGAGAGGGCTTTGAGGTCTGGAAACCAGGACTGGGTCGGCCACCATGGGGTTAGGATGAGCCTGGGTCTCTCCAGTCTCGCCTTCCGGATCACCTTGTGGAGGATCGGGAAGGGGGGAAATGCGTACGCTATGAGACCCGACCAGGGCAGGGAGAGGACATCGACAGCATAAGCTCGGGGATCGGGAACCGGAGAGACATACACTGGCAGGTGATGGTTGAACCAGGTGGCGAATAGGTCGACCACCGGCTTGAACCAGTGCTCCCACACCGACGATAGGGTTAGCCTGCTGAGGGTCCATTCCGTGTGTAGGAGGGACCTGGACCGGCTGAGGGAGTCTCTTCCTCCCAATAATGTAACACTTACTTTTTTCTTGTTTGAACATTTTTTAACATGCTACCAAAAGGCTATGTACTGCGATAATGCTAGCACTGTACAGACTACGATTACAGGCAGTATGAAACATTTTCAGGTGACAAGCTCTAAAATTAACAGACGTGTCTATAATCAAGTTGCTTGAATTTCCTGACAAACACTTCAGGTGTTTGCATCTCTCAAGCCTGGTTGACACCTGGATGATATTATGAAAGGAAGAGTTAAGCAGCCCTGTCATGCACTGACACAGTTTCAGGCCAGAAGGCAACCCCATACCATCTTATCTTCCTCTTCAGACCTTCTCCCTCTCTTCTAAAGTTAACCACAGGTGAAACTTCTCCATATGCAACTGTTTTTAATCCCACCAGTATGGTAGCCATATCAAACCTTTGGGGATAATTCCTAAACATGACACTAGCGTACATTTTTTCTTTCATTAATCCCTCCAGCACAGCACTAAAGATTTCTTATGCATATGATCAGCCTCGAGACCTTGGTTTAAGTCTCACTCAGAAGAGTCAACGGGGACTGGAGTCTGCACAGACGTTGAAAATCTCTTCCAACCTGGCCATCTCAAGTGGGAATGGAACCCCAGACCTTGGAACAAGAGTCTGACACCTTAGCCGACAGGTCACACTAGACCCCTCATCCTCAGCACTCATTATCAAACAGGAAAGCCTTGAATTCTGTGAACCTTCACGACCTTAACTCTTGTTCTCTCCATATATCCATGCCCACATTGAGTCCAAGTTGGCAACTTCATGGGAATGTCACTGGATGGACTTGGCAGCACCCTGTGGAGGGAGACGCTCACTCCTACTGGCTGTGAAACTACGCAGTCGCTGTCTTCTTTATAGAGGTTAAAAGCTGGTGTCTGTCGTATCAGAACTGGCAGCACTGAACACCACCAAGGTTAACTCAGCAACACTGAAGTGACTCCTCAGGGGGTTTGCCGAATGATGAACTAGTAGAGACTGCTTCCTGTGGACTGTCGGTGCATGGCTGCAACAGGACAAACCTAGGTGTGGTTGAATAGGGGTGAGCCAGAATGAGCATGAAGGGGTATTGCACTGATGGGTGCATGGAAGACTGAACCACAAAAGAAAGAACATTTCTCTGTTTTCTTTGTTCAGTCACTTTCAGTAAGCGGCATTACACTCCCCCCTTCCCCCAGCACTTCTGTTCAGCAATTACAGTTTCAGACAGTGGCGAGTTTTCATTTACACTCCCTATTAGCTCACAATGTCGGCCAAGGACATTCATTTCCATGAGCCTCTGAGTTTGCACCTTTTAGGTTTCTACAGTGGAACATATTTAAACGATAAACATAAATGAATGACGGATGGGAGCCAAGGTGGTGATGGTGAAGGTGGTGGTTATGGTGATGGTGACGGTGATAGCGGTTACCTTTCAGCAGGGAAGAGGCCCACAGTTGTACATGGACATCTGGGATCTTGCCTGCCAGCTGCATGGCTGGAGTTACCAGGTTCATGGCCTCCTGAACAACGACAACCCCACAAACACATGTTTGTACACACACTTACCCAAGTATTTATTCATTGACTGGGACACACACACGTTTGCTAACTCAAACAGATGCTGCAGTGCATTTCAGTACAAAATGGTTAAGTGAAAATTTTAGTTACTGAAACTATTTATTTGTCCAAACAGCACAATTTCACCAATTTGTGAGTTTGGGCCGACCCATTATTCAGCTAGTCCAAACAGAAAATTTTCATTTATTTCAACCTAGGGTTAAATGGATAACCATGCGCAAGTCATTCTGATTCAAAGGCTTTTCCTATCAAACATGTTTTTGTTTTCCTAGGGAGTGTTATACTTCATACAATGGTCACTTCCTTAAAAAAAAAAAAAAGTGCCTATTACTAAAGCGAGTCAGCTGTCAAAGCAATTTTTGCCTCTAATGTTTCACAACCAACAGATGTAAGACTCTCACAGATTGGCTCAAAGAAGGAATTCTTGTACTGCTGAAAGACAGAGTGGACACACAACATTAGCCACAAAAAATTCGGCCTTTCAGAGCTAACTAACTGCTGTTGAATGCTACGGTCTGACATGGTAAAGTATATGACGCCAAATGGTAACTTGGTTTCCCCCATAACACACTGAACTACCCTGCAACTTTGACCATTTGATATTGCCGCACTCCTTACTGTCGATCAACATGTTATCATTTCTTTAGTTTCTTTTCCTACACATACTTGAAATCGCTTCTAGGTTTACTGTACGAGATACTTCATTTAACCTTCTTGACAACCATGCACCCGCTAGCGCCCGACCAGAAATCACACTGCCAAAACGCTGAGCGCCTGCCAGCGCCCAGTAAAACATGTGGCAACAATGGGCGCTGCCATGTTTTTCGTAGAAAAGGAAGTCTCGCGAGAACGTGACTTCCTTCTTCCTGTAGCCATTCACTTCCGTTTGCAAAAAAATGCGAGTCGATACGTGCCGTAGTTCTCGAGTTATGAATTTTTTAAGTTTTGTGGTCGAAATGCTGTTTTTCACCATGGCTAACCTTGATTTTCTCCCGTTCTATAATGAGATTTAGTAATGAAGATACTGTGATTTGTGGGATTTACGGCATAAGTCTTAGTGAAAGTGCTGGGTGATGAAGCTTACAGTGACCTAGATTTCGACTGGGATGAGGTTCCAGATATGATAAACAACGATTCGGAAGAAATTTCTGAAGAAGATCCCCCCCCCCCCGAGTAAATGGCTCATGTGACATTCTTTAAACTTATGATATAGCAACATATATATATTCGTAGGAATTTTTATAATGATTTTCATTTCATTTTTTCCTTTCCTCTCTTTTAAATTAATTTTTAAATGGGTAACCATGTTCAAATTACGGAGTTACTTATCTTGCCGATGGTTTTCGGCGTAACTAAGCTCAGGTAAGTGCATACTGAAGAGGGTTTTAAGCTCCTGAAACACCCCTGTTTGTATGTCACGGGAAACTATACTTCATTACACAGACCAGTTCACCGTAAAAAATGCAGCTGATCTACTTTTTCACACACGCAAAAGATTCTACTTTTTTTTTTGCAATATGTGTAATCTTACAGGACAGCAGGCAACCTGTAACTTTCCAGAATGGGCAATAGTGCAGTCTTTCTAGCCAAAGCTGTGAGTACATCTTCTCCAGCATATTTTGAGCAAAATCTCTGTCGTCTTGGAGTTTCTTTCTTTTTTTATTTATGCGTTGTTTTCAGGGTCCATTGCCCCACTGCTGCTACCATGCAGCATGCGGTTGAACTGGCAGACCAAATCAGACCAGATTTCACACTCAACAGCTGGTGCTTACTGGTCAATGTGCATGGCTCCACATCCAAGGAAAGACAACTGTTATACTCCACAGGAACAGTTCTATTCGAGAATTTGTCTAGATCTCTCTCACCCTACCCCTCTTCCCCGAACCTGTCATGTTTTTGTAACATTCACCACATCAGTCGTCTTTTCGCAAAATGTGTACAGAATAATTATATTAAAATCATATGACAACAGTAATTCAGGGTGTGTCCAACACTTTCAGGACATGCATCCCAGGTATCCCTTATGAACCAAAAAAAGGACTTTAAAGGACGAATGAAAGGACCCTACCAAAATAAAACAGGACCTACCGAAATATCTTCTACTGTCTGTGTTTTTCACATTTGCTTCAGCTCTTCTTGTTTGTTGACAAGTTCCTTCTCTAAGAGGGTCACTGTTTCTTGTTTATTTTTGGAAGAACTACACAGTTCATTGGCTTGTCCTAAGAGCCTCAAGCTGCTTTGCTGCTGGGCTTTGAGGCATAGTGCATCAGCTTCAAACAGCAACTGTTTGGCATCCTTTCCAGTGGCTGTCTTTCTCTTGAGGGTGTGGATCTCTTCCTCACACACACATTCATGCAAGCACCCACGCACACTCACACCACCAGACCTGTTTACCCCTCACTTCACCTTTCAGTGGTCAAGGCGACCCAAGTCATAGTTTTGGAGCTCAACTGTCAGTAGTCACAGCCACTACATACTCTGGATCCACCAGCTATCCTTTTCAGTTTCTCCCTTCCCCTTATCTGTTGTCCTATCCCTCACCCTTCCACCACTGCACTGCCCAGCAACTAAACTAGCATGGGTGTCGGGTTTCACAAACCCAGGCAGGCCTTTCACTTAGTCATGATGGTTGCCTTGCTCTGTAGTGTGTGTGTGTGTGTGTGTGTGTGTGTGTGTGTGTGTGTGAAAGCGATGTGTGTGTGTGTGTGTGTGTGTGAAAGGGATGCATGCGGTGTGTGTGTGTGTGTGTGTGTGTGTGGTGAAAGGGATGCATGCGTGTGTGTGCGTGTGTGTGTGTGTGTGTGTGTGTGTGTGTGTGTGTGGGTGGTGTGTGTGTGTGTGTGTGTGTGTAAGGGATGGAACCAGCATGCATGTCTGACAGAAGGGGGCATAATCAGAACAAGCTTATCTACTCTGTTTACTTCCCTTGCCTGGGCTGTCACTATCGACCTTTTTTTTTTGTCCACCCCCTCCCCTCACCTCCCCCTCTCCATGGTTCGAGATTGTATGACCGTAGGACCATAATTAACAGACCATTTCCGTGGAAACTATTCATGATTCTGTAGAGGTACACAGGTCTGACACACCACACACACAGGTCTTTTATCAGACGTGCTTGGAGTGGATGCTGAAACGTGTCGGTTCAGGCTGTCAAGTTGGCTGTGAATCATCATGACTCTGGGGCTGCGTTGAACCAACAGCGAAAAAATCGGCAACACTGCATCTACTGTCACTTTGATGCTGTTTCTCTTTCTTCTGATGCTTCACACTTTTTGCGTGTTGCTTTAGCATGGATTCTCCCATTGAGGCGATGTTTACGGAGCAATCACAAAACGCACAGCGCGCTACATGTTTGTCGCTCAGAACTTTCTGCAACCAGTCCTTGTAATCCTTGTCTCTCAGCCAACGATCTTGAAAAGAACATTTGCCCGGCATTGTGGACGAAAAACTGGCTTAAAATTTTCAGCAGGTAAACACGTGTGAACGATGCAAGATGGCGCCTGGAAGTATCGTCAAATCTCGAACGCGAGACTTGCGAGGAAACTGGCTGTGAGAGAAGCATTGTCTGCTTGCGCGACCCGACAGAAATGCCGATCTTTTGATTTCATACCTGAAGTTCTTTTCCGCAACCGAAAGTATTCTTTTGTATCGCAAAATTAAAAGACTTTAACTGACCAAATTGCATTTCAAAGGCCCTTGACAAAATATTAAAGGACCTCTTGGTCAAATTAAAGTACTTTAAAGGCCTTTTCTGAAAAATTCTAAATATAAGGACTTTAAAGGACTTCAAAGGACCCTACGACCCATGCAGGAATAACTGGATAACATAGCACATTTCTCTACTTCTGTTTATGAATAACATTTCTATGGTTAAAACTGTACAACAGTAATCTATGGTGTATCCTACAGTTATGGGAACAAACAGGTAAAGTATCAGTTTTACGCTTTTCCTGTGCAGAGCCACCACAAGGGCTCACAAAGAAGCAACCAATGGCAGGCAGGCGCAGGTGTCCCTCACCTGATTGTTTCCCAAGGACAGGAAGATGTGACCTAGCAGGACCAGGGAGCAGGACGTCAGGCGATTGACATCCTCTGAATTGGCCATCTTCAGCGTTTCCCTCAGGTACCTCCTGCATGGGCAAGACTCAACACTTTGAAGAACTAGCAAAATACAATGTACCTACAAATAATTACACTATACTATTCAAATATACAATTCAATGTAAAACCACAATGCAGCAAATGACAGGGCTCCAAAGAAGAGAAAATTCAGTGCGTATTTAGTCAAGCCAACCACAACGGCCCCCTAAGAACATCCATCAAAAGAAAAAGCTCTGTCTTGAACACCCCCCCCCCCCCCCCCCCCCGCCCCAAACAACAGTAACACATACATAAATATCTACAACAAAATACAATAGCTAAACTATCAATCCTTGAGTCTTTTATAACCAAGGCTACACTGAGAGTGTCAACCATTCCTCCAGATTTTTCATCCCCAAATGAAAAAGAATGAATAAACAAAGAAAAAGATGATGGTGATACAAGTGCTAAAACAAAAAGCCAAATAGGCAAACACGACACTGCTGAAAAGGCAACTCATGTCCACCATGAACAGTGTTCACAGTCTCCCTACCTAGCTGCCAGATCACACCAGAATAGCTGGCATGTAGCTGCACAAGAAACAGGGATAAGGCTTTCCAGAACAAAGGTGAATGGGCCACAAAAGCAGGAAAAAGGATGACAACAGTGATGAAAGAGATACCAAAATCACGCACGCATGCGCACACACACACACATAAACCCACCCAGAAGACAAGAGTAAACTACGGAGGATCAATTATACTGAATGACAACCCAGCATTCCAAAGAAGTAAATGGGCAGAATGTCCAAAATCCAGCAGAACAGGTAAAGAAGAGGACATTATCACGAGAAAAATTTGCATGAAATAGGCACACTATCCATAACTTAACAAAAAAAAACACCACCACCATATTGTCCCTTGCGTCATAACATGGATGGATTTGAACTCACTTGGCGTCGGGTAGTTGGCCTGGAAGAAAGACTGCAGGCCCTTGACAAAAAAGGCAGCAGCTTTCAGACTGTGAGAACTGCACACCACATATAATGTACACAATGTCAGCTCAATGGTTACCAGCTACCATCACATCACATCATCTGCAACACCCAAACTTCCATTAACAGGATCAGTAACGTTACTGTTAAAAGTTGTCAATATCTTCAAAAGCTCAGAATGTTAATCCTTTCACATATTTAAGACCTGCTTCCAATGCACCATGCCTGACAGGACTACGGAACTAGTGAAAATGTCATGTTCCTACTGATCAGATTTCGTATCTCCATGGAATACAGTTTTTTAACGGATACTTATACTCTCTTCAAATGGCAGCTCCTCCCTCAATTGGAGAGAACTACATAGAAACTTCAGCATTTCACTGGCACTGTTACTAACATTTTCATGACTATGGCCAGGGTGCATGGCCTTCCCACCTGAGATGACTAGAATTATTTGACCCGTATTTATCATGATACCACCTTGATGACAACAGAGGAAGATATTCCTGAGAAAACATCTATGTGAGGGCTTGTACTAGAAGAAAAAAAAACGAGCGTTACTTTTGCCAGCTTTCTTACCTGGATTTCAGACGGGAGCTATCTGCTTCAATCATAAAAGCAGAATTCCCTCAACATGACACTGCTATTGGAAGGGTCCAATTTCCAAAGTATCTCCAACTATAGAGTTTCAGTAGTTTCTGGAAACTGAACTCACTGCCAGCAACTCTCTCTCTCTTTCTTCTTCATTTTGCTTGTTTAAGTTTGTTTTTTTGCTTTTTGTTGTTGTTGCTTTTTTAGGAGCAACATCAAATTTAGAAACATTCAAACACTCATTTTTGTTTTAAAGATTTTAAAGCCATAAACAGGATATCCCAGTTTCTCCCAATTTTTCAAATCCTCTAAGGCAATATGAACCTTGTGTGTTAATGTTCACCGTAGACATACACACTGACAAACATGACTACATCAAGGAGACCATACAGAAATGACTTGTTTACAAACACGAGTGAAAAAAGGTACAAGAGCTTTGATGACAGCATGTTTTGGACAGACGAATGAATGGGTGGAACAGACCCAAACAAAAAGCGCCTTGTGCACTGCTAAACCCCCCCCCCCCCCCCCCAAAAAACAAAAAAGAAACAGATTGCTCACTGTGACTGGAAGGTCTCTGGCTTGAGCAGTTCCACCATGCGCATGAGATCGGAAGGTCGATTCATGCGCAAGTACACGATGGCCATGTTGAGGTTGATGAAACTGGACAGTTCACTCTCCCGCTGGGCTGCTGCAACATCATCACCAACATCTTCACCTCATACATGGACCTACTTTGTGTTTCTAACATTCATATTGTCTAATTTCATTTCTCCATCATCCTCAACCATACTCACTCAACATAATAGATAACTTTCATTCAACAGTCATCATCTCCCTGGACTGTAAAGATCATCTTCACTCAACAGCTAGCATATTATCTCCAATCAACAGTTGTCATCATCATCTGTGCTCAACTATAAACATCACTGTCAATCATCATCATCTCCATTCTACTAACATCACTTCCCATCATACCATCTCACTCAGCTGTTACTATCATTTCCACTTATCATCCCCACACAACTGTTAATGTCACCCCGCTTAGCATAAATTCAGTAGTTATCATCGCCTCCATTCAACAGTTAACATCACCTCCACTCAACAGGCAACACCACCCCACTCATCATCTCCACTCAATTATTAACATCACCTCCACTCAACGGTCACTGCCATCTCTACTCAACCGTTTAAATCAATACTTAACAGCCATCACAATCAGTCCACAACTTGGTATCATTTTCAGTGTTACACACTCTGTGCTCTGAAAATAAA
The DNA here is from genome assembly GCA_018398815.1 of Conus ventricosus. NCBI lineage: Eukaryota > Metazoa > Mollusca > Gastropoda > Neogastropoda > Conidae > Conus > Conus ventricosus. Next base: position 68,333,579 of record CM031608.1, read on the forward strand.
GACATCACCGCAGAGTCGGGGTTCATTAACAAACAAACAAAAAAAAACCTCTGATAAAATGAAAGAAAAGAACAAGATTTTTTAGGAACTTAAAATCAGACCGGGGACTTCTTAGGAACCTGACATCAGAAACGAAGAGACAATACACATAAACCCCACAAAGACTGCCAGCTGACCCACAGACCTGGACAATGGCCAGTTGTCCGGCCAGTCCTGTGACAAAAAACTAATCACAGGAGCTGCAGCTGAACACATCACAACTGAGACCTGGGACTGACTGGTTGTGACCTGGCCCCAGTCAGCACATTCTTTTACATAAAACATTGCTTTTTTTTTTTTTTTTTAACTTGCCTTCAACAAACCTTTCTTTCTTGTGCAAGACAATGAGACTTTTTTTCTAACTCCCCAGCTTGATCAATTTCTTGTAAACAAACGTTACAACTTTTTGTAGTGCCATCCTGCCCAAGCACTACTTGTGCTCTGACCAACTGTCATTGTCCCATTTTCTATCTCCAATTTTTGTTTCGATCTCTGTTTTTTCATTTTATAGTTTCTGTTTATCCTTACAAAACATTTTTCAAACCGTTCTCCCATTTTAGGGATTTTCAGGGGCTCCGAGTTCTGCGTCCTGATGACTTGGAAAATTTCAGGGACTTTTAGGACCCCCATAAAAGTGTTTTTCCAAAAATGGGCTTTTTTAAAGAGGTTCTACCTGCAAAGCAAATGCACAAACACACAAGTCCACACATGTACAAGGAGTCCACTCCTACACACATCATACACCACAGGAACAAGCAAACACACACACCATACACACAAAGAAACACAAGCACATAAACACCTACACAGACAGACAGACAATGACAGGAACACGTAGTTACCTTATTTGCCTCCAGGGGCCCTTTTGAACTGAGCTTCAGCAGCCTCCATACAGTTCATGGACATTGCATACCGACCCTGCCATGCCGCAATTAACAGGATTACCACCACACTTCAATGGCATAAAAACATGTACAAGCAGACCTGTGTAAACCCCAAATTGCAAATTTGGGGTATTTTTCCCGTACAAATGAGAGTACTGTAGAAAAGAAAGAAAAAAGTACACTCACAAAAGGATACTGCAATGTCGGGCATGGTGTAATTTGACAAAACTGTGAAGAGATCTGCCTTGTAGTAGCTGCAGTGAGAGTGTCCCCCCCCCTCCCCTCCCCTCCCTGAACAGATTCTTTAACCTTCAACAACCCTGTTTGTTTCTCTTTTTCGTGTGGTATACACATATTTTTCTAAAGCACAAGCAAAACTTATGGAAATGACGTAGTGCTTAAAAAAAACCTCCCAAAACGCTTGAAAGTGCAAATCTCATCAAATTTTGTCGTGGGAACAGTTTTGTTGTACATCGTGTCCATGTTCTTGATGTCTATAAATGAGCAATGTTATCACTTCTTGATCTCCAACAATCTGGAATCCCATAAAAACCATTGATACAGGCTCTTGGTCATCTGCTTCTGAAATCATGTGACTTCAAACACACCCATACATTCTTCACTGCTCTCTGCACTATTATCAGTGATACCAGGACTGATAAACTGTTTTAAATGTACTGTCCTCTTATCAATGTCACACTAAAAATTAGCTGAAATAAACAAACAAACAAAAAGTCAGCTCAAAACAAAGCACTATGCTCAAAGCTGCCACTTGAACTTTCACACTTGCTCCCACACGAAGCATCTTAATGCTTGAGCCTGCCCAAAGAAGCCAAATGGGAATGAAATGACGAGTTGCCCTTGATGGCAAGACAGGAGCAGAATGACTACAACTGGTCATTAGCATGCTAATCAGCCCAGTGGGATTTTAGACTCTTGTTCCAAGTCTCAGTTTGATTCCTACTCAAGACAGCCAAGATGGAAGAGACCTTCTCTTCAGAGTTTACATCTATGTCAACTCCAGTCCCCTCTTTGTTCTTCGGACCAGACTTAACTGAGGTCCCGAACTGGTGCACAGAATACACAAAAACGTACAGCTGTACAATACTGGCTTTCTCTCACTTTCTCATAGCACAGATGCAGGCACATGTGTGCACGCACACATTCACAGACCTTCCATACCAAAACAATCTACAAAGTTAAATAATAAAGAAACAATTTGTTAAAAAAAAAAAAATCCATGTACATAAGCATGCACACAGACATACACAGGATGTATACATATCCCTTTACACACATGTGTACGCACACACTCCCATACATCATACATCCTCTCAGTCTCACTCCGTCACGCATACATCATTCACACACACACACACACACACACACACACACACACCATCCATCTCTGGCACGCACAGAAGCAGAGAAAAGTCTTACAATCAGAGTGTGGATCTGAGCGCTGTGAAGTGAAAACAGATGAGGCTGCTGCTGACATACGTGGCAGGCCTGAAAGATCTGGGGACACACACACACACACACCGCACACATCTTCAATAAGGCCACCCACACACAGTGAGTGAAAAATCTGCGTAGACCCCACACATTTCTATAGAACAACCAGCATGCAGGGGATGATATAAATACTACAGCTATACACCAAGACATGTAGCAAAAGGAGTTGACTACAATGTTGTTGTTGTTTTTTCTGTCTAATTTTCCTGAGCTTCATCTGAAGAATTTTTACCTTTGCCCAAAAGAAGGATTTTAGACCCAAATCAGTGGCTTCTCTTAAAACCAAAGTTCTAATTCACAAATGTATCAATTGTTCCTTGTCCCTGTCAACTTTACTGACCCGGAAAATTTGTCGTTTGGAGTAGCCTCATTCATTAAACAATTCTGACCACAGAAATCTGACTTTGCTGTTAAAAGGCTAGGTCTCTAGTTTCTCCTCCTTTTATTTCTGGTTTTAACTTTCCTTTTTGTTTCAATTTTTCTTTTACATTCTAATTCCTTTTCTCTTTCTCATTTTCATTGCAACTTGTCTTTCCCCCATCTTTTTCCATCTCTTCTTTCAACTGACACATACATCTGCACCTTGATGGAAAAAAAAAATTCAGTAAGAAGAACCAGCAACTTCAAACTTTCATTCATTGCTTAAAATTTTGCAACTGAACATCTGCACTTTCCTTGAGCGCTTTCATTCCACATTTTTACATATAAAATATCCTTTAAAAAAACTTCACTGCTCCTATGCTTTGAAGTGGTAATTTTTTTTATAATTAATACAAATAAACTATACTTATTCTAAGTGCTAAAAAGAAGGATTTGTTTCTTTTTGACAGTTTAAAAGAAAGGCTATTTGTTACTTTAAACAAAATACTGAAACATATTTCATACTTCTCCCCCAAAACACAAACCCACACAAGCCCCCCGGCCCCATCATCTGCATTACCTCTTGAATGGCGACAGACTTGTGTCCCATGATGAGGCGGCACATGATGATGTGTTCCAGCAACATCAGCTGAAAGCTGGACAGCAGAGGGTGAGTGTCCAGCACTGCAACACACACAATGCACAGGTGCTCAAGAGGTGACAATGGACAGGTGGTTGTAGCACACATGCTCAAGAGGTGACAATTTGGGCAGGTGGTTGTAGCACTCATGCTCAAGAGGTGACAATGGACAGGTGGTTGTAGCACACATGCTCAAGAGGTGACAATGGACAGATGGCTGTAGCACTCATGCTCAAGAGGTGACAATGGACAGGTGGCTGTAGCACTCATGCTCAAGAGGTGACAATGGACAGGTGGCTGTAGCACACTTGCTCAAGAGATGACGATGGACAGGTGGCTGTAGCACTCATGCTCAAGAGGTGACAATGGACAGGTGGCTGTAGCCCACTTGCTCAAGAGGTGACAATGGACAGTGGTTGTAGCCCACTTGCTCAAGAGGTGACAATGGACAGGTGGTTGTAGCCCACATGCTCAAGAGGTGACAATGGACAGGTGGCTGTAGCACACTTGCTCAAGAGGTGACAATGGACAGGTGGTTGTAGCACTCTTGCTCAAGAGGTGACAATGGACAGGTGGTTGTAGCACTCTTGCTCAGAGGTGACAATGGACAAGGTGGCTGTAGCACTCTTGCTCAAGAGGTGACAATGGACAGGTGGTTGTAGCACACATGCTCATAGAAGTGACAATAGACGGTGGCTGTAGCACACTTGCTCAAGAGGTGACAATGGACAGGTTGTAGCACTCTTGCTCAAGAGGTGACAATGGACAGGTGGCTGTAGCGCTGTAGCACACATGCTCAAGAGGTGACAATGGACAGGTGGTTGTAGCACACATGCTCAAGAGGTGACAATGGACAGGTGGTTGTAGCACTCTTGCTCAAGAGGTGACAATGGACAGGTGGCTGTAGCACACTTGCTCAAGAGGTGACAATGGACAGGTGGTTGTAGCACACATGCTCAAAAGGTGACAATGGACAGGTGGCTGTAGCCACTTGCTCAAGAGGGACAATGGACAGGTGGTTGTAGCACACTTGCTCAAGAGATGACAATGGACAGGTGGTTGTAGCCCACTTGCTCAAGAGATGACAATGGACAGGTGGTTGTAGCACACATGCTCAAGAGGTGACAATGGACAGGTGGTTGTAGCACACTTGCTCAAGAGGTGACAATGGACAGGTGGTTGTAGCACACATGCTCAAAAGGTGACAATGGACAGGTGGCTGTAGCCCACTTGCTCAAGAGGTGACAATGGACAGGTGGTTGTAGCACACTTGCTCAAGAGATGACAATGGACAGGTGGTTGTAGCCCACTTGCTCAAGAGATGACAATGGACAGGTGGTTGTAGCACACATGCTCAAGAGGTGACAATGGACAGGTGGTTGTAGCACACATGCTCAAGAGGTGACAATGGACAGGTAGTTATAGCACACTTGGTCAAGTGGTGACAATGGACAAGTAGTTATAGCACACTTGCTCAAGTGGTGACAATGGACAAGTAGTTATAGCACACATGCTCAAGAGGTGACAATGGACATGTGGTTGTAGCACATTTGCTCAAGAGGTGACAGTGGACATGTGGTTGTAGCACTCTTTCTCAAGAGGTGACAATGGACAGGTGGTTGTAGCACACTTGCTCAAGAGGTGACAATGGACAGGTGGTTGTAGCACTCTTGCTCAAGAGGTGACAATGGACAGGTGGCTGTAGCACTCTTGCTCAAGAGGTGACAATGGACAGGTGGTTGTAGCACACTTGCTCAAGAGGTGACAATGGACAGGTAGTTATAGCACACTTGCTCAAGAGGTGACAATGGACAGGTGGCTGTAGCACTTGCTCAAGAGGTGACAATGGACAGGTGGCTGTAGCACTTGCTCAAGAGGTGACAATGGACAGGTGGCTGTAGCACTTGCTCAAGAGGTGACAATGGACAGGTAGTTATAGCACACTTGCTCACGAGGTGACAATGGACAGGTGGCTGTAGCACATTTGCTCACGAGGTGACAATGGACAGGTGGCTGTAGCACATTTGCTCAAGAGGTGACAGAATCCTGGGTCCATGATCAGCGAATTGCACAAGGCGTTCCCTGCCCCACCCCCGTTTTCTCTTCTCCATTATAAAGTAACCTTTTAACTACTTAAAGTTTTTTTCCATTGTTGGTTTTTATGTTTTTTATGTAGGATGACACAAAATCCCATATCAATTCCCTGCAAAATAGGCAAACTCAGTTTCAAAGCGAGGTGACCAAAGGCGGGAGTTGAAGAAATTTTCAAAATGAAAAGATACTTTTCATGCAAGACATTACAGATAAACAGTGTTTTGTCCTGTAATCTGTTTGTATTGTCTTGTGGAAATAATATCCTTTCTTTTCAAGGACTACTGTTAAAATAAACAAACAAAATGGCAAGTCCAACCCCCACCGCCCCACCGAGTTTGCAAGTAAATCTGGTAGTGAATGTGTCCATGCTGTTATGCTCATGACTGACCATTGTCATCACTCACAGAACTGTAGATCCAAACAATGACGCCAACTCACTACATCTTGGTACAAATGTCGCACAAGTCATTACCGTTTAAGTCTGAATCGAACACACCAACTTAGTTTACACTGATAATCTCAGTTTTTGTTGATTCAGTGATATCTGAAGCTCTAAACTGTCAACAATCTTTTCTCTTTTTTTCTCCCCTAATTTAAAAAAAAAAAATTCCGCTCATCAGGTAAATTCACTTTAGATTTGTCGAACTGGAGTTGGATTCCGGCTCTGATGAGTAAGATATCACCGATCCTGCATTCAATGCATACGATTCATCCTGGATAAAAGAATTTTAAAAGGTGAGCAGGCCATTTTTATATTTTCCCAATCACAGGGATGGGAACTGGTAACAGACAAAAAAGAGGAAATCTAGGGGGTCCGGGGCATGCCCCCCCAGAAATTTTTTTTTCTTAAGGATGCATATCTGTGCAATCTGGTGTATTTTGGGCAAATAAATGAAACATTCAGAGAGCATAAAATATGTTTTTTTTTGGGCACGGTTTCACCTATAGATCACATGCAAACATTACAAAAATACTCACCCTACTTAGAAAAAAAGAACATTGAAATGGATGCCTGCTTTCGTTTACTGGATGAGTCCTTTCCTGAGCTGGACTGTGGTGCTGCCCTCTGTGATTCACATCCGGATGAGTCCTGTGTATGTATGTGTGTGTGTGTGTGTGCGTGTGTGTGTGTGTGTGTGTGTATGTGTGTGTGTGTGTGTGTGTGTGTGTGTGTGTGTGTGTGTATGTGTGTGTGTGTGTGTGCATGTGTGAATGCGTGTGTGCATTATACAATTTTGTGTGTGATATTCTGTGTGTGCGCGCGTGTGTGTGTGTGTGTGTGTGTGTGTGTGTGTGTGTGTGTGTGTGTGTGTGTGTGTGTGTGTGTGTGTGTGCATGTGTGAATGCGTGTGTGCATTATACAATTTTGTGTATGATATTCTGTGTGTGTGTGTGTGTGTGTGTGTGTGTGTGTGTGTGTGTGTGTGTGTGTGTACGTGCGTGTGTTTGCAAGTGGTGTGTGTGTGTGTGTGTGCATGTGTGAATGCGTGTGTGCATTATATATATATATATATATATATAATATATATATATATATATATATATATAGTTACCTGATCTTGTTATCCTCTAACTTTTTCTCTGATATATATGTGTGTGCGTGTGTGTGAATGTGTGTGTGTGTGTGTGTGTGTGTGTGAGTGAGTGAGTGTGTGTGTGAAGTGAGAGAGAGAGAGAGAGAGAGAGAGGAGAGAGAGAGAGAGAGAGAGAGAGAGGTGAGTGTGTGTGTGTGTGTGTGTGTGTGTGTGGAGAGAGAGAGAGAGAGTGAGAGAGAGTCAGACAGACAGAGGAGAGAGAGATAGAGGGAGGGAGGGAGAGAGAGAGGGGGGGGGGAGGGAGGGAGGGGAGAGACACAGAGAGAGAGGAGAGAGAGAGAGAGAGAGAGAGAGGTGTGTGTGTGTGTGTGTGTGTGTGTGTGTGTGTGTGTGAGTGAGAGAGAGCTGAGAGTCAGACAGAGAGAGTCAGAGAGAGAGAGAGAGAAGGAAAGAGGGAGAGAGGGAGGGAGAGAGATAGAGAGAGAGGGAGAGAGAGGGGGAGGAAGAGAGAGAGGGAGGGAGGAGAGAGAGGGGGGGAGGGAGAGAGGGGGGGAGAGAGGGAGGGGAGAGAGGGAGGGAGAGAGAGAGAGGAGAGACAGAGAGAGAGAGGAGAGAGAGAGAGATAGAGACATGCTTTCCTTCAAGTGTGGTTGTTTTTCCCGGCGAAGTATGACACGCTCTTTGTGCTTGGCACATTTCACGTGGTCTTGCAGTGCAACAAGCCCACGACTGGAGTAGTTGACTTCTTTTTCACACAGAGAACAAAAAGCGAGTCCAGGAGCCAGAATTTTTCTCATGAATGTACACAGCCTTTCGTTGTCTGCTGTCTTCTCCATCCACTCCCATCTCCATGGATTTTTTATGTTGCTTTCGTCAAATTTCTGAAGCCCGCGCTTTACGATGTCTCGTCGGTACGCCATTTTTGAATGTATCCCACAGTTCTTAGCGCCGGATACAGGCCTACTGTATCCTGCTAGACAGGCCATCTGATTACCGAAATCGACCGTAACCGAACAAGAGATAGGCCCTATCTCCGCGAATTTCATTTTCCGAGGAAATAACATTTCAAATCCGAGGAAATCTTTTGCTTCTACCGCGGAATTCCGCGGATCCGAGGAGAATTCCCACCCCTGCAATCAGAAAAAGAGTCTGAAGTGTTTGGTCATTTTTTGAAGCAGTCATCAGCCTACTCGTAACTAAAACCTAGCATGAACGGCGATTTTCCAGACCTTCTCATCTGGCTTACTTTCTGTCTAAATTCTTCTCCATTTTCATAACAATTTGTGTTCAGTATGGTCATTTTCACAAGCTCTAAATCTTACTCACACAACCACCACCATCATCATCAACACCACAACCATTATTCTCCCACTAAAACTTCATCAGCATTTAGGCATATCATTTTTACAGAAGTAGACCAAAATATCTTGCATGTATCTTGAAAACTGAATTCATCATGGTTTTTTTTTCTTTCTAATTTTTCAGTACATGTTGATTTCAGTCCTGTTCTCTCTTTGAACTGTACAGTATACTTTCTTCGTAGTGCAGCAATACTCACTCTGCGCTGTTCAGTGCAATGTATGGTGCAGTCACACTCACTTTTTAACTTGTCAGTCTGTATGCTGGTCATAACAGTTCATTTCGACACCTCCATAGTACAGTACAAAGCACAATGGTACACACTCTTCCCATTAACTGTCCAGCCCACTGTGTAGAACACACACTGTGTAGTACTCACTCTTGAGCTTTTCAATCTGCATGAGGGCCTTGTCTGTGTACTTCTGAGCCTTGTCCATGTAGCCCGCCTGCATGGAGTGCATCACCGTCACCTGAAACCCCCAAACACCTGAAACACCCCCAAACGCCTGAAACACCCACGAACACCTGAAACACCCCCAAACACCTGAAACACCCCCAAACACCTGAAACACCCCAAACAGCCCCCAAACACCTGAAACCCCACCAAACACCTGAAACACCCCCAAACACCTGAAACACCCCCAAACGCCTGAAAACACCCCCCGAACACCTGAAACACCCCCCAAACACCTGAAACGCCCCCAAACACCTGAAACCCCACCAAACACCTGAACACCCCCAAACACCTGAAACCCCACCAAACACCTCCAAACTGCATGTACCCAATATCACCTCTAATTTTGCACGGTGTTCTACAGCATGAAGGCCTACTGGATAGCCCACTCTCCACAGAATGCAGAAAATCCCATTGCCTGTTGTCTCTCTCAGGGCAGGTTTTCTTCCTGCATCCCCCTCCAATGGACCTTTAAACAGTGGTCTGAGAGGAAATGTTTCGGAAGAGATGACAAAATCAGGTCCTGTTAGCTAGCACGTCACAGTAAACACTACCACAATGGAATGCCCCTTACCTAATGCTGAGAAAAACGTGTGCGTGTGTGTTTGTTTCTGTGTATATGTGTGTGTGTGCACTCGAGTGTGTGTGTATGTGCGAGTGTGTGAGTGTGCGCGCGCATGCGTGCGTGTGTGTGTGTGGTGTGTGCGTAAGTGTCTGAATGTGTGCATGCATACAAGCGTGTATGGGTGTTGCTATACTTATGTGCATGCTTGCATGTAGCAACATGCAAGGCCATTCTTTGACTCCCACAAACCAGAACACACAAGTGAACATTCTTGAGATAGACCAAAACATATATCAACACTCATCAGACAGACTAGGACAGTGGTGCCATCATTCACCCAAAGACCAAAACATATATCAACACTCATCAGACAGACTAGGACAGTGGTGCCATCATTCACCCAAAACATATATCAACACTCATCAGACAGACTAGGACAGTGGTGCCATCATTCACCCAAAAGACCAAAACATATATCAACACTCATCAGACAGACTAGGACAGTGTGCCATCATTCACCCAAAAGACCAAAACATATATCAACACTCATCAGACAGACTAGGACAGTGGTGCCATCATTCACCCAAAAGACCAAAACATATATCAACATCTCATCAGACAGACTAGGACAGTGGTGCCACCATTCACCCAAAAGACCAAAACATATATCAACACTCATCAGACAGACTAGGACAGTGGGTGCCATCATTCACCCAAAAAGACCAAACATATATCAACACTCATCAGACAGACTAGGACAGTGGTGCCATCATTCACCCAAAAGACCAAAACATATATCAACACTCATCAGACAGACTAGGACAGTGGTGCCATCATTCACCCAAAAGACCAAAACACACATGTCACCACAAGATCAGACAGACAAAAATACATGTCAACACTCACCAGAAAAATCAACACACACAAGTGAGTGGACTAGAACAGAGATGCCACATTCACTGTAAGGACCAGAACACGCTTATCAACACTTATCAGTTAGACCAAAACACATTAATCAACACTCATGGAATAGATCAGAACACACAATGTCAACACTCACCAGACAGACAAGGATACTTATGTTAATTCACTGCACAGACCAGAAATACCTTAACTCACCGGAAAGACCAAAGTACACATCAACATTCATCTGACAGACTACAATATAAATATCAACACTCATCAGGTAGATCAGAACACACATGTCAACACACACAAAGATCAGAACACACATGTCAACACACACAAAGATCAGAACACACATGTCAACACACACAAAGATCAGAACACACATGTCACCACTCACCTGATCCACCAAAACACATGTTGGCACTCTTCAGCCAGAACCAGAACCAATGTCAAAGTTCGCTAGAGCAACCAAACACTCATGAGAACACTCACCAGATAGACCAGAACGCACATGTGTTCTTTGGGCAGCCACTGGAACTGATCCACGGGGTTACTACTGACCACTGGTGATTCTGAAAAACACCAAACACCTATGCTGTCACCTGCCCCAGATATGTCTGCAATGTTCAGAGGAACATGGGATACTGCAGTCACACGCTGTGATGATCAATACAAGATAAAGTAACAAATGGAATATCAGCAACATGCTGTGATGATCAATACAAGATAAAGTAACAAACGGAATATCAGTCACACGCTGTGATGATCAATACAAGATAAAGTAACAACGAATATCAGTCACACGCTGTGATGATCAATACAAGATAAAGTAACAAACGGAATATCAGTCACACGCTGTGATGATCAATACAAGATAAAGTAACAAACGGAATATCAGTCACACGCTGTGATGATCAATACAAGATAAAGTAACAAATGGAATATCAGCAACATGCTGTGATGATCAATACAAGATAAAGTAACAAATGGAATATCAGTAACATGCTGTGATATCAGTACAAGAAAAAGTAACAAATGGAATATCAGTCACACGCTGTGATGATCAATACAAGATAAAGTAACAATGGAATATCGTAACATGCTGTGATGATCAAAACAAGATTAACAAATGGGATATCGCAGTCACATGCTGTGATGATCAAAACAAGATAAACTAACAAATGGGATATCGCAGTCACATGCTGTGATGATCAATACAAGAAAACTAACAAATGGGATATAGCAGTCACATGCTGTGATGATCAATACAAGATAAACTAACAATGGGATATCGCAGTCACACGCTGTGATGATCAATACAAGATAAACTAACAAATGGGATATCGCAGTCACACGCTGTGATGATCAATACAAGATAAACTAACAAATGGGATATCGCAGTAACATGCTGTGATGATCAAAACAAGATAAACTAACAAATGGGATATCGCAGTCACATGCTGGATGATCAATACAAGATAAATAACAAATGGGATATCGCAGTAACACGCTGTTGATGATCAATACAAGATAAACTAAGAAGTCCAAATCAGAGGTTTGTTTCAGTTTCAATTTCATCAAGGAGGCGTCACTGCGTGCGGACTAGTCCGTACACGCTACACCACATCCGATAAGTTTTGAGACCACACTACACATGATCTTAAGCTGATGGATAAATGAATGAACAACTAAGATGAGAGAATTGAAGACGAGGGTCTTGTGGCTGCGACTTAGCTGATGTCTGACCTACGCAACAGCCCAATGTGCTGGTGGGACCTTGAGTGCCTACCTAACATTGGTTTGTCTTAGGTAGAGGTTTGTGGTTCAGTCATCATTCCTCTTTCGACAATCCCCCCCCCCCCCCCCCCCCCCCCCCCCCCCCCCCTCCCCTTCTCCTCTTTCCCCTTTTTTGTTGCGCCATAATTAAACCCATAACAGAAGTCCCAAATAAACTCCAAAACCGGAAAGCTCAGTTGTAGAGCGCCGGCCCGTGAACCTGGGGTTGCGGGTTTCGAATTTCGGTATAGGGGGATTTTTCCTCGGAGTTAACATTGGTTCTGACTCCATTCCCCACACAGTCCTTCGAATGAGACTATAAACCGAGGTTCCGTGTGTGAACGCCGCACAAAATCTTGCACACACGTAAAATCCATCACCAACTTTCGGAAGAGAAGGCCGTTTGGCCGTTGGTATGGATGACACGTGACACCATAGCATTGCACCTTCCCCGAAGATGGAGTATGGCTGCCTTAATGGCGGGATAAAAAAGGGTCATACACACAAAACTCCACTGCCTGGCTATACAGGGAGTGTCCGCAGGAGTTATCAGCCTGCGTACGCAGAAAGAAAGAAAAGAACTGTCCAAAACATTGTTCAATACAGCTAACACCACACACAACAAACCAACAAAAAACCCCACTAAGACATTAAAAAAACTTGTATTTGTACATCTCAACAAACAACCATAATGTTTTTAATTTGAACGATAACACTGAAAATCATGTCTGGGAAACTGACATCTTTGATGTCATTCGGAACAGACATGTTTAAGAGGCAGTACCACCTAGAAGCCATGTTTCTAAGCCATTCCTGACTTAGAGCACTGTTTTGCACAGACCAGGAATGTTCCCAGCAGCATCAGTTGCAGGCAAGAATCTGGTGAACCAGACCAATGAACCTAATCTGTGAAGCAGACAGGGCTGTTGGCCTTTCTCCGAGTGTGAAGTGTCAAAGCATCCTTCAGACCTTCCGTGCATTTATGTTATCTGACAAAAATACCATGCTAGGTCTATTGCCCTTTGACCTTTTGATCTTTAAATTTTGAACTGCATCAAAAGGTTGCACCAACCTGACAAACAAGACAACTGATTTTTTTTCTGCTGTTGATGAGATCAGTATAGGAATGTATGGGTTTTCTAGCGAAATGAAAAACAGTTTGCTGCAGAAGTTGTCTTCATAGAATTCACAATATCTTCAACTGTCCATCACTAATGGAGTTAAGTACACAGGAAAACATTCTCTCAGGATAATATAATGGTGTTGGAGTAGGACGTTTAAAAAAAGTTAAAAACTTGGTGATCTACTGACAGGAACGAGTAATGACCATACCAAACCACTCATTACAAAACTTTTTTTAAACGATTTAACAGCCAAACGTAAGTACCCAACTGCAAGTAACACACAGGATAAATAGCTGCAAGTTGCAGAGAGAGAGTGGGGTTTTTTTTTACTTTTTTTTTTTTAAAAACGTCTCATCTTCCATGCCATCCTACAGGTGTTGCATTCACATTGCTCATTCTGGCTCCCTGGCTACAGCCACAGCCTAATGTGTCCTGCACAGGGAGCAGTCAATGTCAAGCCGTCATGAGGCAACCCATCACAGGAGACACTGCACTGCTGCCAAGTCACTTCCGTGGTGTTCAGACAGTGGTGCCAGTTCTGATCCAACATATACAGGACAATACCTATTTAGCTTCCTACTGACCACCGTAACGTTTAGTAGCAAAGCCTGCCACCACATCCATCCAATGAGCACCACATCCATCCAATGACCATCCCCAATAACTGACAGATCTCGGTGACCCTGACAGATCCTCAACAAGGGCACAAACACTGGAGAGGAAATCAAAACCGAGGTCTCCATGAGAGTACAGCATGAAGGACCAGATACCTTTTTTTTTGTTGTTTTTTTTTTTTTTTGCTGATCATACACTGGAGAGGAAATCAAAACTGAGGTCTCTATGAGAGTACCAGTACCAGTACCAGTACCAGATACCTTTTTTCTTTTTTTTGGTGCTGATCACGAGGATGAAGATTATGCTGTGAAATTTCATTCGGGTGTGAGACTGCATTACAAGGCTGTACTCTACGCTAAATTCCATGACTGATCCCAGCTTCAACCAGGCCCAAGAGATACGCACACCTACAGTGTGGATCTGGAAATCTGAGCAACACTCTAAGAGACGCATCCATTAAGTGGATAAAACTCTACTGTGGTCCCCGTCCTCCAAACTGAGTATATTAGTAATAGTATATACAGGGATGAGAACAGATTTTTTAAAAGCAGAGGAGATTTTTCTGTTGGGGGTCTGGGGCAGAGCCCCAGTGGGGTCAAGGGGCAACGCCCCTGCGGGGGTCAGGGGCGCTGCCCCCTGAAGCTGAAGCATTTTTTAATATATAAAGAAAAATCCACATTTAAAACCATCAAAATATGTTTCTAGCCTTCAATTCAAACCTCATTCTGAGGTGGTTTTTTTTTTTTTTTTTTTTTTTTTTTTTTGTTGTTGTCAAACATGCAAATGGATTTAATTGCTCTCTGCGTTTGTGGCTGGTCGATTTACGTAAGAAATGGGTTTTTCCGAAAATTACCTGCCCTTGGCCCTGGTTCTATTATTAGTAACTAGACGTCTAGGTTTTGTTTCACAACATAAAGTCAAATGACGAATGTTTCAGCTAACTGAGATAGTTTGACCATTGCAAATGAATGATAAAATATAACAAAGAAGAGAGCAAAATCACCAACAGCTTACTTTCCAAAGTTTAATTGTTCTTCAATGCAGCGACACGCTGCCTGTGAACCAGGCGTTTCATGTGGTCAGCAATCGTAATGAAGCCACGACTTCCGAAGCTGATTTTCTTGTTGCAAGCTTGACATAATGCCTGCTCGTCACTGCTTTTGCATATGCTATCTCTAACTCTACTCCCACACACACCTCTTCCTCGAGCCAGTTTTCTTTCCAACGGTTGGGATATCATTATTTTTTTTTTTTTATTTTTTTTTTTTGCGATTCCGTTCGACGCCATGAATCACAGATCTATGACACTCGGTCGATCGGCGCTGGAAGCGGATGTGCAGTGGTTGGCCGAGTCAACCGAATAAAAACCAGCCCATTTGGGTATAAGCCTAGAGTAATCTCGCCGGAGGCGTCTCGCCGAGATTGGGAGCAAAGAAAATCGCGATAGCTTTTTTTTTTTTTTTTCGGCGGAGATTTTTTCAAACGGCGGACATTTTTTTTTAAGACGGCGGAACGGCGGAGAACGGCGGAGCTGTTCTCATCCTTGTATATAGAAAACTCTGGGCATGAGCAAGTCCGGGCAGAAAATTCTTACATATAAATGGCTCTAATGGAAATCAAACTCAAAATCTCCAGCAGGGATTCCACGACCCGAACCACTTTATCCAAGTAGCTGGTGAAAGGGAGGAAAAGGGGGTGGGAGGATATCATTTTGTTTCTAGTTTATTTGTTGCTTGCTTTCAATGAAAAGCTGCTTAACTAATGCAAATAAATCTTCAAGAGTCACTTAATAATGCAGCATATCTACACTTTTCTCTTGGCATACCGCTACATACAGCTACTGCAACTACACGCGTCTTTGCAAACCTATCACATATACCACTAACTGAAGCAGCATTGAACCTAGCATTAAATCAATCCACAATTATATTCAATCATTTTAACAGCATAACACCCACACGCGAGTGCATACTTGAATAGCACACACATATGCTTGCATGCATAAACTTCACATTAGATGCAACCAGCCTGAATCACCAGCTTGTAAAGCAGTCTTAAATCTGATGCAAATCATAGAAAAAACAGATCCATACTGGTCTCCAATGCAGCTTTTACTATTTACCATTCTGCATATCAGTCCAGCACTCAACACCCCTTATAACACAACAAAAAGACACCTGCAAGTTAATATTTGCCAATCGAGTACATTATGTGATGACTCCAATGCTTAGTTATTAAATGAAAGAAACAATGAATAATGAGAAAGAGCAACAGACAGAGCTCCACTTAGACCATAAAGAACAGAAAAGAAAATGGAAAAAAAAGAGAATGAGTCCACAAAAAAAACAATCTTTTCTCTTTTCGGAGTAAAATACTGCATAAAATTTCTGAAACAAATTCAACAAGCCCCCAAAACAATGTAATGGGAAACCAATATTACAAAAAAAAAAAATAAAATAAAAAATAGGCATTTTTCTGCTGTGTATCAACAAAATCAAGGTTGAGAAATAATAAACCAATCTGTGAAAACCCCGACAGCCAAAACAATAACTTTGGCCATTATGCTAATAACATAATGTATCACATGAAAAGCCAGCTCAAATAAAAAGGTGAAATGTCAAGTTAGTAAGCAAACATACATCGATGTACACAGGTGAACACTACACCGATAAAAACGTGCACAATGGAAAGATAACCACTACCACATAAACAAACTTTGAAGGTGAGGTTTACACATGTCTGAAACACATGCACACTGGTGACAACATTAAAAACACATATCAAGCCTTCTAAACTTAAATCCGTTTTGAATAATGTTCAGATGTGATCATAACGCTCATAATGCATACATGAACTCACACATGCACTGATAACTTGTTGATCATCCTACTCCTCCCCATGCATTTCTTTTAAACATATTAGAACAGCTGCAGTGAAGCCCACTTCCAGAAGTTTTGATCTAACAACACACTGACCTGATTTGTGCCAATACATTTTGCATCCTTGACAAAGCCACCTTTTCCCTATGGAACTCTTGCCGGTCAGTATGACCATTTTAGCATCAACTTTTGCTTACAAGTAAAATGGTTAGTCCTGGGAAAGAAAACTGTTCTATAACCAAACTGTGTAACACAAAGATAAAAACAGTCCACGCTTTCTCACCTCTTTAGTAAACACAGCTTGCTTCCTGACAATACTGACAATCAAGACTCTCTAGGATGGCTAAACTGTCTTCCCTTTTTTTGACAGGTTCTTTCCTGAGAATATCAACAGTCAGACACTATGATAGCAGATTTTTCCTCTCTCTTTTTTTAAAAATAGTTCCTTTCAAAATGACAGCTGCATTGCATTTTATGATCTGTTGTTCGATCTAAACGATTACAATCATGGCTTCTCAAAGAGTAAACAAGAGGTCTTGCTAAGCTGTTCCAACAAATGGCAATCTCAGTTAATATGAATACTGTACAGAGAAAATTCAAGTCTTGAAAATAGTTAGTGCTGTTGTTATCCTGGAAGGAGGTACTGCCAGTCAAACTTCACACCTGTGGTTATTGTTGTAAGCAAAGCAGAAGCCGAGCACTTTAACATGGTATGCACAGCTCTGTCCTTTGTATGTGGAATAACTGTAATGTTACGTTAGTGGCCGTCTTTCAGATTGCAACTTTCTATGAAAATTCTTTCAAACATGGCCTTATACTGCTTTCGAAAATATAGGTCAGATGAGTGGATACTGTAATCAGCTTGCCTGACCAGCTATCAGCATTAAATATCCCTTTTTAACTTGGCAACACTTCTTGGGTCTGATTAGCATGACCATCAGTTCGGAGGTGCAAACCTCTCCTGTTCCTCTGAAACGAACGTTATGCATACTAACTGCATCTCTTCTTCTGTGCCAAAACAAACATAAACAATTGAAAGAAATAATCACACCTAAGAACAGATTAATGCATTACAGTGATGATGTATACTGGTACCTCTAAATACAGACCTCTGTGAACTCTTAAAAACAGGGTTTTATGAAGAGGAAATCTTGAATTGGAAAGTAAATGTAGATCAGCCCAAGAGGAAAAAGCTCCTAAGATACATGTCTTTGAAGAGATGAAACCCTACTCAACGGAAGAACAGGGGGAAAAAAAGGGGGGGGTGGGGGGGAGGGGTGGGGAACGGAACATGGGGGAGGTCAGAAAGGAGAAAGGAGGATGGGGGGAAAGAGTTCTTGCTGAGAGGTTTGGTGTAGTGTGAAATAAGCTAAAAGCAAAAAGTGATCTGTGGTGTGTGCAGCTGTTTATTTAAATACAGAAATGGAAAGCTTGAACTGATAAAACAAACAATACTTTTCGCTTTTTCTTCCTGCCTTACTATGCATGCCTTTTGAATAGGATTACTTCTGCTAGCTTCATCTATGACACCGTGGAAACCTGTCATACGAAACTAAACCAGCTAATTACAGCCTAGAGTCAACTGACATTCTAGGGGAACTGTGAACAATGTTTCATTCTTCTCCTTAAAATCTAAAACTATTTCTTAAGTGACCAATTTCTGTTTTCTCTAGAATGAAAAAGAGCCGTATTTTGCTCCCTCCATATAAACAACTTTCTGATAAATGAGCACTTTGGCTTTCATATCCTTACACATCAATATCTTACTGATTAAACTTCAACATTTTTATGTCAAACGGCATTTTCGTGGTGGAGGATAAGAAATACAGGAGAAGATGGCGGCATTCATATTTACCTATCTACAGAAATATACTCCATAATTAATGATGATGGAGAACACTTGCACTGAGGTACTGGTTAAACAAGCAACCAATCCCAGTCTGTAGTTACCCCAAATGTTAACACGCTGATAAAGGGTAATCCACTAGAGGAGATCTCTACCCTCTCTTTAAATGCCTTTGGTGATGTTCACACACACATACTCACACAATATAAGCAAAAGACAAAAAAAACATTTTCACACAACTGATGTTTTACACATAACATTTGTCCAGATTAACAAAAGATGAAGATGCACTGAGTTTTGTTTGCTTTTTGTTGTTTTTTTCTCTTCACTGGAGCTATTTTCAGTCAGAAACAGTAAACACAAACAGGGCACGAAACATACTCCAATACAATGTCCACCAAAACAAAGAAGAAAATTGCAAGAGGAAAAAATATGTTGCCGACTCCAAGTCAAACTACTTGACTCACCCTCTTCGAACAGTGTTTCTCCCCCTAGAAATTATAATAAAGTCACATATGACACTGAAAAAAAAAAATCATAATCGTGACAAAAGCAGAAACAAAGATTTCTTTTTTAAAAAAATTAAAAGAATGAAGCATGCTTAATAGAAATAAGTAAATATATAAATATATAATGGTTAGCAGGTTTCCCCTTTTTAAAACAATCTACTGTTTCTAAATCAAGATGGGCTATGTTGTCTTTCGAAAATACGTATAAATTAACAGCACATAGGGAAAAAAAATCTGAGGTAAATTCTAACCCCATCATATAAACTTTTCTACATTCTTTCAAGGCAGTCTACAGACAAATCTCATGATAAGAATGCTGACAATAGACGTTTAAGGTCATTGAATCCATGCCCGTGATAAGAAAAATTCTCTGTGCCCAGTGAGACTGTCTGAAAGCAAGACTCACAGAAGGAAAGCTTCCCGAGTCAGATAACCTTAATACAGGCATGAGAACTGACTGCTGGGAAAGAACTGGAAATGAAGGAGAAAAAGGAACAAGCTCCCTTGGAAATGTTTTGAAAATTGACATCAAAATCTGCGCAATCTGAGGCGAGTTCAAGGTGAATGGAAGTTAGTAGTCTTCATCATAAACCAGCCAAAAAAAGACAAAAACACAAACACAAGTCTTGAGGAAAAACATGTGTAGCAAACAATTCCTCCATCAGGAAGATAACTTTGCAAAGATTTAGAAGGGGGAAAATAACAGTTTGAATGGTGATGAAGGTGGATATGATGTAAGACAGGGCTGGAGATGTGGATTAAGACATGAGCATTAAAAGTGTATGAAACACTTCACCTGTTTATACCTATCAGCCCTGTAGTCGACTTTCGTCTACTACGTGAGACTCTCTGAATTGCAAGAAATACAATGTGCAAGACCGAGTATCGTAATTTTTTCCGTATGAAGATACCACTCACTTGTATTCTAGAAGCGTATTTTGTTCCTTCTTCATGGATAAGAAAACCAACACTCAATCCCCCAATGGACGTTTCTTCAGCGTGGAATCACCAACATTATAAATTTTATTTAGATGGTGCTGCACAGTCCTTGACACTATTCTTAAAAAATGACAATGAACATCCTTAACATACAAATAACCTGTTATCAGAATTTCAAATTCAAAAGGTTTTCCTGTTGTACAAAATGAACACAAACCAAACTCTTTCTTCCCTTCTTTCTTTTTGTGTTTGTGTTGTTGCTGTTTGTTGAAGAAATTTGAAAACTAACAGAAAAAAAAAAATCGCTTTTTGAAACGATGGAAAATCACTGATAGGTGGACAATTCCTATACCTGTCTGCAATAAACGATAGTGAGAAAAATATCACCTGACTCACCCATCATCTCTCTAAATGCACATGTCCATTTCAGAATAGTATTCTCAATCAATCCAAAAGGAGTGAAAGTAAGTAACACATAGGATGCTACAGCAACACACCCAATTCACTCAAACTAACGGAACAAAGGAGGAAAGAAGCAAGGACAGGAGATGTGTGGACAGACCACAAATGATAAAGCATTTTTTTGTCACTATGGACCTAGCCAGGTGTTTGTTCCTCTACACATAGGTGTGGAGTTTGTTGCTGAAAATGCTACATGCTACTGTCATGAACAAGGACAATCATAAAAGTCACTTCAACAGTCAACAAATTACTAAATTAGTGTTTCCTTTAACATATAAAAATCACAAAGAAGTCTAAAAAAAAATATTTTAAAAAAAATCTTCTGTCAACTACTTCCCTAAAGTCACGATCCTAAAATACATTCCAGACATGCAACCAAAATCACTACTCGCTAACGACAGGAGTCCCAAACTGTAACATCAATAGTTCCCAAACTGAAACATCATTATTTCCATCCTTGCAACTGCACAAATGAAGCCAGATGCAAAGCTACAAATTTAACTTGTAGTAACATGGCATCAAACAACAATACAGCCTCAGGCATCATCAAGAGTCACCTGAGACTGCAAACATTAACCTTCCTTATGCCACTATTACAATTAACACCTCAGCTGCTGAGACAAGCCAGTTTGAACTAAAAGCAAAGTGGACACCGAAGCATAACATGTAATGACACGCACACAAAAAGTTTTTTAAAAACAAACCCACAGGTATAACATGTTTAGACAGGACATATCTTTTTAATACAAACCTGACCCACAATCCTCAAACAAAAATGATTTTCAAAAAGATGCTTGGAATCAAAGGACAATGGGAAGTACGAGAATTTGGAGACTGATATTTCAGAATTTTCCAACCACCTTTAGGAAGTCAGTCGACAGCAGCTGCTAGTCAGAGTAAGAGGAATCAACTGAACTGGAAAGAGAGACCAAGGAATGGGGGGAGGGGGGGGGGGGGGGGGAGACAGAGAGAGAGAAAGAGAGAGCAAGAGACTGAGAGAGAGGAAGGAGAAAAGACTTAGAGGAGAGGAGGAAGGATGGAGAAAAAGAGCTGGCGAATGAGGGGGGGGGGGGGGGGGGAGAACTTGTGGGAAAGAAAGAGGTTGGAAAAGAGACAAGAATGGAGGAAAGGGCCAGAGAAACAACAAGGGGAGACAAAAAGAGATGGCGAGTGAGAGACAGAGTGAAGAATGGAGAGACTAAACACACACAGAAGGGAGGGGCAGTGAAAGGAGGATGGTTGGGGGGAGGTGGTGGTGGGCAGAATGGATAGGGAGAGGGTGCAGATGACAAGAAAGGGAGGCAAACAGAAAGACGAAAAGGGGAGGGAAAAACAGAGAAAGTAACTGAGAGAAAACAGAAACAGGAGATGGGAAACAGGGACAAGATCAAGTAATAAAAGTCTGAGTGACATGGTCGGAGTTGGAAACGAGTCATCACTGGAGAACTTGGATGAAAAGTTATCGCATGTATATCATTGTATGAAATGTCTACTGAAAATCTGAAGACGTGACCAAACACACAAACCGACAAAAACAAAAAACAAAACAAAATAAAACAAAAGGCTTCTAATAAATGTTCCAGACAAGACAACACCCAACTTTCAAGGATATACACTGGGCAACATTCTTTCTTATCACTGTGATAAGTCACTCAAGAACAAAGTCACAGCTAAATGCTCTACCTACAGAAAAAAAAAAGGGGGGAAAGAAACTCAGCATGCAAAAACAAAAGACTGCACAAGGCGAACACTTGTTGAAACAAGACTCCAACTGGGAACAAAAATAAACGTGTCATAACACTATGCACTCATGCTTACAAACATGCAGCAGGTATGAGATTTCCATTTCAAATTAATGGATGCGTTCCAGCTATCACACAAAATTCTTATAAATACGTTCTCAATAACAAGAGCAATCACAGTTGAAAGAATACACCATGATTTGAACTGATCAAACAGACCCTAGACAGTGTGCACTGAACGCATCTGTAAGAAAACCCAAGTCACACATCTTTAGTCTCTCTCACAGACAAAACACAACACATTCAGAGATGCCCCAGAGATAATACTAACACACATGCAGATATCAGGCTTCCTACACTTCAAACCAGCTTCTTGCTAATGTGGGACATTCAGAATCTCTGTCAATGTTCAACGCTGCTCTAATCCCTGTCAGCACATAACTGCCTACCTGGCTAACTGCCTTACCTGGCTAACTGCCTACCGGCTTTAGCGCTGCTTCCAGACTTACTTACTTGTTGCCTTTCCACTTCTGCTCATGGTTGGTATATGCTGTGTGTGTGTGTATGTGCATGTGTGTGTGTGTGTGCGTTTGTTTTGGGGGTAGGAGTGGGGGGTTGCCATCTGTGCGTTTGTGTGTGTGTGAGTGTATATGATTTGCATGGCTGTGTGCAGGATGGTGATTTACTATGAGCGCTAAGGGAGTACGTGAGACTGAAGCACTAGAAATGTATATCAATTATCATGCTTATTCCAACATGGGCGTGCACGCGCACACACACACACACACACGCACATCTCACCATCCTCTGTATGGATCTGGGTGATGGTCTGAATGCTCTGCTGCAGCTGCTTCAAGATAGGCTTCACTGTCTTTACCTGACAAAAAAAAAAAAAGGCCTTTGTGACTCACAACAATGCTCATCAATAAGAACAGGTAACAAGTCGGATATATTCTGGAGATGCCAACCGCCAAAAACAAAACAAAACAAAAAAGCATACATAAAATAAACAAATCACCATAAAAAAAAGATATGTTCTTACAGTCAGCTGCAATAATTCCAGCTAGTCTTCAGCTACAGTTTCAAACCAAAACAACATAACCAAATCAATAGAAAACAATAATATGTCAACAGAGCCCTGTAGGGAGAAAAGATTACTGTGGCCAGATTCTTCTAACATCACTTGTATGCGATAACATCTTCACAATAGTTCATGTTTCATTCAGAAGACGAAATACAGTCCAACCTGATTAGTTACAACTGGCCAACCAAAACACAGCTTATAAATAAAGCAGACAAGGGAATGCACTGTACAGCTATTCCTTCACAGTCTTACTTGATCACTGCTGATGTTGAGGCATATGTTAAACAAAATTGAATCTACGCATTTGCGCACAGTGTTCACATTCTTGCAGTCCCCTCACCTTGCCAGCCATGAGGTAGTGGCAGACTTGCAGCACCAGGAAGAACACCTTGAGGGACTCCTTGTGGGAGGCCACGTCCGCATAGGTGTCAATCAAATTGCTGGCTAGCCCCATGCACTCCTGCACTGTTGTCATGTCACGCTCGATCAGCGCCAGCTGAAACAACATACCACCACCGACATCAAGCTTTCCTGCCTACTCTTCATACAGCGATCATGTCATCTTTCTATACATCAAACATTCTCCATCAGTCCATGTCATGCTCTTACACATCACTGTCAAAGTTGACAGATGGGACAGAACCATGATAGAAGCTTGGCCCGAGAGGTAACTCTACACGTCACACAATGAGAGTGGACGTAAATACACCTGGACAAATCCTCAGCAGCCGACAAGAACTGGAGGTACAAAACATGTCTTAATGTGCAAACTACGCACTTATGCACGCACACACACACACACAGACATGAAGCACTCAATCAATGATCAAAGATAAAAAAAAAGCTGTGTGCTACAGAACTAACAGGAACGCAGCTCTCCTCTTCACACGACACCTTAAACCGGATGGACACTGCACTTTACTACACTCCCAACAAGGTTTTGTCAGGCACTGGACACAAGTATTACCTTGAGGTCCACACACAGCTGTGGTTTACCACATCCACCATAACAGGTAAATCCACAGCCACCAAACTTCCAGAGTTAAACTCCAGGAGCTGGGAAATGAAAGAGGAGCTGTTTGGCTTTCCACTAAAAGCATGTAGACTCTCTACTGCCTAACCACTGAACGAAGGGCTTGAGAAGAAAATATATCCGACTCTATGTGCCGTTGCTAAATTTCACTGAACACCATTCTGACCTTATTCTGACCAAAATCCATTAACCCTTACACTGGTTATTTAACAACGTACTATTAAGTATGCTTCTGGTGAATTTCCAGAAGGAAGGTTTGAAAAGAATAGTTACGTTTGTATGATATGCATAACTTTTCAACGGTTAGTATTTGAACATGACATGCAGAATAAAAATGGTTAGTAATTGAATAAAGAATAATATAAAACAGAAATGGGATGCTTGTGAGTGTTTGATTAGGTGCTGACCTGTCCAGAATGTGAAAATAACAGGTGAAAACAGGTGGCACATCCTGCTTGTCATTCTCACGAGCTTGTTCACAAATAATCCAGTCTATGGTGTTCCACAGTAATGAGAAATAAGTCATAGCCTTTTTCAAAGGAAAGTCAGTCTGGATTATACTCGTCTTCATGCAGGTAATTCAGGTAAGAATGAATAAGGTACAGTTCAGTTTTCACATTGAAATCATGTGCTGCTAACACACACAAAAAAACAAAAAGGTCACTATCAACGAATGTAATAGTCAGCCCACACTGTCGTCATTTATGTTTGAAAGGTTTAGGATCATCTGTAAACGCTACACTGAGTTTTTCTTCCCCACTGAATAGCATCTTGAGATTCCCCTCACCCTTAGGCACTCATCCAGTCACTGTCCGTGTCGATCTCAAAATCACGATTGCATGGTGCTTGATCTAAATCAAAACTATCACCCATCACACCCAGTTCATTCAAAATGTCCATAACTTCTTCTTCTTCACCTGCTTTTTCCACAAGAAATTCAGCAAAAACATCTTCAAACAAGTTCCTAATTCTATCATGTTCTGCTTTGGGCGCCGCCATTTTTGTTCGCCAGACGAGTCGAGTCGCACTATGCATTACAAGCTGCTACTAACCATAAACTAAGCTGAAACATTGAAAATCCATGTTCCGGGGCTCGCTCAGTCACTCATGCAAATTAGTTTGTCACTGAGCCATAGTTTCGTATCTGCGTGTGTCTGTGAAACTAGGCTCGCAAGGCTCACCCTACAGCGCGACTTTTGTCGCGACAACCAGTGACGGCCATGACGTCATGGCGCGACTATTGTCGCGACAACCAGCATAAGGGTTAACCAACAAAAAATGTACTGAAAATCCTACATTTTTCAACCATTTCTAGAAAAATCTGGATTTGTTCACCACATCTGGGACTGCATGAAAGCTTTTCAAGACAGGGCAATTTCTAAAAAAATTGTTGGCAGCCGAGTTAATCTTCGAATTCACTACACAAACACATAAATTTTCACAAACTCATCAAACACACAGGTAAATCGTAACAAAGTCATCAAACATACAGGAAAGTCTAAACAAAGCCATCACACACAAAGGTAAATCTTCATATGACCACTACATATTAAAAATTTTCTTCACAAACTCATTATACCAACAGGTGAATATTACTACACCCTCCACAGCATCAGTGCTGTCATAGGCCCATCCATCCACATATGGCTATTTCAGGGCTTCACCACAGTGTAAAAAAAATCCTATCCTAATTGTTTTTTTTTCCAATTAAAAGAAAATAAAGACCATTAAGAGCAGAAATACACACAGGTAAATCTGACCTTGCTAGACACATAAACAGGTAAATGTGATAATGCCGGACACATACATTCAGTAAAAGCTGACAAAGCCAGACAAATACTCTCAGAAAAAAATCGGACAATGCCAGAGGTAAATCTGACCACCCCTAACTAGGACACAGGTGAATCTGAACATGCAAGACGAGACACATAACTAAGACACAGGTGAATCTGAACATGCAAGATTGAATCCACAGGCAGACAGGCAAATCTTACCATGCCTTTGCTCAGCATGAAAAGGAGACGTGTGTACTCAGAGCGAGCTGCTGCAGCAAAATCGGCGCCCACAGACAGCAGGCTTTTCGCCGACACAATGTCTTTCTCTGTGGCATGAATTTGCTGCAAAACAGAACTAGGCATACACCACACATACCCAAGTCATATTTGAAATGAACGGTATTTCGCGCAATTCATGAAATACCATAAAACATCATGTACACAGTTCACCTAAATATTTTTTCCTTTTCTAAAAATGTCTGTTGTCTTATTGTCCACACCCCGTCAGTAGTGTTGTACCCACGCCGCTCATTCCAGTCCCCCCGCCTGGCCCTTACCACCACAGTGGCAATCCACAGTGAGCAGTCAATGTCAAGTCATCAGGAGGCAACCACACTAGAGGAGACACTGCTCTATTTCACGTCACTTCAGTAGCATTTAGTGGTGCTTGTTCTAAGCCAACATACACAGCACGCCACCTAGTTAGCTCCACACAGGCAACAACAATCAGTCATGGAAAACAGTGTGAGTGAGATCTCCCTCTGCAGCGCACCACCACAACCACCCAGTGACAGTCCCCATGAATTTGCTGATATCGGTGACCCCAACAGAACCAAACCATGGGCACAGACATTGAGAAGACATCACCCTCACTAACACTGGTAGGATGACTAAAAATGAAGGCCAAACAAAACTTGCTACTTACAGCCAGCTGGAAGAGAAGTCGACAATGCCAGTATGGAGCATGCAGCGACACTTCAATTGCTCGTCGTAAAATGGGCTTCGCCAGCTGTATCTGAGACTGAACTCAGAATGCATGCACGCACGCACACACACACACACACACATACACACACACACACACACAGAGTGACACAATCACACGCACATATACACACACAATGATGAATGTTGCTGATTTTTTTTATTTTTAAGAATGGATATAGGCCTAATTGAGTGCAATTCATTAAAACCTGAGCTTCTTCCCTTACAACCATTACAAAAAAAAAGGCAAACTAAAATCGAAACTACCCAAACATATCACAAATAAAATCCAGCAAACATAGTCACTTTTCTCACTCCCACACTTTACCATCAAAATAAAATATCAAACAGAAGTGAACAGAAAGGTTTTCTGGGAGCTTCTGAAAAATCAACACCCTCAGTCATTTCACTTTAGTTACTAAACAAAAAACCAGTTTCCATCATACAAGACAGGACAATAACTTCACCCTTTTGGACAATCAAGCCCCCTTTTCGCACAGTTTACAGGCAACTGGATACACATTTTATTAACAGGCTAAATAACCATAATCATGTACAAATCATATGCCATACCCTTTCAAACATTTCATATTCTAAAATTTGGTACAGAGTAACATAACTGAAGCACATAATTTATGCATAAACTATAAAGGTTCTAATCCTTGAGAGATTTCACTGCTTTGAAACACCAACATTCAGACTAACACAATCACAGCAGCAAGCAATCACATATGGATGTTCTCTCAAGTAAACACCACATTAAACATCACTTGATAGAGCATGGTATTGACACTCACGAGTTCCAATGTAATGCTTCATACCATCGTTCCTCATCCATAAGGAGTTACTGTGAGAACCTACTAACATTTTTGATTAAGCAGAACCAAACGAAGCCTTCCAAAATACATCTCTAACATAATTATGCTCATGAAATAGTGTACACTGCAATTAGTATAAACTTGAAATAGTGTACATTGCAATTAGTATAAACTACCATGAACTTAATCACTGATCTGTGATCATATGTAGAATTAAAAGACAGCATCAAGATCAAGACAAAACAGAACATATCTCCTTTTTAAAGTCTCTTACCTGTTTCTCATACAAGGTAGACAAGATGCTCGCTGATTCAAACCGCACATCATCAGCATTAGG
Organism: Conus ventricosus; assembly: GCA_018398815.1. Taxonomy (NCBI): domain Eukaryota; kingdom Metazoa; phylum Mollusca; class Gastropoda; order Neogastropoda; family Conidae; genus Conus; species Conus ventricosus. The sequence continues at coordinate 68,361,856 of CM031608.1, forward strand.
AATCTGACGAAGTTAAGGCTTTACCCTACAATCCGTCTCAGTTTCATTATTGCCAAGCCAATTACATATGACCATTTAAAAGGGCACTGTCCTGAAAAAAACCGAATTCACAGCAAAAACAGCCACCTACAATATGCACCGCATCAATAAGCTAGAACTATTGATATCATTATCACTACTATCATTATCAAGAATACTTACATAGTGTCTATCCTCACTAGAGACCAAACTCTAAGTCCAAGTGCTTTACAATCCACACTCGTTTACATACCCAGCTGCCTATGTGGTAGTGCCGACTTCTTTCTTTCTTAAGCTGCCAGCTGGCGCTTCAGTCACTCATTTCCAGATCAACCAGCCAATATCGTTCAATATCGTTCACTTAATTTCCTTACTTCCTTCATTTTTTCCGTTGCTCATATCCTTAAGTTAAACGAGTCACATTAATTCTCCCTCAGTCCACAGAACATTTGCCCACTTAAAAAGAAAAGAAATCATAAAACTAACAACTGTAAGCATGGATATGAAATAAACATCAGCAGGTAGAATAAAAAATATGACTAAACCTCTTTCCTGTGCTCTGGATGTATAATCACTGTACATCCATCTTTGGCATGGTCTGGTACAATGCAGAGTGAACATACGCTACACATGCGCCATTTCATTTTCACTCAGCATTACACAGAAGTGGTTTCTGGGCCACTGAAGGCGATTTCTTTTATTTCCCTGATACCTGTCTTTTTTTCTATGATGTTAATGGAATTGTAGACCATTTACATCTCTCTCAGTCCTCACAGTGATTTGCTTCTTTTCAGTCATAATCAGCAGAGGTCTCACACTAGGATGTAACATACTGAACAGTAGTTGACTAGTTCAGAATGCAGAAATTTGTACATTAGGCCCCAATGTTCTGAAAGTATTTATTTGCACTAATGTGCCATTACTGGACTATTAACTATTTTCATCTGGGAAATTAATTTTGATGAAAAAGGAAAAATAAGATAAAATTTTGCTGTTTCTTTTTTTTTTCTTTAAAATTTCTCAGCACACGGTTCACAAACTCCAGTAGGGATGTCAATTGTGTTCTTGACATTTGACGCAAAACTGGAAACCCATGTCAGAACACAATAAACATACTCTAAACTGTAGTAAACAAAGAGCGAGTGTGCCAAAATACCATGTTAAATATACTATTTGATTGAGTTGAAACCTAGCCTGTGCAAAGAGCACACATATCACTTGATTCATTAATTTACAAAAATGAGTTATTTCACACACACACACTTTTCAATGCAACAGAAATTAAGCATAAAAACTGCCATAAAGTCAAACCTGCTGTTGAATAATACAATCTGCATGATTGGTAATGGGAGGAGTGGGGGGAGGGGGCAAATCTAATGCAGATGTTCAATCACCTCCTTTCTTTAGAGATTGTCATAGTGAACATTCTATATAATACATTATTAGCAAATATATCTAAAAACCTTTGAAATTCACAGCAGACCTCCGTAAGGAATTCACTAAATTACATGCATGCATATTCTCACTTTCACTGCCTCTAGCCTCTCATCTAGCATGAAAAGGATACAGAAGAAGACATAGACCACTGCAACAGAGAAACAAAAATTAAGATTTGATAAAATATGTACCAAAAGTAAGCATGATAGACAGCACAATATACACTGCTGCTTTTCATTCTTTCTCACCATCGATTAAAAAAAAAGGTGTATATATACATTTACATACATATATACATACATGGCATTCAAGTCAGAACTGATCTTTGGACAAAGAAAAAAAAACCCAACTGATTGCTGAAGATCTCTGTCAGGACTTTATTTCATTTTGGGGAAGACAAACGTAATTGTGAGGGGGAAAAAGGGCTGGCCACTGATCTTTTTTTTCCCACCTCAAATTAAACAGATTTTTCTTATGCCAATGGATACACTTACCATCCACATGACAGATTTTGGAAGCACGCTTATGTACTGTATTCATATCATACAAACACGTCTAAATTTGTTGTCACATTCATTTTGAGTACAACAATCAGTCTTTCTCATCAAAGATTCAAATATTTATAGAATTAGAACATATTTCCACATCTAGAAAACTAAATACCATCAGAGGATAATTTTGCATTTCATTAGGACTGCAAACTCATGTGATTAAAACTGATTTGTAAAACTACCTACTTAAAATTGTTTTGAAATTCCCACTGGCGAATGAATCAACATAGTTCTGCTAACTTGTGTGATTAAAAATGATTGGTAAAACCAATGACTCAGAACAGTTTTCAAACTTCAACAAACAAACCAGAATCTAGTCTTATGTTTTCTGCCTGTTAGGACACCAGTCAATGCCATTGACAGAAAAGGAGGCTTTGGAATGTGTCATCTTATGATACCAAAGGAGGCAAGCCTTTAAAAACAAAACTAATTAATTACTACAGAAACCAGAGAGAGAGAGAGAGAGAGAGAGAGAGAGAGAGAGGGCTACCCGAACTTTCAAAATCACAATTATAATGACCCCCTTCTTAATTTTTTTCTGCTACGTATTCAATTTTCAAGAAGTCACACAAGAACTGCAAAAATCTTCATTTGAATGCCACATGCGATCCCTGCTCCAACCCCCACACCCCTCCTTTTCCAAATGCATTTTATGGTGCTTATCATTAAAATATGCTTAGCAAAAAGCAAAAACTGAAATAAACCTGGCAGGGACCAGAAAATGAACAGCAGACGCTGACATCTTATATTACATGGCTCCCTTCCAATTACAGTCTGTTTTAATAAATTTCTGATCAAGGAAAAGCACTTGGTATGGACATCAGAGTTGCTGCCTATTTAGCCCTCTGTTCATCGAAAAGATAAAGGGAAAAAAAGCCTTTTGACTTTTCAAAACCTCTGCATCATACAAAATAGCACTCGTACTGAAATCTCGACATCATTCGATTTCAGTGCATAAATGACACGCATAACATGCGTCATTGAGAGCCCTGCTTGCCTTAAAAGTTTGTATGCTTTTTTCAGATTTCATGATAGCATGCAATATTCAGCTTCGAAACTACTGCAGTAGAAGGCTTTTTCGTGGTACTACCACCAGTGACAGGGTCTGAACATTACATGCAAAGTGAGCCTAAGGCTGGTTTTCTAAATTTCACCACTTCTCGTAAATTTGCAGTCATACTTTTCAATACACACATTCCAGATCTTACATCCCTTTTTTTTTGGTAAGGCTGCCTTTAAACTGAACTCAAACATTTGCACTTCATCAAGCATGCTATTATTCTTAAAATAATCTACCTCTTTTCCAATGGAATTTGCAAAGGAAAGCTTGCATAAATAGTATGTTCAGGACTTGAATCATCATCATCACTGATAGTGAACGTTTAAACATTCCAAAGCCTCCTTTTCTGTCAATGGCATTGCCCTGGTGCCCTAACAGGCAGAAAACACTACCCTCCATCAAGCACAAAATGAGTGAGAACTGAGACTGACACAAACTTAGGCTTCTAAACTAGGACAATATGAAGGCACACTTTCTCATCTTACAAAAATCCAAACCTTTCCCTTTCTGTCTGTAAACAAATGCTGCCATAACACCATTTCATTTCCCTGAAGGCTGTCTCCCCCCCCCCCCCCCCCCCCCCCCTTCTTTTCATTGCGAAATCATGGTAGAATTTTGTCTCTTCTTCATTACCCAGTTAAACACATTACGATTACAGGTATCTCCATTTTTTTCAGTGCTTGGTTTGGTCTCTTCCATAGCCAGTTTTAACCCATGGGCCTAGTATTCACAAATTACAACTTTTTATATGCTGTAAGGTTGTCCATCAATGGAAAAAAAAACCCCAGTGTACCCCAGTGTTTTGTTTTTCAGTAACAAATGATCTGCAGCTGTTACGTAATGGAACAATCATCTGGTTCACATTTTTCAGCAAGAATACAGTTTTGGGACAGCAATGTTCTGATATGCATGTCATGTTCATACATGTAAACAACTGCATTTCATTTGTATGCTTTTTATACAGATTTGTCTGGGAAAATATACGTAGAAAATCCCCTTGTCTGTATTTCTATCTGTAATTACTTTGCATCTCAGGGGTTCAAATATCCACCTGTCTGACTGCTCAGGCAACTTAACCTAAAGGTGGACCAGTGGAAAATGCTCTCTCCACTTAACCGTTGAGCAATTTTTTCACCATATCAATGAAAGGCTTAGTGTGACTGAGCAGTCAGCTTTTTGTGCTGATCAATCACATTGTTTTCCCCCTTTTCACTTTTTTAACTCCTCCAATCTCTGACCCACCCACCCCCACCACCCATCCACACCCATGGATTTTTCTCAAACAAATCCCAGAAAAGTGTGTCTAATTCAGATGAGTCATGTTCTTATAAAAAATATGCAGGCAGTGTACTTGATCCCTTTCTTTTGTAAGTTTATGTCGATAAGGAATTGGATGTCTTTTTTAGAATGTATTTGTGTGTGTGTGTGGTGTGTGTGTGTGTGTGTGTGTGTGTGGTGTGTGTGTGTGTGTGTGCGTGCGTGTGTGTGTGCGTACATATAGTGTAAATGAGTGTAGTGTGTGTGCGTGTGTGTGTGTGTGTGTGTGTGGTGAGAGAGAGAGAGAGAGAGAGAGAGAGAAGAGAGAGAGAGAGAGAGAGAGAGAGAGAGAACGAACGAAGAGGTAGTGGATTAAGCATGAATACATTTTTTTACATCCAGCCCTCTGGCAAGAAAAAAAAATCAATATATAGTAAAAAGCAAATCAGAAAAAATGCAACAATTCCTTGCATGGAACCTTTGACAAAAAAGAAGAAAGAAGAAAAAGAAACCAGTGAACACCACCACCAACAACAACAACGAGAAAAAATGATCAGGGCAAGTGGGGGAGTGTGAGTGGAGAGAGAGAAAAGAGAGAGAGAGAGAGAGAGAGAGAGAGAGAGAGAGAGAGAGAGAGAGAGAGGCCGACTGGCGAAAGAAAGGCAGAGATAAAGGAAGAGAAAGACAATGAAGCAGATATGGATAATCACCTACGAAAAACTTTGAAAAAAACCCACATTAATGGCACAGGATGATCACTGCAATTTGCGTAGAATTAAGTCAACTTCGAACATCACATATTTGTTAAATTGAATCTGAGAGAGAGAGGAGAGAGAGAGAGAGAGAGAGAGAGAGAGAGAGAGAGAGAGAGAGAGGGAGAAAGAGAGGGGAGAGAGAGAGAACACACACACACACAGACAGAGAAAGAGACACATACTGATCTTGTGAACTGAATTTCAGTATACAGGAATGTGTCCATATATATGGGAAGCATGACCATTTCTTTTCTCAAACACTCTTAACTGTAGTGAAAACCATTCTGTTCAAATCTATATTCTAAATGAATTGGTTTAAAAACTGATTTTCATATATAGCCTAATATATATATATTGCCTTTAGCCTGATTTCCTGTTCTCAAACCATCATGTGTGTGCACAGCATGCCATATATTCAATCATGTCTGCTGACATGTTATTACACTGACTTATAAATCATCTATTTCAGTATTTGCTTAAATAATATAGGACAGCAAGCAGATATTAGAGGGGACAAGCATATTTTCTCTTACCTGTTTTCTTTTGGCAACTAAAATTGCATGGGAATTTCTGGCCCTGCGCCTTATTTTGAATATTTGTTTGTATTTTGCTTTTACGTTTTCAATCTCAGTAACACTACAGTCTTGACATACTGGTAATAAAGTGAAATGTTTACAACTTGTGTGTGTGTGTGTGTGTGTGTGTGTGTGTGTGTGTGTGTTCTTTTCTTCCTAAAATACTGGCTCACTCAAAAACGAGGTGGTCACCAGCACGTGTGTGTGTGGTGTGTGTGTGTGGTGTGGTGTGTGTGTGTGTGTGTGTGTGCGTGGTCGTGCGTGCGCGCGTGCGCAAAACAATATTTTATCTTTATAAAAGTACATTGTGTGTGTGTGTAGTGTGTGTGTGTGGTGAGAGAGAGAGTGAGTGATATTTATCTTTATAATCTTTGAAAGAAGAAAGATGGTACAATTAAATGCGGATATATTAAACTTAAGATCTGCCACGAAAATAACGATAACATTTGTATTTTGCATGTACTTTGTCAGTTTGTAAACACAGGGATTTTTATCCGACTCCATGAAGGAAAGATAAATTTGATTAAAACATTCCACACATTTGAGAGTAGATATGGGGTTTCTGTGCTGTCACGTTTTATAAGCCAAATGTGACCCGACAACAAAATTGAAAAAAAGGAAACAGAACAGAATAAAAGTGAACTTCATCAAACCTACCGCCTTTTCCAGGTGAGATCTTGCAAGATCGATGTTTTTAGTATGGGTCATTAAAATATTTCCCAGCTGCAGATGCGTCCTGGCTTCAATATGAGGAGGTGGACTAAAATTGAAAATTGACTGTAGACAATGAATGCATAAACGTATGTTTGGAGGATTAGACGTCCTGAAATTTTCCGCAAGCCCCAAAAGTGAGATGTACCAGGGTTGTTCTGGAGGCTGAGGAGTCGCCATTTTTGTTCTTTCGCGCTCCTGTAATTTTGTCTTTACAAATAATTTACAAATGCCAGTATCTTTATTGAATAATAACAACAAAACATTCATTTGAATATTAAAACGCCTTGTTTATATTTTTTTTGAAAGCTAGCAAATTCCTTTTTTGAGATTTTCAAGCAATGGTGTAAAATTAATTATTCATCTCAAAATAGAAATGAGAGATTGGAAATATAACGAAACTGGCCTTGTACAGGTTGATCATGTACGTTCGCTCAGCTAACAAGCTGAGTGATCACAATTGCATGGGAATGCGGTCAGTTCGACTATAAAATTTTCCCCACTTTGCACCCATATTGATGCAGTTACAAGCTTTGAATCAGGTTGAAAACGTAGACAATCATCGGTGAATGTTGTGTCGACAGTCCCCGAAATTTGTTCATTTGTCGTAACAATACCGCAGAGACAATTTTGTCAAAAACAGCGTAGTCACTTTGCGTTCGACTATGCAGTCGCTGACCAACTTTTATCAGTCAGCCTTGTTAATTAAAACATTTTCTAAGAATTTGAAAAGATACGTGCCGGATCAAAGAGACGTGCACGTCCTAAAATCCTCTGATCATAGTCAACACTCAATTTAAACCTCAGCAAACACACACACACAAAACACACACACATGCATGTATACACATCCCCTCTCCCCTCCGGGCAAACACGCACGCATGCACCCCCCTCCCGACCCCCTCCCCCTCCACACAACACACAAGGAGAGAACGTTACATAAAAATGCACTGTACACAGTCATCACACACACACGTGCGCGCGCGCACAACACACACACACACACACACACACACACAGGGTTGCTGCTGCAGCTGCTACTACTACCACTCGCTTTGTCTCTGTCTGTCGCTGTCTCTCTCTCTCTCTCTCTCTCTCTCTGTTTTCCGGAATGTTTCAAACAAGCAAAAGTTGTCCCGCTGTACAAAACTGGAGATCCGTCCAACCCTTGTAACTACAGACCTGTATCTGTTCTGTCAATTCTCTCAAAACCGCTCCAAAAACATATCCAAAATATTTAGCTATCCATTTAAACAAATATGATTTGATTCATCCTAAGCAATCAGGTTTTAGGGAAAACCATTCCTGCCATACCGCGCTTACGCAAATGATTGACAAATGGCTCTTGAACATTAATAACAATGAACTTACAGGAGTTGTCTTCATTGATCTAGCTAAAGCTTTTGATATCATAAACCACTCTCTTCTCCTAAAAAAGCTCGCTTTATACGGACTCTCTGAAAATACTCTTCAGTTTATGTCCTCATTCTTTCTAACCGAAAACAGGTAGTATGTGTTAATTCCTTAAAATCAGATTTGCAGCCAGTAAAATATGGTGTTCCACAAGGATCTGTTCTTGGCCCTTTACTCTTTTCGATCTATATAAATGATTTACCGCTACGTATCCGATGTGACTGCGAATTATTTGCTGATGACAACTCTATGCATTCTAACCACCCTTGCTTGCAGGTTGTGACGTCCGATCTACAAGATAGTTTAAAACAGTGCCGTCAAATGGGCGGAAATCATCACATGTCTCTTAATGCAAAAAAAACTAAATGCATGGTCATAACTAGCAGACAAAAACGTCAAATATGCCTGTTGATTTATTTTTCAATATTTGTTTCTAGTGAAAAAATCGAAGAAGTAAAAACACATAAAGTTTTGGGTGTTGTCATTGATAACAACTTATCATGGTCCGATCACGTAGCTTACCTACGCAAAAGAATATCCCAAAAAATATTCCAGTTGTCAAAAATAAAGCATTTTCTGAATATGCATGCTAGAAAACAATTCTTTCATGCCCATATACAGTCAATTATAGACTATGCTTCTACTTTATGGGATTCAGCCAGCGCAAACATTCTGAAACCTTTAGCAAGATTGTATTGGCGCGCAATAAATTAGTTCTCTTAAAATCTAGTTCATTAACTCTAAACGATTATAAATCCTTGGATATCCTTCCCCTAAAGCAAAAACTCGAATATAATAAGGCTATATTTATGCATAAAGTGGTAAATGGAAATGCACCTCCCTCATTGTAAACAGTTTCCGGACGAATGACAATAGGCACGTCCACAAGTTAATAATGCCTCTGCCCAGACTTGACCTTTACAAATCAAGCCTCGTATACAGTGGTGGTACGTATTGGAACAATTTGCCTCCATTTCTGAAAGAAATCTCAAGTCTTAATATTTTCAAAGAGCGCTTAAAAGGATATCTGTTCAGTAAGTTAAAAGATATATATTAAAAAAACAACAACTGTACTAGTTGATTCCTAAATCAATTAAAAGACTCAGTGAATAGAAATAAAATACTGTACGATTACAAGCCTGTGTTAGACGGAAATCTTGCACGTGTCATTTGAACCACAGCAATAATGGGTTAAGCTAATTGACATGATTTACATTGATGATATCGCTCAATTGCATTTTGTTATTTGATGTATAGAGTGTATTCAAGTCTATTTGACTCTTGTTTCCCCGTTTGTATTTGTACTTTACATGTATTTTCTTCCCCCCCCCCCACCCCTCCCCTATCCCGCCCACACCCCATACCCCCGCTTTCGCTCTCTTTCTCTCTCTCTCTCTTTCTCTCTCTTTCTTTCTTTCTTTCTCTCGCATATGGATGCTTGCACGATCTTGTCGTTTGCTTTTGTAGTATTAGTCTGTTACTTCTTACAGTTTGCAAGTTGACTGGTGTATTTACTTTTTCCTCCTTGTTGCCATATTGACTTGTGTGTTGTCCATGTGGTTTTTTTTTTTTTTGTTTTCCCCAGGGCTGGGTGGAAAAAAGCATGTATAATTTGCTTATCTCATTACCCTGGTGAAATAAAATTTCGTTCGTTCGTTCGTTCGTTCGTTCTCTCTCTCTCTCTAATGATTTTTGTTTTTCGGCAATTTATTTCCTTAGAGCACTTTCTTTTCGTTTTACTTTTTTCTACCATTATCTGGCTGCTTTGAGGCGTTGTTGGATTCTGTTTGTTAGGCCCTTGGTGGTGAGAATAACCACAGACTGGTAGACTGGTATATCTCCATTTGATGCCTATAGGGAGCACAGACACAATCATACATCTCCATTTGATGCCAAGGAGCACAAATACAATCAGCCGTGTCTCCCTGACGAGTTCCAATCAGCGGACAAGCATCGGAGCATGTAACATATGAATGGTTCTGCTTATGAGATGGATTACTATGGTCCCCTTACGCTGCTAATGAAGGGTTTTCTATTTATAATCTATTGCCCTGATTTTTTTAAATCCCATTTTCTTTGTTCTCTTGCTTTCTCCCCCCACCCCCACCCCTCCGTTTCTCTTTGAATCTTTGTCAAGTTATTAATGTAATGAACAGAGGAATCGTAAGCCTACACTTGTTTTCTCCCACTACTAAATTGCTCTCTCTCTCTCTCTCTCTCTCCTCTCTCTCTCTCTCTCTCTCTCTCTCTCTCTCTCTCTCTCTCTCTCTCTCTCTCTCTCTCTCTCTCTCTCCCTCTCCACACCCACACCCAACCCCCCCCCCCACTCCACACACACACACACGCGCTCGCACGTGTGTATTTATAATCTATCTATTCTCTGTCTCATTCAGCGTTTTCTTTCATACCAACGAAACTGAGGTTACCTGTAGGCCCCTATTTGTTGGTGTTCGTCACAGTGTTTGTTTGAGAATATTCAAGATCAAAAAGGCTGCATCAGTCTTGAATAAATGTGAGTGGTTTAGGTTTAGGTTTAGGTTTGTAGGGACAATTGCCTTTAGCAATTTTAGCCAGAACTGGCTTTACATGTCCCTTCTATGTGTTATCTGTCTTCACACGGTCAGGTCTTTAACTCGCTCAAGCCTTTATTTATCATAGTCAAAATAAATAGTCTTCAGTAATACACTAGCATCGATAGAGCTTTTGAAACGGTTAGTATTTTGTGCACGTTTAATGTTAGGGGTTAATTTATTCCAAAATTTGTTATTCTGTTACTAAAAGAAAATTTCCTTAGGTTAGTGCGATAATATTCATGATAAATTTTATCCACACTATTTCTGGTAATACCAACTCTTGATGTAGTAAAAAATTTTGAAATAGGAATATTGTCCACACAATTAAATATTTTATAGACTTGGATCAAATCGCCCCTCACTCGTCTTGTTTTTAGGGTAGGCAGTCCAAGAGCTTTTAACCTACCTTCATAGGGAAGATTTTGTATATTCTTTACCAGCTTTGTTGCTCTTCTTTGTACTCTTTCCAAAGCAGCAGACTGCCTCTTTAATCGAGGATACCAAATTGTATTGCCATATTCCAAATGAGGTCTAACGAAAGCCTTATATAATTTTGTGAAAATATCTTTATCTATATGACTAAAAGTACGTTTAATTATACCAATCATTTTATTAGCTTTATTTATAGAGTTTTGAATATGCTTATCGAATACCAGTCTAGAATCAAAAGTGACACCAAGATCTTTTTCATAATCACATGTTGAAATATCTGCACGCTCACCAGTATTACTGTTTAGCATTGTATATTGGTATCTTGGGTTCTTACGTCCAACATGTAACACGTTGCACTTGTCCGCATTAAAATGCAAATTCCATGTGGCAGACCATTTGGATAAATTATCAATATCATTTTGTAATGTATTATGATTATAAGTTGTATTATAAATTTTTGTATCGTCTGCGAATATATTGCATATACTTTCCACTGAGTTTGGCAAATCATTTATAAATATTGTAAATAATACAGGACCCAAAATACTCCCTTGTGGTATACCACTTAGAACTTCCGTAAAATCTGAATATGAGCTTCCTACTCTAACTCTTTGCTGTCTTTTAGTTAAAAAATCCCTTATCCATGTATGAACTCTACCTGTAATTCCATATGATGATAATTTCACTAATAGCCTCTCATGGGGAACAGAATCAAAGGCCTTTTTAAAGTCTAAATAAAGTATATCTACATTGTTGCCATTATCTAAAAGTTTTGTTAAATCCTCCATGACAAGTAGAAGTTGTGTTACACAAGATCGATGTTTACGGAAACCATGCTGGCACTCTGTATATAAATTATTCAAAGTCATATGATCTACGATCACATCCCGTATAATTGATTCCATAATCTTACAAACAATTGATGTAAGACTAACTGGCCTATAATTTCCAGGATCTGTCCTGGTACCTTTTTTAAATAAAGCTGTCACATTTGCAAACTTCCAGTCCATTGGTACCACACCTGATTCAATTGACTTATTAAACAAAATACTGAAGGGTAATGCTAGCTCATTATATGACTCCTTAAGAACTCTTGCAGGGATCATATCAGGTCCACAAGATTTATTTGGGTTTATATTTTTAAGTCTCTCTCTAACTGCACTGGGTGTAATACACATATCTGTTACGGTGACTCCACTGGACCTTGAACCACTTTCCAAGATCGGAACATTACTATTATCTTCTTTTGTAAAAACACTAGAAAAGAAGTCATTTAAAGTATTTGCCTTATCTTCATCTGACACTGCTAAACCACCAT
>CM031608.1:68378955-68408266 GCA_018398815.1 Conus ventricosus
ATGTAATACTTTGCATTTGGATGCATTGAAGTACAAATTCCATGAGTTAGACCAATTTATGAGTAGCTCAATGTCATTTTGCATTGTAAGGTGTTTGGATGGTGAAATATACAACTTAGTATCATCATCAAAAATCTTGCATGTGCTTTTTAACCCGTCTGGTAAGTCATTTATAAATATAGTAAATAATATAGGTCCCAGTATGCTGCCTTGGGGGATTCCACTAATGACATTAGCATTACTAGAAACAGAAGATCCAACTCTAACATTCTGAACTCTATCTCTCAAGAAGTCTTCAATCCAATCTAAAACTTTTCCCAGTATACCATACGATTTGATAAGTAGTCTGGCATGTGGGACCGAATCGAAGGCTTTACGAAAGTCCAGGTACAAAACATCAATGCTATCTCCGCTATCAATTAACTTAGTAAAGTCTTCCATTACTTCAAGCAACTAAAGATCTACTTTGACGAAAACCATGCTGACATTTGGCATACAACTCATTTTTCATCATATGATCAACAATAACATCTCTTACGATTGACTCCAGTACTTACAAGTCACACTTGTCAAGCTTACAGGTCTGTAGTTTCCAGGGTCAGTTCTTGTTCCCTTTTTGAAGATAGGTATTACTGTTGCCGTTTTCCAGTCTCGAGGTAGAGTTCCTTGCTCTATAGATTTATTAAAAAGGATACTAAGAGGCTCTGCTAGTTCTGTGCTTAGTTCTTTTAAAACGCGAGATGGAATAGCATCAGGTCCTTGCGCTTTATTCGGATTTAGATTATCAAGTTTCTTTTTAACCAGTTCCGGGGTAATAATTACATCAAAGACAGCTTTACCATTTGTTTTACATTTTGGTATTACATCTGGTATGTCCCTTTTATCCTCTCGTGTAAAAACACTAGCAAAAAAAGTGTTTAGAATCTCAGCTTTATCCACATCCTTTGTCTCTATATTTCCATCTTGTGATTTCAAAGGACTGATTCCTACTCTTGCCTTTGTCTTTGACTGCACATATTTCCAAAAAGCTTTTGGATTAGTTTTGCATTCTCTTGCTAACTTTTGCTCGAATTCCTTTTTACTTTTTCTGATTTGTCGACTACACACATTTCTTACTTTTATATATATAATATGCTTGGTAATCTCTGCCTCTTTTTGTTCTCAAAAATCTCTGATACAGGTTGTATTTCTTTTTAATAATTTTCAATGATTTTCTATCCATCCATTTTGGTTTCAATTTTTTGTTTTCATTTATTTTACACTTAGGAATGTTTTTTTCCATAGCTTCATGAATTTTCTCTTTTATCCTTCCCCAGCCTGTGTCAACATTCAATTCTGTCAATTCAGACCAATCTGTTTTGTTAGATCAACCTCATCTGGGAAAAGTTACCATTTTTCATATCAAATTTTATGTCTTCTGTCTTAGTTTCTAGTTTATCAGCCAAGTATAATTTAAAATATAAAACTTCATGGTCACTTTTTCCAAGAGGGGTCAAGTGCTCCACTTCTGAAAAAAGATTTTTTTATATTGTTCATTGATTCGTCAAGTCACATCAGTCCTGATTAAGTGATTAATAAATTAGGGTTTTTCAGTTACTTTTAGGATTATTCATTTTAGAGTGAGTGTACTGACCTTAATTTGGTTATTTTTGCATGAAATATTTCAGGATCATACTTGGCTTCATTGTGGTTGTGTCACTTTCATTAGTGTAAGTGTCAGCCGCAGACTGGAACTAGTGGAAGAGAAGAGATGATTTGTGATGCAGCTCTGATTGAATTGTTGATGAAGCACATTTTCTTTCAAGACATACATTAGTGTACACATAACAGACTGAGGTGATTTATGGAGTTGGTTAGAATCTCACACAGAACCACTCAGACAGGAAGATTGACTGTGGTAACGGGTTTTTTAAATAGCTTTAACTCTTACTCTCGGCAGAAGATCACCATTGAAACTTCGTAGGGACTGTTGCTATTTTAGCGGTCCTCTAACTTATCTGGTCCTTAAATCCACCGAATCAACATTTATAATCTCAAATAACCAAATCCTAAATTATATAGGGTTGAATGAACTGAAGGTGAAGTTTGAGAATGTGGCATTGTAAAGTTGATCAATTTGCATGGAATATAGAATAGCCAATAAAAATGTATGGAACATGGTGGAAAGCGATGTTTAAAATCATACGGAGGCTTCTCGCACTTTCTTAACAGTTCTGGGACTTGGTCTCAGAATAAACTTATTGAATTATGTCATCTGAGCATGTAAATGTCATCTGGTGAATTAATCAGGTGGAACGATTTTTCAAATATTAAAAACAAACTCATGCAATAGATCTGAAAGAAACAATGATGGAACGCAGTCTCAGTCTTTTTCTAACATGATGAAATTGATCTTTGTTTTGTTTTCAGACAAGATCGTTAGTATGGTCTACGCACAATCGAAATCCTTCAGAAGGAAGTATACCGTTTGAGGAATCGACTCCCTGGCCGTGAGACCATGAAACACTTGAACTGCATTGCGTTTCTTCGCCCAACAAAAGAAAATTGTGGAGCTGCTGGCACAAGAGCTTAGAATGCCCAAAATATGGACTGTATTTCATCTGTAAGTTTAACATAGTCATGATAGTGATTAGTTGAATTTGTAAATCTGTCAAGGCTGTGGGTTTATATTATTATTTTATATATTTGTTAGTGTTAGCAGCTGTTTGACTTTGTATTTTTTTGGATTTTGGAGGGGATGGGGGTGAGGTGATGCAGGTAGGGTGTGAGAGTACTGAGGGCTTTTCAGTTGAATTGTATTTGTATCCAGTAGAAAATCTGTTTTATTTATGCCTTCTCTGTTACTCTTGACTCTCCCTTTTCTTTGTTTTTCGGTTTTATCTTTTGCTCTTCTTTCACTATCTTCCATTCTACTTCTTGACCCATTGACCTGTCTCTTTTTATCTAAAAAGTCCCAACACTTTTTTCTTTTCTTTTAACAATTTATGATATGCCAGATTTTCTGCTGTCCTGTAAGCTCACAGCTGGGTAGTTCAATTTAAACCCTATTTAGGGGTGGGCCTCACAATGAATTCTGCAGTGTCTAATTGCCTTTACAGCCCCTTTATTTCACTTTTGGCTTTTTATGATTTTTAATTAATTGGGCTAAAAAAGATCCTAAGGGTGATTGATAAAAAGGAGACTAGCTGGTGCTCTTAGTATTACTCAGTTGTATCTTTTTCAGGATGTCAATAATTCAGCTATTTATGTTAAAAAACTGTTGTAGATAATTGTGTATATGGACATTGCTTTTTTCCACTTCTTGATGATAGCCCTGAAAATGAAGTGAAATTATCCCCTGCAGTTGCTAGGCAATAATGGAACTAAAATTGAAACCACCAGGGTCTTTTACAGTTTTTTTTGTGAGTTGGTTACTATAATCATTTCTGTAAATTTTTTTTGCATCAATAACTGAATGGACTTCAAACTGTGATTGCAGTATTTTGCTTTGATCAACAGGGGCAGTCGATGCACTTTGCTTCTTCTTTTACTTTAATAGTCAAACTAACTTTTATCCCTTTCTTTAACCCCTTTCCACAACTTCACCGTACCTTATACCAAAGAAACACACTGGCACGTGTACAGCACACACACACACACACACAACACACACACACAACACACACACACACACACACACATACACACACACCACAATCTCACACACACACACACACAAACACACACACACACACACACACACCCCCACACACACACACACACGTGGGAAATAAGTGGGAAAAACTCTTTGTCTTTTGAATCGTCTTTATTTTTAAACGTGCATGATGACAATGAAGACATTTGATGCCATGGGTGCTAAACATACAAAAGAAACAGAAAGGAAGCAAATGAGATTTATAATTCTTAAGCCCCCCAAGTCTTTGGAGTGACACGGAAAAGATGAATCAAAAAGTTCATGGACTTAGCTGAGTCAAAAGATAAGAGTTCGAAAAAGTATAGTTGGCCTCTTGCTTCTGAAAAAGAAATTTTTGAAAGTGGATAGCATAAATGAAATATAAAGGGGTGACTATAATGAGTATAAATGAAAAGAGTGTCTTTTAGCAACGTGACGTTAGGTCTCTCTGGTTGAGCGCCGGGGGACGGCCAGGGGAGGGGTCTGCATCAGGGGCGACAGCTTGCTCCTTCAGGCCAGGGGCGTTGTGCAGCATCAGGGCGTGTACAGCTCTTGGGACGCTGACGACCGTAGCCCTCGAAGTGGGATGTGTCGCCTCGCTGCGGGACCTGGACGCGGGTCTGATGTGATGGGCGGCTGTGGTGGGGGTGAGGGAACAAGGGCTGGCGGCTGTGGGTTCATGATTGGTGGGTGTGGGGAGCCAGTCGGGAGTGTGATGGACCCGGCTGAGGGGGTGGCCTGGGCAGAGGAACAATGGGGGCTGTGGGCTCTGTGCGGGCCGTAGGCAGTGTGGCTGTGTGGCCTGGGGCCATCAGGATGGGTGTCCGTGGGATGATCCGGTGTGTATTTCCGTAGAAACTTCCTGTTGCGGAGGGTGACGCGACCAGAGCCATCAACATGCACGACATACTGACTACTGGTCGAACTGGCGCACCTCGTATGACCATGCCTGTCTTGTCCCATTTGGTCGGATGAGGTCCAGTTTGGTTTTGGATGCGGACGCAGTCACCGACAGCCAGTGGTGTGAGAATGCGGGGTGTGTTCTGACAGGCGCTCGGCTGCACACATGTGTCTGTTTCTCAGCGCCTCCTCGCGGGACATGAGTGTCTCCCGCCAAGTAGTGTGAGGCTGGTATTTCCCAGGGTGAATGGGGATGAAGTCTCGAATGGGGCGTCCAAAAATGCACATGGCGGGGAGAGGCGAGTGTCCGGTCAGGTGTGTTTCTGTATTGGAGCATTGCGCGTTGAAACTTGTCAGTGTCCAGGGACCCCTGCGCGCCAGTGTTGTCCGTGATGAGGCGTTTGACAGTCTTGACTCAACTTCAGCACGGCAGTTGGCATGGGGAAAGGCAACTGATGAGAGCACGGTGGTTGACGCCCCAATTCTTTAGAAATGTTTTTGTGGTGAGGGAGGTGAACTCGGGTCGCCATCGGAAGTTAGTTCATCGCTGATCCCGTATGTGACAAAGATCGGCGCAGGGCAGCGACTAGCCCAGTAGCACCGTGTGCAGCCTCCTCTACGATCGGCAGTTACTGTATCTGTCAACAGCCACAAGGTAGTTGTGGCCACGGTAATGAAAGTAATCAGCCGCGATGCACTGGAACGGGTTACGCCGGGTTCATCGGTGGTGTTGGGGGTGCGCTGGGCTGAGAGGGTGCCATGCGGTTGCAGGACTGGCATTGGGCTCGCATGTCTGTGATGGCCGGGGTCATTCCAGGCCAGAAGAAGGATGACTCTGCTCGAGAGCACATCTGTGTGACTCCCTGGTGCGCCGAGTGAAGACACTGGAGGACGCGGTCTCGAAGTGATGGGGGTATGACCACACGATCGTGTAGAGTATGACTCCATCAAAAGTGGTGAGGAAGTCACGGAATTGGTGGTATGGGCGGAGGTAGGGGCTAGCAAGGTTCTGTCTTCTGGGAAGCCATCTTCGATGGTGTTACTCAGGGCGGTCATGGTGGGGTCGCTGGACTGTGGCGAGGCGGATGTCATCCCAGGTCACTGATTTGATCACCTCCACTGGTGCCGAGCCAGTCTGCGTACAGACTTGAAGGGTGCCATCCTGCTGACGGGTGCGTATGGCGGATAGGAAAACTGTGGCAGTCAGTGGGTGGGGGGAGGGTCAGCGGTGGGGGCCATGGATGCTACGTCGTCAGGAAGTGCCAGAGTGGCGGGCTTGCCTACAGGTTTGCGGGAGACAGCGTCTGCCGCAGCGTGACGTAGGCCGGGGATGTGGACGACATGGAAGCGGTATCGAAGTGATTTTCCTTGAGATTGCGAAGACGGGGGTTGGGAATGTCATCAAGGCAGCGGTCACCGAATGTCTTCAGCAGAGGTTTGTGGTCCACGGCGATGATGAGGTCAGAGCAGCCCAGGGTATAGTGACTGGCTTTGTCAAGGGCGTCAATGACAGCTAGAGCTTCGCCTTCGATGGGTGCGTACCGGGATTCAGCCCCGAGGTGAATCGGCTTCCCACCAAAGTGATACGCCATCCTGTCTTGCAGCAGAAAGGTCTGGAGGAGAGGCAGGGGCAGTGTTTCTGAAAGAGCCAGAATCAACGCCCTCATTGCTCAGTCTGTGGCGAGGCAGGTAGGTCTGGACTTGTCGAAGATCTCCACCCCTTGGTGGATTTCGCCGACGATCAGCGCCTTCGTCTCGTTGAAGAGGCGGTCAAGCTCGTCTGTCCAGTGGAATCGAGTGCCGTCTTGAGAAGTTCTCGGAAAGGCAGCATTCGCTCAGCTGCCGCGAAGGTGTATGACACCTGGTTTACCAAGCTGAACCAGCTCCTTACGTCCGTGATATTCTGTGGGGTCGGGAAGTGTTGGATGGCCTCGAGGTAGCGTGCACAAGGGCGCACAGTGGTGGGTGTGATCTCAAACCCAGCAATTTGACCGTGTCCTTGCCGAACTGGAATTTGGAGGGGTTGAGGATGATGCCGTTGTTACCACAGATGTCGAGCCACCTCACGGCTTGGAAGAACGAGTCTTCGATGGTGTTGGACCACATGAGGGTGTCATCCACACATTTGGTCTTCTGGGGAAAGTCGGCGACGATCTCGTCAAAGCGGCGGCTATATCCGTCTCCAGATGAGATGTATCCTGGGGGGCGACAAGGTAGCGGTTAGCGACCCCATGGGGTAATGAATGTTGTCAGGTGTCTATCCGTCTCATCTAGGGCGATACTGTGATATCCGTTCCAAGCGTCAAACACGGTCTTCTTCGTGTGGGTGTGGCACCTTGCGAGCCTGGTGGAAGGGTGATGGGTGTGATGTGTCTCCCGCGTGGCGTGTCGGTTCAAGGGCTGCAAGTCCACCGTGCGCCGGGGCTTCCCTGACTTCTTTGGGCAGATGGACCATCTTGTGACACCAAGTGACGGGGTGCCAATCGGGACCGGCTCAATGACACCTAGACGGACATCTTGATCGAGGCCAGCTTGACGTCGTCCTGCCAGTGGACGGGGACTGGGATGGGGGTGTTGGTGGGCGACGGGGTGGGCGTCAGGGTCAACCATGAGGCGTATAGCGGGACCGGACATCTTTGGGAGTGGTTGGTGTTCACACACATTGAAAATAACGGAGCTGTAAAAGTCCAGCAGCCACGTCTCCAAACGTTCCCTGTTCTCTTCTGTAGCAGGAAATGGGAGGACGTTGGGGGTGGTGGTGGTGGTTGGCGTCGGGGGCACGTGCATGGGGATGTCTGTGTGTCAGTGGGTGGAGCGTCCTCGGTACTGCTGGCGGCACTTGTCTCGCCGATGGTGGGAAGCTGGGTGGAATCATCCCAAGTGCAATGCATGCCTGTTTGCTTAGAAACATCCGGTCAGTGACAGTGGTAAAGTATACCATCTGGCGAGTTTCCAGCTCTGTGTTAGACGTGGATGTTCCGAGATCCGGAGGGCGAGGGCTCCAATATGTTTATAGTCTCATGATTGCATGCCGTCATCTTCATCTTGACGGGGGAGGTGCCGGCGATCGAGGCCATCTTACTGAGAAGTGCCATGCCAGCCAGGCATGACTGGCATCCAGTGTCCGCCATGGCTGGGAAGGTGACAGGACGGGTGGGGGCAGAGAGGGGCGTGGGGAAGCCAAGGGACTGGATGTCTGAGGGCACAGCGTGGATGGCGAGGTCAACGAAAGGCTGAGGGTCAAGAAGCTCGTTTCTCCCATGCCTCACAGAATTCGTTGTACACATGATGGTCTAAGCTGATGGAGTCAGCATTAGACATTGGAGTTAGGTGAGGGAGATGGCCAAGGGTTGGCAGTTGGCTTGTGATGTTTTCCTACAGACGTTTGCAAAGTGGTTGGCGGTCCCGCACTTGGTGCACTGTTTCCCGTACGCTGGACAGCTTTTCATGCGCTCTTGCCTGCTTGCTCTTTTTTTCCCGATCTTGCCACAATAGGTACAGGTGGGCCACGAGGTTCGGATTTCTGCCTCCTCCGCGCGGAGTTTGTCCTGACGCTTGTAGGAGCTTGACGCAGCGACGATGGACGAGCTGCCTCCAACGAGGCGGCTGGCGGATCTCTTGCCACTTTCCTTGGCCTCAACATAGCGAAGCGCATCCTCCAGTGACATGTCTTGTCGTGACTCACCCAGGATGTTAGCCGGATTTCTTCATCGTTAAGGCCCCTGATGAGGACGTCCGAACCATGACGTCACTGTAGTCGACGCTTGCACCGCATGTATCAGATGAGCATTTAATGTTGAAGCTACAGACTCCTGCTTGCCCTCTAGTCGAGCAGCGAAGCCTCTGATTAGGCTCATCTCTGTCCTGCGCATCTGTTGTAACTGGACACGTGCGACCATTTATGTTCTCCTGGCGCTCTGCAAGCGTCTTCATGTTGTCAGAATGGTCTCCTCGTCACTGGAGGCCAGAGCACGAAGGTCCGCGTGAGGTCTTTGCGCAGTCCCTCATCACAGCACTCCAACAGTTGGAACACATGTCCGACCCTTGGGTGGGTGGCCTGTTTGTAGTCTGTCCATCTTCGGACGAAGTACGATCACTCTTCGCTGGTACCCGCTGCTGACACCGTGGGACGCCGAACCTTTTCTGCCTTGGCCGCCGTAGCTGGAGCAGGCACGTGCGCATGAGCTGCATGGGCTGTGGCACTGTGAATGTCCAGAAGGCGGGGTAAGGACGTCAGTCGGCGTGGCCATTGGCCATTCAGCATCGCAGTCGGGTGCTGGGCACTTGATGGTTGCCATGATTGTCCTATATTGTCTTCATAAATAAGTGGGAACACTCTTTGTCTTTTGAATCGTCTTTATTTCTTAAACGTGCGTGATGACAATGAAGACAATATGATGCCAATGGGTGCTAAAACATACAAAAGAAACAGAAAGGAAGCAAATGAGATGATAATTCTCTAACGTGTGCGCACACACACATACACACTTGTGCGATATGTGCTCACGTGATATGCATGCATACTTGTACACAGTCTGGGTGTATTGGAAATAAGATGTGTTCATTCAACAGCAAAATAATGTCCTTCTGTATCTGTTGTATGTGCTACTTCGAATTTAGAAGAATCTGTCACATACATCCACTTCCAAGTGATCTGGTCAAATCTTGACTTGATTATCTCTTTCTCCTCTACAGGGATTCATGTTTCCGTAAATAATGGCTGTAGATCCGGACAGTTTTGCACGAGCAGATAATACTGTATACAGCCTATAGCATCAGTTTTGTTCATGAGGGGTCAGGCTCTGGGTCAACTGTAAATTTGACTGAATATGAGGCCAGGTCCTAGCTGAACACACACAGGTTCAGCTGAACACCCCAACACCCCCTCCTTTCTTTTTCTTTGGAATCGTAAATGACCAGGCTCCATAAGACTTTCAGATCTTTAACTTTTGCACATATTTTTCATCATCTCTGATTTTTGCTGAAGTCCACATTCGCTCCATTCTGCCATTATTTTTCTTGCAGACTACAGTTAATGACTGCTGAGTCTTGGTGTGTGTGTGTGTGTGTGTGTGTGTGTGTGTGTGGTGTGTGTGTGTGTGTGTGTGTGTGTGCGCATGTGTGTGTGGTGTGTGTGTGTGTGTGTGTGTGTGTGTGTGTGACTGTCATATATGTATGTGTAGATTTCAGCAATGTGATCAGCAAGCAGGACGTTAAGGTTCTAGCGGAGGCAGATGACCAGGAGGGGTGAGGGAAGTACAGGAGTTCTACGGGGATTTATTGCTGTCAACCCTCACCTCTTCTCCCTCAACATTGTTGGCTGTAGCCAGGTAAGGGGGTGTATTTGTCCTTTGCTCTGTGGTGCAGCATGTTGATTGATTATGTTAGAACAGTGGTTACAAAATTTGGGCAGCCTTGATTTTAACTGTAAATCCAGGTTTGGAATCACTCTTGAAACTATCTTTGAAAATTAAGACATCTGTGTCTGCAGTTGATTATCATATTTGTTTGTCTTTCCTTCACCTCCAGCAAGTCCTTTTTGTATGTGACGCTGTGTCAGTTTTTAATTTCTTTGGATTTTAAAAATTATTTATGACATAATTAAATGCAGGGAAAACCTTCCAGTAAAGATTTGTTTCCTCTCAAGACTTGTTTTTCTGACTCATTTTCGCATTAATAAAGTATATTACCTGCAAAATACTTTATCCCAACAGCCACTGTGGCGAAGTGGTTAGCATCGTGGACGCCTGGCTGGGAGGACATGGATTTGACTCTCATCAGTCATGTGGAATTTTTCTTCCCGACTGGCTCCTACCCAGAGTTGAGTTTGCTACAGGCTCAGTTGGAAAGACCAGGACCACACAGTCAAGTTTCGTCCATTTAATGGATGCATCTTTGAAAGTGTAGGTCAAATTTCCTGACCAACACTGCAGGTGTCTGTATCTCTTGGGCCTGGTTGACACCCGGATATATTATGAAAGGAACTGTAGAGTACAGCCCTGTCATGTAGTCTCAGACTGGAATGGAAATCCGTAGCATCATCTTCATCATCCTCATTCTCACTGATCAGCATAAAAAAGTCTCAAATTCTGTGGCCCTTCATGCCCTGCTCTCTCATGGTGACCTCAGTTTCGATGTCCTCTCCACGTCTGTGGCCTTGGTTTGGTTTCGTCGGGGTCACTGGTATCGGCGAGTCCATGGGGACTGTCGTTGGACGGATGTAGTGACGCCCTCCGGAGGGAGAGCTCACTCACACCGGCTCCGTGACTAAGAAATTATTGTAGGGGGCTTAGTAGGTGGTGTCCTGCATATGTTGGATCAGAACAGGCGCCACTGAACACCACCGAAGTAACGCAGCAGCAGTGCTGTGTCTCCTCTGGTGGGTTGCCTCTTGACGACTTGATATTGGCTGCTCCCTGTGGATTGCTGGTGCCGGGGCTGCAGTGGGCCAGGCCGCGATGTGGCTGTGGATGGGGTGTTGGAATGAACGGTGTGGGTGCACTGCCACTGAGGTGGCACAGAAGATGGGACAGCAAAAAAGAAAAAGAAAAAGAAATACTTCATCCATGTAAGATTTTTTTTTTTCAGTATGTTCAGGTTTTTGTTCTTTTTGTCTGTGCTAGACTGACCTTCCAGCCAAGACCACATCCTGTTCAAGACTTGCTCTGCTGGGCACATTTTTTCTCTATCTCCCTCCCTTTCAATATCTAGATTTTCGTTATTCTAGCACGTTTTCTTTTTGTTTGTACTAGATTTTTCTCCCTTAGAGACATCCTTTGTTTTGCGTGTTGTTTTTCTGGCACATTTTTCTGTTGATACATATCTCAGAAATGGTCCTATTCCACAAAAAGCTTTTTTTTTTGGTGACCTACTGTTCTCTTTCTGAGTACCAGTCACTGTTGTAATAGGTTGTCTGCTTACAGATTGATCAGTAATCATTTGTTGGATTAAGATGAGTACAATCTGGATTCAGTCACACCAGTCACTGCTGTAACAGGTTATCTGCTTATATATTGATCAGTAATCATTAATTTTTGTTGGATTAAAATGAGTACAATCTGGATTCACTCATGATCAGTGTGTCTGTCTATCTCTATCCACTGCACTAGTTATTACGAAACTTTCTTTCAACTCCCTTTATAAAGAGAAACTGTTGATCTGTCCCTGTCTATTCATGTAATTGTTCATTCCATGTCAGTTTGTCTTTCTGTCTTTCTGCCTGTCTGGCTGTCTGTATACCTTCCTCTGTTTTTATGTCTTTGCCACAGGAAAAGATATAACGCTGGTATTTATTCTGCTGCCATCATGTAAAAGACTCTTTCTCTTCATCTCTCCGTGCCTTTATTGTTTCTCTTGTGTCTTTCTGTGAGACTGACCGACTACCTGTCCGCATCTAATCCCTGATGACTTCTCTGCACGACAGAACCTTGGCTGGGTTCCAGCCCATCTGTCACGGACTGTTCAGGGCCTGACGTCAGTGCTGCTGTCGCTGAAGAAATGCCCCATGATCCGCTATCAGAACTCGTCGGAAATGGCCCGCAAGCTGGCAGAAAGCGTGCGGGTAAGGCGCCTTAGAATGTGGTCACAATGTGATGGCTGAGGACTGGCGAAAAGAGATGATTCTTTGGATTTTCTTTTCTTTCATTCTTTCTTTTCCTGTCTTTTATCTTTTTCTTCTTTCTTCCTTTTTCTCCGTTTGTTGCTTCCTAATTCTTTTCTGTTTTCTTACTTATTCCCCTTCATCCTCCTTATATCTTGCATCCCTCTTTCCATTTTCCTTCAATTGCTTTTTTCCTTCATTCCTGCCTTTTGTTTGAGCGTTTTTTTTCTTTCTTACCTAGGCCTTTTGTCCACTGTTTGTGTTCCATGCCTTCGTTCCTTCTTTCTTACTTTTCTTCTTTTGTTTCTTCCTTCCTTCCTTTCCATCCGAGCTTCCCATTCCTTCCTTCCTGTTTTCCTTCTTTCTTCGTTCTACCTTCCTTCCATCCTTGTTTCCTGAGTCTTTCCCTCCATTCTTCTTTCATGCTTTTGCCTTCTTCCACCTTCCTCATTTCACTTTTCTTCTGCCCTTCCTTCCTTTCTCTGCTGTTTTCGCCATCCTTTCCTCCCTCTTTCCTTTCTTCCCTTCCTGTTTTTTTTCATTTCTTTCTTCTCTTCCTCCATCCCCCCCTTCCCCCCCAAACCTCTCTTGCTCCTGCCTTTCCTCCTGCTCCCTTCGTCCTCCTTCCTTCTGTCTTGCTTCCTTCCTTCACTCCGCCATCATCTCTTCGGTTTTTCTTTGCCTTGTTTTACCTCCTTCTCTTTCCCTTCCTTCGTTCCATGCATGTTTTCCTCCATTTTCTTTCTCCTTCTTTTCCATTTTGTTTGATTTCTTCCGTCCATCCTTCGTTTTGGCCTCTCCGCCTCTCCTTCCTTCCTTTCTTCCACCTTCTTTCCTTCTTGCCTTCCTTCTTTCTGTCCTTTCTTCTTTCCATCCATTTTTCCTTTCCTTTTCCTTTCCTTCTGTCATTCCTGTTCCCATTGTCCCTTCCGCCCTTGCTTGTTTCCATTCTTCTTTCTGTCCGTTCTACAGTATTGTGACAGGGAAGTTTTGTGTTGCAGCAAGTGATCAACAAGGAAGCCGCTCTCTTTGAGTTCCGTAAAACGGACGTGGCACCTGTGCTGCTCATCCTGGACAGAAGGGACGATGCTGTGACTCCCCTTCTCAACCAGGTGTGTTGTGTGTAAGGGTTAAAAAAAAGACTTGCTATGCCCTGCTGTTGGATGACCTCAAGTTTGATTTCTCCAAATCTGTGGTATCAGTTAGTTAATATCAAGGTCATTGCTGCTTGTAAGTTCTTGGGGACTGTCATTGAATAGATGTAATGGTGCCCTCTTAGGGTCCACCTATACAAGCTGGCCCCACAACTAAGCCATCAGCTGGGGTCTTTGGGGGTAGTGTGGTGCATATGCTACATCAGAACAGTCAGCACTGAACGCCACCAAAGTGACTTGGCGGCACTGCAGTGTCTTCTCTGATGAGTTGCCTGCTTCATGACAGCTTAACTCTTTCATTCCTACTTTTCTACGAACCATTACTTCCTCTTGTTCCTAGATTCTCTATTATACGAGTATTCTCTTCATTCCTGGATTTAGTGATGTAAAGTGAGAACTGCCACGTATGCAGTAGCAAACCGGCCAGAATAGAGCGTCGACCACTTTCCCATGCTGTAGGGGCCACCTGGCATCCACTCCATTCATGAACACTGCCGTGTGAGCGACCCTGTCATGACGTGTACCGATGATGCGACTCGCACGAAGTTCAAAGCACGTACCGTGAGAACTGATTTTCCGGGCTGCAGGAAGGAAAGGAGGGGTTTTGTGCTGCCCGGTTTTCCAGGCTGCAGGAAGAAGGGTACGATTTCTGCAAACCGGAAAACTGGGTTGTAGGGATGAAAGAGTTAATATTGACTGCTTCCTGTGGATGCTGATGCTGGGCCTGCAACAGATACAGCAGAAGGTGAATGTGTCTGAAGAGCCGGAATTAGTTGTGGAAGAATTATGCCACTGGGATGGCAGAGAAGATGAGACAGCAGAATTCAGAGCATGAGAGAACAAAAGTACATTTTTTATTACAGTTGTGTAGTTGTACACATGCGTATTTATTGCATTTGTTTACTTTCAGAATTGTTATGTTAAAGAAGTAACAGGTAATCAACAAGAAAATAATAATTTTTTTCTGTGCATGCGACAGTGGACGTACCAAGCAATGGTGCACGAACTGTTGGGCATCAATAACAACCGCATCAGTCTGGCCAATGTTCCGGGCATCACTAAGGACCTGCAGGAAGTGGTACTGTCAGCTGAACATGATGAGTTCTATGCCAATGTGAGTCCCCTTGTTTGTCTGTATTTAAGTATTGAACTGCCTGTTGCTTTCATGCATGATGTTCTCGTAATTATCAGATTTTTTGTTGTTGAGAGGGAGTAATGAAATTAAATCAGCCTTCGCTAGATTATTTTTGTAGAGGTCGTGATAAGTTCAAACAAATTTGTCTTAACGCTCTTACCCCTGACATACACTATAATGGATGTCCTGTGCACACCTCTCTCACTCTGAAGTCCACTACAGTGGACACGACATTGAAAATTTTCCACAGTTGACATCATGGTGATTCATGGAAATTGAAGCAGGCCATGTGCTAGCCTCACTAACATAGAGCAAACTTTGACCCCCACGCGTGCCACTTTGTAACTTGCTGGTCAACAGTTGAGCTGTTTTTACACCAGCATTGGTCTATATTTAGATTGAGATCACAATGGTGTCTCAGCTTTTCAACACGTGATATCAAAAGCATATGAGCGAGTGGTGTTCACTGTAAACACCATTAATTGAAGCTATAAAACTTGTTCAAACTGAGGAATCAGGCCTTGAAGATGTTGAACAAGATAATGTTAGTAAGTTTAGCTCTTATGCAGGGGATGAAGGTGGTGAAACTGCATCAAACGGTGAACATGATATTCAGAGGGAAAGGGAAGGAGCGGGCAGAGCGGAAGTCTTGGAGGACAGCCAGGGTGTGAGGCTTGTGGTACCATTTGTGCAAGTAACCCATGGCAGATCAGAGTAAGGAATGTTTTCACTGTTTCAGGATGAAAGACTTAGAAAAAGACTGAGAGAAGAAATGAATGAATGTAACATGAATAGTACATTAAGGAATGAATGTAACATGAATAGTACATTAAGGAATGAATGTAACATGAATAGTACATTAAGGAATGAATGTAACATGAATAGTACATTAAGGAATGAATGTAACATGAATAGTACATTAAGGAATGAATGTAACATGAATAGTACATTAAGGAATGAATGTAACATGAATAGTACATTAAGGAATGAATGTAACATGAATAGTACATTAAGGAATGAATGTAACATGAATAGTACATTAAGGAATGAATGTAACATGAATAGTACATTAAGGAATGAATGTAACATGAATAGTACATTAAGGAATGAATGTAACATGAATAGTACATTAAGGAATGAATGTAACATGAATAGTACATTAAGGAATGAATGTAACATGAATAGTACATTAAGGAATGAATGTAACATGAATAGTACATTAAGGAATGAATGTAAACATGAATAGTACATTAAGGAATGAATGTAACATGAATAGTACATTAAGGAATGAATGTAACATGAATAGTACATTAAGGAATGAATGTAACATGAATAGTACATTAAGGAATGAATGTAACATGAATAGTACATTAAGGAATGAATGTAACATGAATAGTACATTAAGGAATGAATGTAACATGAATAGTACATTAAGGAATGAATGTAACATGAATAGTACATTAAGGAATGAATGTAACATGAATAGTACATTAAGGAATGAATGTAACATGAATAGTACATTAAGGAATGAATGTAACATGAATAGTACATTAAGGAATGAATGTAACATGAATAGTACATTAAGGAATGAATGTAACATGAATAGTACATTAAGGAATGAATGTAACATGAATAGTACATTAAGGAATGAATGTAACATGAATAGTACATTAAGGAATGAATGTAACATGAATAGTACATTAAGGAATGAATGTAACATGAATAGTACATTAAGGAATGAATGTAACATGAATAGTACATTAAGGAATGAATGTAACATGAATAGTACATTAAGGAATGAATGTAACATGAATAGTACATTAAGGAATGAATGTAACATGAATAGTACATTAAGGAATGAATGTAACATGAATAGTACATTAAGGAATGAATGTAACATGAATAGTACATTAAGGAATGAATGTAACATGAATAGTACATTAAGGAATGAATGTAACATGAATAGTACATTAAGGAATGAATGTAACATGAATAGTACATTAAGGAATGAATGTAACATGAATAGTACATTAAGGAATGAATGTAACATGAATAGTACATTAAGGAATGAATGTAACATGAATAGTACATTAAGGAATGAATGTAACATGAATAGTACATTAAGGAATGAATGTAACATGAATAGTACATTAACCCTCTTGTACTCAGTTTCTCTGACTGCAAACTTCTCCTAGATTTCAGATTCTTTTACAGGTTTCAGCCTAAAAATGGGTATGTGTGATTATTAACTTATGGGGAATGTATGTGAACCGCTAGGAGAAAGAAAATTGGCAGACAGTTTCAGAAGAGCATGCACTTCACTTTGAACTCTATTTTGTCTGTCTTAGAGATATAGGTCGTGTCACTGTCACCAAATTGTCACCAGACACGTGACATTTTATGATGACAATCAAGTTTACAGCATGCAAGCATGCGCAGTCACCATGCTGATGCAGGCTGTTAGTGTAAGATGAAACCTGAGGCCTACCTGACATGAACCATCTGCTGCCTGGCAGTACAGGTCCCACTGGTTGTCCCACCAATGTCATACAAAACTTGTCACATGTCACACACAATACTATAAAAGAGGGTCAGGTGCGCCCTTTGCAGCTTGTTTTTGTCTTGTATACCTGTTTCTTTCATCAGTAGCAGTCTTAAAAAACAAAGAGGAACAAACAAAACAAAAAGAACAAGTGGTGTAGCAGTGTCAGGTAACGAGTGAGCCGGCCCAGTGGGTTCCTGACACTGATGCACCCCTGCCATGCCGTGTGTCGCGGGCCGCCATTTTGTCTGAAGCGCTGCCAGTGGAACATTGTATTCCGGGTCGCTTTGCACTTCACCGTCTTCTTCAACACTACTACCTACTTCTATATCACTTTCATTCTCCATTTTTCTTTCAAATGTCTCCACTTCTACAATAATTTCATCTAACTCCTCTTGCGAGTGGTCGACCATCTCGTCGTCGTTCGTAGCAGACGCGAAAGCCGCCATTGTGAAAGTCGGTCAGTTTCCATTCACAAAGTTACTCGCTGCGTTCTGTGCCTATTTTCAATGAACACACACGGTTCCATCACCCAAAAATAGTGCCAACACATGATTGGGCCATGCCTGAGTCTTCCTAGTTACTGTCTGCGACTGTGTGTGTCTACACACGTGATCACTGCGTGATGGAAAATTCCCACAGAGAGGTCCCGGTACGTCCCGGTACGGGAAGAACAGGCGCCCGACGTTCAGTCCCGGATTCTCCCGTTGCGAGTATAAGAGGGTTAAGGAATGAATCGACTGAATAAATAAATAAGAGATCCCAGCATTTTTCAGAACAGTTACACTTTTGTTCTTTTGCTGTTCACTTCTGTTCATTATTCGCAGTCAATTAAAGGCAGTCAGTACTAAGAAAGGTGAATGACTCAACATACACATGAACATGGAAATCAGTTTTTATTAATGTATTGTGTATTTGTATGCACCTCTCATAGCATGTACATGAACCTCATGGACATGTATCAGTATTTATGTGTTATGTGTATGAGGTGTATGCCTTACAAAATGAACATGAACATCAGGGAGATTGGTCCATGTAAATGTGTATGGGGTTGTACAACTCAGAACATGTGTATCACCTTCATGGAGATTGATCCAAGTTAATGTGTATGGGGTGATATGTCTCAGAAGATGTGTATCACCTCCATGGAGATCAGTTCATGTAAATGTGTTGTGGGCGAGGGTGTTTGTCACAGAACATGTATGTTAACTGTAGGGAGATAAGTGCAAATTCATGCGTTGTGCATGGGAATATATCATATGTTACAGAACATGTACATGAACTTTGGAGAAATTGGTTCCAACATCAAGGAACTCATGGAGGAGTTTCAGAAGAAGTCCAAGAGTCAAGCCAAGGTTGAGTCCATTGCTGACATGAAGGTCAGTGTGTGTGTGTGTGTGTGTGTATGGGCGTATGTGCATGCGTTTGTCCATGTCCACAAGTGCTTGTGTGGATGTGTTTTCTCCCAGAGTGGCCGAATAAACAAGTCCTCTCTGATACGCAAAAGAACAGCTCTTAATCAAAGCAAGGGTAACAAGCATGAATTTGCATTTTGTGTGAAGTTAGCTTGAGGGGAAACTGGAAAGGGCACCAAGCTGGAAAAAGAAGGATGAGAGCAGAGAGAGAGAACAAACGCGGTTAGACGACCTATGCGTGACCCGGAGAGTGGCAAAACATTCTTAGCAAATACAGTATACAGAAACCTCAGGTGATGATCAGAAATCCCCCAACATTGTCTGTATAAGAAAGAGCCCTTTCAGGGAGGTCAGTGCAGTAGAGCTCCACATGAAAAGGTTCCAGAAAATGGAGAGTCAGTAGTGGGGGTTGGTGTAGTATAGACCAAGACCAGAAAGTTTCAGAAAAAAGAAGTCTGCAAAACTGAATGCAAGTGCAAAGGAATCCCTTTCCTATTAATATGGAATCATCTTATCATAAATAGACTGTCACTGTATTCTGTGAGCAAAAGCTTAAAAACTGGGAGCACCAACACCCTATAATCCTCTACCCATTAGTAACCCATCCCACTCACCTCTACTGAGATGACTGATCTCCATCTTCCCTTTCCCCTCCCTACTCTCCCAGGCCTTTATTTGTTTTGCCAATTAATCTGCATGAAGAAGAAATGTGGTACGGTACCCTATTTTACTATACTTTAGTACACAAGTTGGTTGGTGCGACAAGATCCCTCTCCTGCTTCATTCTTTGGCTAGAACTCTGAGGTTCACCACTGGTGAGGTTTTTGCATAAGTGAGTGGTTTTAATTCCATCATTAGGATCGCCACATTACGTCTTTAGGAATTTTGTCTGAATGTAAAATCAGTGTGTGCTTTGATTTATTTTTTTGTCACCCATCTCACCGGCATAGGCACAAAATGGCCTGCTCTTCTCCAAAAATCTCTTCACACCTGGCTGCATCAAGCAAGAATTGAACCATAGATCTTGGAACTAGAGTGTGCATGCCTTACCCTGTAGGCAAACCAGGCCCTGATACAACCAGATGATGTTGCTCACAACTGACATAGGGCAATGTCAGAACAAACAGTGCTTCTACATAAGTCAAAGACACCACTCACTGTGTATAATGACCCAACATGTTGCTATACTGGAGACATTTCTTAAAGCTGACGTTGCCCCAGCATTAAATGCTAACACACCAATCAGATGTGATTCCCATATTTCATATTCCCACAACATTATAATTATGTTTACATGCAGCTGTACCAATTAAAAACACCACCCACATTGCTACAACGTAAAAAGATATCAAACCAGTATTACTGTAATACAAATGTTGATGTGTTTATGATTAGGTAAACAACATTGTGTACAGAGAAGTGACATCAGTGATTTGCACAGATAAGTGATGGTGTTGAAGTATACAGGTTCACAGACAAGTGATGACGTTGATTTGTACCTGTAGACTGACGATGATGTTGATGTGTACAGACAGGTAATGACACTGACGTTGCACTGACAAGAGACAATGTGTTGTGCATGCAGAAAAGTGGTATTGATGTGCACAGTAAATCGACAGTATTATTGAGGTGTATATAGTCAGTCTGTGATGTCACTGTGTACAGGCCTTCGTGGAGAACTATCCCCAGTTCA
Source organism: Conus ventricosus (assembly GCA_018398815.1). NCBI lineage: Eukaryota > Metazoa > Mollusca > Gastropoda > Neogastropoda > Conidae > Conus > Conus ventricosus. Next base: position 68,399,068 of record CM031608.1, read on the forward strand.
AGAAGATGTCGGGAGCGGTGGCCAAACACGTGACGGTGGTGGGGGAGCTGTCCCGGCTGGTGGGAGCACACAACCTGCTGGAGGTGTCGGAGACAGAGCAGGAGATTGCCTGCCAGGGAGATCACTCCGCTCTGCTGCAGGTCAGTGGTCGACCCTGGTCCTGGCATCTGGTGAAAGTGGCTGCCATTTGCAAAGTGCTTCTGTTTGAACCCCCCCAAAAAAAATCTGTGATTTTGTCTCCCCAGCTGGGACTGAGTGTGACGATGAGTGTCGGTAATAGAGGACTGTCCTTTAAATGCTGTTAGGAACCATTTACGATCTAGGCACCACCTACAGTGATATTGATTGTGATAACTCAGAAACCAGTGTAGAAAAGATGGATCTTCTTACTATCACTTTGAACCTTAGAGGCAGCTGGATGAGAGGACCAAAAAGTGGAGAGTTGAGAGGAGTTATGGATTAATTCTAGCTTTTCAGGAAGAAGCTGGTGACCATAGTGGTCGGCTGTAAACATCAACAATACACAAACATATGCATGTTTAACCTCATCTATTCTAGGTTTTTATACAGAATCTGATGCTGTTTAGGTCCTCAAATTTTTTTCTTTTTTTTCTCTTTTAAATGGTAACCCAGTTTCTCAAAATTGTCTTGCATTCTTTAAGGTAATTTGTTAGTTATGTAAGACAGCTCTGATAGTTTTTAAGTTAAGGAAGTTAATAAGTCGGTTATTACTTTATGAATTGTTTTCAGTATATTTATCTTGCTGTAAGGATGTCAACAATTTAGCTCTTACTTCATGGATTGTTTTTGATACATGCACCTATCTTGCTGCAAGGATGTCAGTAATTCAGCAATTGCTTTTGAATTGTTTTCAATATAGATCTCTCTGTCTTGCTATATTTTTAAATTTTTATTTTCATGATAAAAAGGCCATGCACAGTTGGTTGGGTTTCAAACGTGTATATGAAAGATGGTTTGTGCAGAGGATTCGATCACTGGTGTCCAGCGACAAGGTTCGGCAGGTGGACATGCTGCGTCTGGTGATGCTGTACGCCTTGCGCTATGAGAGTCACAGCAACAATGACCTCTCTGGCCTGGTCGAGGCGCTACGGCGGCGTGGCGTGGCCGAGGAGTTCCGAGGGGTGGGTAACTTTGTATGACTATACTTTGTACCACTCACAATGAAACATATTCTTTTGGAGTGTTGGGACTTATATTTTTTTAGAGTGGTGGTACTTACATTCTTTTAGAGTGTTGGGACTTGCATGATGTGAGACGTAAACTCTTTATGGCAGACTCTATGAAAACCTTGTTCAGAGATGTCCCACCTGACGTGATCTTTGAATTTCTGAAAGAGATTAACATTTTTCATTTGATCTTAAGATTTTCTGGAGGAAAGATTTTAACACAGTTTCTGGTGTGTTTTTAGAAGGTGTATTTAGGGTTGTATGAATGAAGGTTTTTTTTTTTTTTTTTTTCTCAAAATTTCTTTTTAATGACTTGTGAGTTGACTGCAATGCAGTGACAGCCCTGATATGGCCCTTTGCGGTTGGCTGGGCTATAAGCAACATTACCTTACCTTACGTGACCATACTTTGTAATATTCATGTGTGTGTGTGTGTTGTTAGCATATCTCTCTGGAGCAGTGTGGTTGTGCGTTCCTTCACTTGTTGCTGTTTTTTTTTTCATCACCAGATGGTGCAGGCCATTTTGGACTATGGTGGACGTAAGGCGCGCGGCAGTGATCTGTTTGGGAACCAAGACCCTGTGGCCATCACCAAGAGACTGCTGAAGGGACTGAAGGTTCGCATCTCTCTGTGTATTTGTGTATGTGTGTGTGTGTGTGTGTGTGTGTGTGTGTGTGTGAGTGAGTGAGTGAGTGTGTGTGTGTGTGTGTGTGTGTGTGTGTGTGTGTGTGTGTGTGTGTGTGTGTGTGTTTGCGCGCGTGCGCGAGCGCGTGCGTGTGTGTGTGTGTACTGATGCGTGTATTATAGGAGTGTGTGTATAGGTTTGTTGTGCATGTGTTGGTACATATGTTTGTTCAGATGTGTGTGGTGTGTGTGTGTGTGTGTGTGTGTGTGTGTGTGTGTGTGAGTGTGTGTGTGTGCGTGTGTGTGTGTGTGTACAAATGCATGTACTATAGGAGTGTGTCTGTGTGTGTATAGGTTTTTGTGTGTGTGTGTGTCAATATATATGTTTATACAGTGTGTATTGTGTTTGTTTCAACTATTGTATACTGTGTGTGCATGTGGAGCGGGGAAGGCGGGTGGTGGTGGTGGTGTTTGTGTCGTTCTGTGCACATGTTGTGTATTTGTTAGCACAGATGTGTGTACTGGTGTGTGGTGTTATATACAGATAGAATATGCGTGTGTGTATGTGCTTGCGTGCATGTGTACGTATTCAGGTGTACATTATGTCCACAATGGTGTGTGTTCAGGGAGTGGAGAATGTGTACACGCAGCACAAACCACAGCTGCAAGGTGTGCTGGACCAGCTGATCAAAGGCAAGCTGAAGGAGGCGGCCTACCCCTACCTGGGAACCTCACAGCTGAAAGACAGGTAATAACCTTTCTGCAATGATCAGCTGGGAACCTCACAGCTGAAAGACAGGAATGTACCTTTCTGGAATGATTACCTGGGAACCTCCCAGCTGAAAGACAGGTGTGTACCTTTCTGCAATGATTACCTGGGTACCTCACAGCTGAAAGACAGGAATGTACCTTTCTGCAATGATTACCTGGGTGCTTCACAGGTAGAAGACGGGTGTGTACCTTTCTGCAATGATTACCTGGGTACCTCACAGGTGAAAGACAGGTGTGTACCTTTCTGCAATCATTATCTAGGTACCTCACAGCTGAAAAACAGGTGTGTACCTTTCTGCAATGATTACCTGGGTACCTCACAGCTGAAAGACAGGTATGTACCTTCCTGTAAATATTTCAGATGGTGCATCAGCTGAACCTCATAGCTGAATGACAGGTGTGTACCTTTCTGCAATCACTTCAGACGGTGCATCAGCTGAATCTTGTCCCTTGCCTGTCTTTATTACTCTTGTCTAAATTTCAGATTTGCTTGCTTATTCATGGAGTTGTACCCTTGTACAATTTGGCTGTATGGCTTAGCTCAAGGACCAAGGTCATGCAAAAAGTGACTGATCCGGTGTCAGCAAAACTTGGTGGAAAGCAGGAATGTGTCCCGAAGAATAACAATAAATTCTGGTGCTGGCGTGTGTCCACGGGCGGATTGAAGAACCATCAGCGAGAGGACACAAAAGCTGCTGAAATGATTTCAGTGAAACTCGGCGGGATGATCTGGTTCAACAACGAATGCAGTCAGTCTTGATGTGGTTCTCTGGTGCACATCCATTTCAAAGGGCACATCCAGGTCAGAGGGCACATTTAGGTCAAAGGGCACATCAGGATCCGTCCAGCAAGAGCGTGCTAAAAAAACTAATGGACGGAAGTTTGCAAAACCTGGTGGGTAGATGGAATTTGTCCCAAAGGGCAAACCCGTTAAATTTTGACACGGATCCTAAAGTGGGTCCAAGGGTAGAAACTAAATGATCCTGTTACCACAACGGAATGAAGGAATGTGGCCCATAGAGGGACCCATCAGACTTTGATGTAGGTCTGAGGTATGGATCTGAATTAGTGGCTGGTTCCAGGGTCCACTCAGCTAGATTAGCAAAAGTTACAGAACCAATTTCAGCAAAACTGGGTGAACAGTGGAGCGTGGCTCAAGGACAGACTAAAGAAATGTTGGTCTGCATCCTTGGTTAGGATCGGGTGAAAGGGTGATCCAGGATCTTTGTATCATGGCGGAGGTCTCGGCTCTTCCAAATGCCCTTCTCAGTCATTGTCAAGGGGAAATGAGTCTGAAGTGTGTTTTCTTAAAAACAAATTGTTCACTTTTTTTCTTTTTTTTTTTTTTCTTTTTTAATGTAGATCTGCATATTTATTTGCAAGTGATTATTATCTGCAAGGCATAACTATACAAAGGCTGAATCTTGTTCCATTTTTTTGGATCTCTTTCAGCTGAAGGACAGTTAGATGCCATGCGGATGATTGTTTGTGTGTGATTATGTATTACTGTTTTTTTTTTTGTATCAGTGCTGTCAATATCATCATTATTTTTTTCACATACTTATTTTAGGAAAGAATGTAAGAGAAAAAAAATGAGAAGAAATGGCACAGGCATGTTTTAAATTAAGAGCTGGACAGCCAAACAAAAACCGCCCTGTAGGACAAAGAAGTGGCAGGCAGAAGAAGATGTGGGGAACAAAACAGCTTCACCGGCTCTCAGCTGACCTGCAGAGAACAGCAACAGGCTGGAGAGAGATTGTCAGGAAGTTGTGAACAGCCTCTATCTCCAGGGAGAAGAGTACAGAGTTTTGGGGGAGATTTTATCACTCAGGTACATTGTTTTCGGGCCCCAGGATATCATCGTGTTCATGATCGGGGGATGTACATATGAGGAGGCACTGGCGGTGCATCTCTTGAACCGCTCCAGCCGGGTGTGAGGATCGTGCTAGGGGGCACCACCGTCCACAATTCCAAGACGTAGGTCACCACATTTTGTATGGCTGGGTGAACGAAGAGTAAATGGTGTGTGTGTGTGTATGTGTATGTGTGAGAGGAGAGAGAGAGAGAGAGAGAGAGAGAGAGAGAGAGAGAGAGAGAGAGAGAGTGAGTGTGTGTGAGTGCACACGTGTGTGTGTGTGTAGTGTGTGTGTTGTGTGTGTTGCATGCATGAGAGCGAGAGACTCAGAAGAGAGATATTACTTGCTTAAATATCTAAAAAATTTGAAAGCATCAGAAAATTTAAGCAGGCTATTGAGAGAGAGAGAGAGAGAGGAGAGAGAGAGAGAGAGAGATATTCAGATTTAGATGTTTTATTCATGTGTAGGCCATTGTCCCTCATGCAGGGGTGTAATTGAACAGTCATTTCACACAAAGTTTTTTTTATATACAAAATTATTATAAGTTAAAGATTGTGTTTTGTGAGGTAGCAACTTGATGCAGCTGTAACGCTTTATACAAGAAAATTGATAGAGAAAGAGAGAAAGAGAGAGAGAGAGAGGAGACATATTGAATGCTACATGAATATATTTAAAAAATGTGAAAGTGCCGGAAAATTTAAGCAGGCTGGTGTTTTGTATGCAATGTATTTTATGCTGTTTACTGCCTTCATGGGATAGAATGTGATGGTGACTGTACATTGCCTGAAGATTCTGCTCCTGTTTGTGATTGTGTATCAGGGACTACATCTTCACATCATGACTTGTCATGTCTTGTCTGAAGCTTGAATTCAGTAGGCTGTTGCACAGTACTGAGGTCAGGCAGGTGTAGACCAGTTAGTAGTGATGCAGGTGTAGACCAGTTAGTAGTGATGCAGGTGTAGACCAGTTAGTAGTGATGCAGGTGTAGACCAGTTATGTAGTGATTGCGGGTGTAGACCAGTTAGTAGTGATGCGGGTGTAGACCAGTTAGTAGTGATGCGGGTGTAGACCAGTTAGTAGTGATGCGGGTGTAGACCAGTTAGTAGTGATGCAGGTGTAGACCAATTAGTAGTGATGCAGGTATAGACCATTTAGTAGTGATGCAGGTGTAGACCAGTTAATAGTGATGCAGGTGTAGACCAGTTAGTAGTGATGCAGGTGTAGACCAGTTAGTAGTGATGCAGTGTAGACCAGTTAATAGTGATGCAGGTGTAGACCAGTTAATAGTGATGCAGGTGTAGACCAGTTAATAGTGATGCAGGTGTAGACCAATTAGTAGTGATGCAGGTTGTAGACCAGTTAGTAGTGATGCAGGTGTAGACCAGTTAGTAGTGATGCAGGTGTAGACCATTTAGTAGTGATGCAGGTGTAGACCAGTTAGTAGTGATGCAGGTGTAGACCAATTAGTAGTGATGCAGGTGTAGACCAGTTAGTAGTGATGCAGGTGTAGACCAGTTAGTAGTGATGCAGGTGTAGACCAGTTAGTGGTGATGCAGGTGTAGACCAGTTAGTAGTGATGCAGGTGTAGACAGTTAGTAGTGATGCAGGTGTAGACCAGTTAGTAGTGATGCAGGTGTAGACCAGTTAGTAGTGATGCAGTGTAGACATTTAGTAGTGATGCAGGTGTAGACCAGTTAGTAGTGATGCCACTTAGTAGTGATGAAGGTGTAGACCAGTTAGTAGTGATGCAGGTGTAGACCAGTTAGTAGTGATGCAGGTGTAGACCAGTTAGTAGTGATGCAGGTGTAGACTAGTTAGTAGTGATGCCAGTTAGTAGTGATGAAGGTGTAGCCCAGTTAGTAGTGATGCAGGTGTAGACCAGTTAGTAGTGATGCGGGTGTAGACCAGTTAGTAGTGATGCAGGTGTAGACCAGTTAGTAGTGATGTATGTGTAGACCAGTTAGTAGTGATGCAGGTGTAGACCAGTTAGTAGTGATGCAGGTGTAGACCAGTTAGTAGTGATGCCAGTTAATAGTGATGCAGGTGTAGACCAGTTAGTAGTGATGCAGGTGTAGACCAGTTAGTAGTGATGCGGGTGTAGACCAGTTAGTAGTGATGCAGGTGTAGACCAGTTAATAGTGATGCAGGTGTAGACCAGTTAGTAGTGATGCGGGTGTAGACCAGTTAGTAGTGATGCGGGTGTAGCCCAGTTAATAGTGATGCAGGTGTAGACCGATTAGTAGTGATGCGGGTGTAGACCAGTTAGTAGTGATGCGGGTGTAGACCAGTTAATAGTGATGCAGGTGTAGACAGTTAGTAGTGATGCGGGTGTAGACCAGTTAGTAGTGATGCAGGTGTAGACCAGTTAGTAGTGATGCGGGTGTAGACCAGTTAGTAGTGATGCAGGTGTAGACCAATTAGTAATAATAATAATAATAATAATAATAATAATGAATACTTTATATAGCGCCTATTCTCGGCTAGAGGCCAAGCTCTAAGCGCTTTACAATGCACACTCGTTTACACAACGGGCCGCCTACCTGGGTAGTGCGACTGAAGAGCTGCCAGCTGGCGCTTCATTCAGTTGTTTCCCGTGTCATCCAGTCAGTATCGTTCAATATCGATCACTCATTTTCCTTACTTCCTTCATTCATTCTTCCATTTCTCACGCAGGTGCATGCTATGTGTAACATGTCATCCATACCAACGGCCAAACTGGCCTACTCTTCCGAACGTTGGTGATGGGATTTTACGTGTGTGCAAGATGTTATGCATGCGTTCACACACGGAACCCGTTTATAGTCTCATTCGAAGGACTGATAGTAGTGATGCAGGTGTAGACCAATTAGTAGTGATGCAGGTGTAGACCATTTAGTAGTGATGGAGGTGTAGACCAATTAGTAGTGATGCAGGTGTAGACCATTTAGTAGTGATGGAGGTGTAGACCAGTTAGTAGTGATGCAGGTGTAGACCAATTAGTAGTGATGCAGGTGTAGACCAGCTAGTGATCGTATCTGGCTGACAGACTATGATCCCAGTCAGTGTGACATCAGGTCTGACCTCAGTCTGGAGTAGCTGTCGGTGTGTCTGCTGAACGCAATGCCACAAAATCACAGCTGTCATCAGCACAAGACGGGGGAAGGACCTACACAGACAATGTAAATTGAACAGATGGGATTCCATGGCAAAGAGGAAGGATGGAAATAATAGCAGAGCAAACACAGAGCAAACATGGCATAGCGTAGAACACACGCTATGGAGACATTGGATAGCCTGGAACACACACAGTGGGAACTTGGATAGCTTTGATTTAGTTCCCCAAAACTGAGCTTTGAAGATGATCACCATCTGGTGTTCTGACAATGCAGTCACCACGGACCTGGACATGCTTTTGTCCTTATCTGGATCCGACTTTTCAAACGCCTGAGAAACTTGACCAAAAAAAATCGGGGAAAACAGGGGAGAGCATTCTAAGAGAATGTACAGTTTTGGGCAGGAATGGACCCAAGTTCATGTTTTAGCAGTCCTTCAGACGCTAGCCAAGTAAGATACCCTGTTAAGATGTTGAGATAAAAAGCATTATCCTATTGTTTGAGAATAATGATAGCTTTATGACAGTGTTGGTGGTGATGGTGGTGATGGTCTTTTGTTATCAGCTGTGTGTGTTTTTTGTTTCTTTGTGTGCAGCTTTCTGCAGGAAGTTTCCATGGGCGTGAGAGGGCTGACGAGACGTTGAGCATGGAGGAGAAGCCATGTTGCCTGATATCCGTCTGTGGTTCTGTGGTTTGGTCATCTCCATCCATTGTGGCCATGCTGTTCTGTTTGTCTGCTTCTGTGGGTCAGCTTGGTGTGCTTGTTGGAAGGTGTGTGTGTGTGTGTGTGTGTGTGTGTGTGTGTGTGTGTGTGTGTGTGTTCATCTGTAGTTGCGTTGTGATTTGGGTGGTTTGTACTTGCTGGATTGTGAGTTGGGCTAATTGTGTTTGCCGGATTGTGATTAGGGCTGAGTGTATGGACTGGATTGTGACTAGGAGTGATTTTATCAGCTGAATTGTGAGTTGGTCCGATTTATTGGCTGGATTGCGAATTGGGTTAATTGTAAAGGCTGGATTGTGAATTTTTACTGAGTATATGATTTTTTAAAATATTTTTTTTAATTGGTTGACAGTTTGTATTAGTTGGATTGTAATTTGTCAGATTGCAGTAACTGGATTATGTATTTGTATGATGGTATTGATTGGATTGTGTTTGATAAATGAATCTAAGTGACTGTTTTCAGTCCATACAATAAGTATGGAGGTATAAAGAAACATTTTAAATTAAATGACTGGTTTCAGCAAAAATACTCTTGAGGTGTGTGTGTGTGTGTGTGTGTGTGTGTGTTTACGTAAGAGTTTCATTTATAAAATGTGAATGGTATTTACAAAGTGGAAGACATGATGCGATGTTTGCGAAATGTACACATTTAACTCAAGTGCAATCAGTTGTATGTTTGTATAGACTTGGTTTGATATTGTATTTATTCACACACAAGTTTGGTCTTTACCTTCTTCCACCCTATGTCCATCTCTTTTTTTCAGTCTTTGTCTGTCAGAATGTATACACCTACTGCAGTCATGAACTAAAGAGATTTGTCCATGTCACTTTGCACACGGCATTCTGACAATTTACTCATCGCACAGCAATCTTTCCAATCACCAAAAGGCGACCAATGTTTTTTCTTCTCCCTCTCCTCGGGAAAACACTTACTAATCACCTTATAAC
>CM031608.1:68409266-68436771 GCA_018398815.1 Conus ventricosus
CCAAAGGGGGGAGGGGGTGACATGGGTAATGTGTGCGCATGGTGGCATATGCGTGATGAGTCAAAGATAACTTGGTGTGTTAGCTTATAATACACAACTAGTGCACTAAGCAATACCATCACGATTTCCCCGTCCTGGACAAGCCATGCACAGTTGGTTGGGTTCAACAGTGTATATGAAAGATGGTTGTGCAGAGGATTCGATCATGGTGTCCACGACAAGGTTCGGCAGGTGGACATGCTGCGTCTGGTGATGCTGTACGCCTTGCGCTATGAGAGTCACAGCAACAATGCCTCTTGGCCTGGTCGAGGCGCTACGGCGGCGTGGCAGTGGCCGAGGAGTTCGAGGGGTGGGTAACTTTGTATGACTATACTTTGTACCACTCACAATGAAACATACTCTTTTGGAGTGTTGGGACTTATATTCTTTGAGTGGTGGTACTTACATTCTTTTAGAGTGTTGGGACTTGCATGATGTGAGACGTAAACTCTTTATGGCAGACTCTATGAAAACCTTGTTCAGAGATGTCCCACCTGACGTGATCTTTGAATTTCTGAAAGAGATTAACATTTTTCATTTGATCTTAAGATTTTCCGGAGGAAAGATTTTAAACACAGTTTCTGGTGTGTTTTTAGAAGGTGTATTTTTAAAATGAAGGTTTTTTTTTTTTTTTTTTTTTCTCCAAAATTTCTTTTTAATGACTTGTGAGTTGACTGCAATGCAGTGACAGCCCTGATATGGCCTTTGCGGTTGGCTGGGCTATAAGCAACATTACCTTACCTTACGTGACCATACTTTGTAATATTCATGTGTGTGTGTGTTGTTAGCATATCTCTCTAGAGCAGTGTGGTTGTGCGTTCCTTCACTTGTTGCTGTTTTTTTTTTCATCACCAGATGGTGCAGGCCATTTTGGACTATGGTGGACGTAAGGCGCGCGGCAGTGATCTGTTTGGGAACCAAGACCTGTGGCCATCACCAAGAGACTGCTGAAGGACTGAAGGTTCGCATCTCTCTGTGTATTTGTGTATGTGTGTGTGTGTGTGTGTGTGTGTGTGTGTGTGAGTGAGTGAGTGAGTGTGTGTGTGTGTGTGTGTGTGTGTGTGTGTGTGTGTGTGTGTGTGTGTGTGCGCGCGTGCGTGGTGTGTGTGTGTGTACTGATGCGTGTATTATAGGAGTGTGTGTATAGGTTTGTTGTGCATGTGTTGGTACATATGTTTGTTCAGAGTGTGTGTGTGTGTGTGTGTGTGTGTGTGGAGTGTGTGTGTGTGCGTGTGTGTGTGTGTGTACAAATGCATGTACTATAGGAGTGTGTCTGTGTGTGTATAGGTTTTTGTGTGTGTGTGTGTCAATATATATGTTTATACAGTGTGTATTGTGTTTGTTTCAACTATTGCATACTGTGTGTGCATGTGGAGCGGGGAAGGCGGTTGTGGTGGTGTGTGTTTGTGTCGTTCTGTGCACATGTTGTGTATTTGTTAGCACAGATGTGTTGTACTGGTGTGTGGTGTTATATACAGATAGAATATCGTGTGTGTATGTGCTTGCGTGCATGTGTACGTATTCAGGTGTACATTATGTCCACAATGGTGTGTGTTCAGGAGTGGAGAATGTGTACACACAGCAACAAACCACAGCTGCAAGGTGTGCTGGACCAGCTGATCAAAGGCAAGCTGAAGGAGGCGGCCTACCCCTACCTGGGAACCTCACAGCTGAAAGACAGGTAATAACCTTCTGCAATGATCAGCTGGGAACCTCACAGCTGAAAGACAGGAATGTACCTTTCTGGAATGATTACCTGGGAACCTCCCAGCTGAAAGACAGGTGTGTACCTTCTGCAATGATTACCTGGGTACCTCACAGCTGAAAGCAGGAATGTACCTTTCTGCAATGATTACCTGGGTGCTTCACAGGTAGAAGAGGTGTGTGTACCTTTCTGCAATGATTACCTGGGTACCTCACAGGTGAAAGACAGGTGTGTACCTTTCTGCAATCATTATCTAGGTACCTCCAGCTGATAAACAGGTGTGTACCTTTCTGCAATGATTACCTGGGTACCTCACAGCTGAAAGACAGGTATGTACCTTCCTGTAAATATTTCAGATGGTGCATCAGCTGAACCCTCATAGCTGAATGACAGGTGTGTACCTTTCTGCAATCACTTCAGACGGTGCATCAGCTGAATCTTGTCCCTTGCCTGTCTTTATTACTCTTGTCTAAATTTCAGATTTGCTTGCTTATTCAGGAGTTGTACCCTTGTACAATTTGGCTGTATGGCTTAGCTCAAGGACCAAGGTCATGCAAAAAGTGACTGATCCGGTGTCAGCAAAACTTGGTGGAAAGCAGGAATGTGCCCGAAGATAACAATAAATTCTGGTGCTGGCGTGTGTCCACGGCGGATTGAAGAACCATCAGCGAGAGGACACAAAAGCTGCTGAAATGATTTCAGTGAAACTCGGCGGGATGATCTGGTTCAACAACGAATGCAGTCAGTCTTGATGTGGTTCTCTGGTGCACATCCATTTCAAAGGGCACATCCAGGTCAGAGGCACATTTAGGTCAAAGGGCACATCAGGATCCGTCCAGCAAGAGCGTGCTAAAAAAACTAATGGACGGAAGTTTGAAAAAACCTGGTGGGTAGATGGAATTTGGCCCAAAGGGCAAACCCGTTAAATTTGACACGGATCCTAAAGTGGGTCCAAGGTAGAAACTAAATGATCCTGTTACCACAACGGAATGAAGGAATGTGGCCCATAGAGGGACCCATCAGACTTTGATGTAGGTCTGAGGTATGGATCTGAATTAGTGGCTGGTTCCAGGTCCACTCAGCTAGATTAGAAAAAGTTACAGAACCAATTTCAGCAAAACTGGGCGAACAGTGGAGCGTGGCTCAAGGACAGACTAAAGAAATGTTGGTCTGCATCCTTGGTTAGGATCGGGTGAAAGGGTGATCCAGGGTCTTTGTATCATGGCGGAGGTCTCGGCTCTTCCAAATGCCCTTCTCAGTCATTGTCAAGGGGGAAAAGAGTCTGAAGTGTGTTTTTCTTAAAAACAAATTGTTCACTTTTTTCTTTTTTTTTTTTTTTTTTTTTTAATGTAGATCTGCATATTTATTTGCAAGTGATTTTTTATCTGCAAGGCATAACTATACAAAGGCTGAAATCTTGTTCCATTTTTTTGGATCTCTTTCAGCTGAAGGACAGTTAGATGCCATGCGGATGATTGTTTGTGTGTGATTATGTATTACTGTTTTTTTTTTGTATCAGTGCTGTCAATATCATCATTATTTTTTTCACATACTTATTTTAGGAAAGAATGTAAGAGAAAAAAATGAGAAGAAATGGCACAGGCATGTTTTAAATTAAGAGCTGGACAGCCAAACAAAAACCGCCCTGTAGGACAAAGAAGTGGCAGGCAAAGAAGATGTGGGGAACAACAACAGCTTCACCGGCTCTCAGCTGACCTGCAGAGAACAGCAACAGGCTGGAGAGAGATTGTCAGGAAGTTGTGAACAGCCTCTATCTCCAGGAGAAGGAGTACAGAGTTTTGGGGGAGATTTTATCACATCAGGTACATTGTTTTCAGGCCCCAGGATATCATCGTTTCATGATCGGGGGATGTACATATGAGGAGGCACTGGCGGTGCATCTCTTGAACCGCTCCACGCCGGGTGTGAGGATCGTGCTAGGGGGCACCACCGTCCACAATTCCAAGACGTAGGTCACCACATTTGTATGGCTGGGTGAACGAAGAGTAAATGGTGTGTGTGTGTATGTGTATGTGACAGAGAGAGAGAGAGAGAGGGGAGAGAGAGAGAGGAGAGAGAGAGAAGAGAGAGAGAGAGAGAGAGAGAGAGAGAGGAGAGAGAGAGAGAGTGAGTGAGTGAGTGAGTGAGTGAGTGAGTGCACACATGTGTGTGTGTGTATGTCACACTGTCACTCTTGCATACCCGCATTCATGACAGCATTTACTCCATACGCACACGCAATCTTTCCAATCACCCAAAGGAGCACTACCGAATGTTTTTCTTCTCCCCTTCCTTCAGGGAAAACACTTTACTAATCACAACAACAACTTGTAAACAGATTTTACACCTGTATCTCTCTCCGCACTGAGAGACAAATAAATCCGCACACATGTATCTCTCCTCACACCGGAGACAATCAATCTTCACACATGTATCTCTCTTTACACTGAGAGAAAAAATAGCCTTCACACTTGTATCTCTCTTTACACTGAGAGATAAAATAGTCTTCACACTTGTATCTCTCTTTACACTGAGAGATAAAATAATCTAGTTCCGCTTCTATAAAGCTATGGCCTTCACATTCCGTTATCCCAAAATTCCGGACCAGGAGAATACATAACTCCCGTAATCACTGAGGACCTGCCTGCCTCAAGTAAAAGCTTCCCTGCTTTCTCAATTCCCTGTCTCTCTCTCTGAGACAAATACTGCCCCCTCGAACTCTCCCGTCCTGGAGATACGAGTCTCGACTTCTCTTCCGCGACTTCTTCTGTCTCTTGCGAAATGACGAGCTTCAACTCCTCTCCCTGGAGTTGGTACTGGCTGGAGCTGAACTACCGGTGTGTTCCCCACACCATGGCCATCTTCAAACCATCACGGGGTGAAAGATGAAGGGTGAAGGGCGAAGGGTAAAGGTGTGAAGGGCTGAAACACGAATAAGGTTCGTGTAAGTAACCTGCTTCTCAATTCAACATATGAATTCTTTCTCTCTTCTTTAAGTTTTCCCCCTGTAGCTTTCCCCAACTATCTATCGCTCACATGGTAATGACTGGTCAGCAACGAGGACCACCGTCCTGACAGGTTTCGAGTCTCTAGGCCATCTGCTGGGTTAAAACTGACTCTTTCCCCCCTTCTCCTAGTGAGTGCATACTCAGTGTTCAAACACATGACCAGCACCTTACCTTACCAGCCCTTGTTAAACTCTCACTCAGTGGTCACTTTCACCAATGACCACATTCGTTTCTTGAATGAGTCATTACTCACAATTATTTTGGGGACGCCCGCTACACTAGTCAAGCCATATGAATATTCTTCCTTTAATTGTGGCACGGGAAATGATTCCTATCACTAACTTCATGTGATGGAGCGTCACATGCCTTGATGTGAGGCTACGTCACATGACACCCCCATCCTGGATGAAAAAATTTTCTCCAGAAAATTTTTTAAAAAGGATATACAACTTCACTTAAACACATCTTCAGCCATGAATCTCAAATGTGTAACCATCGCACATGATTCACCAAATTAATAATCAACGTATAGAATCAATCACCATGATCCACCATAAATAGCAATGTTTCAAACTTTCAATCTTTCTAAAAAAAAACATTCATAATTGATCACCATATTCCACAAAGTACATTTCACAAATTACATGGATAAAACAATTAGGGATATAAACAATTCAAAGCACAATTGTGTTCATACATTAAGATGTGAAGCACATATTTTCCCTTGATCTTTGTCTCACATCATATGTTTCAAAACCCTCATGAAAATGAGAATATTTCCAAGTGTAAATGTTTCTCAATAGACATGTAAACAAAATAAACATAGTTTAAACATAGTTTCTTTTGCCCACATGTAATGTTATAGTCCCTTGAAAAGTCACATGCTTTCCATTGTTGACAATGACAAATGAAAACAATTGGTTTGTCCATTGCACAATCAAAACATGTATATATACATTTCTAAAGAGTTATTTGCTCATCACACATACATATAGATTCATCTTCACAAGCAAATTAGACATAATAGTACTGATTTTTTCCATTGTTACCAAGAATAAATATGTATCCATCAACATCAAGTAGTTGTTTGCTTGCAAAACATATAGTCACTTCAATAAGCAAATTATGCATAAATACCACTTGATTTAAATCGTCAGTAGCATACAATGCACCGTCAAAAGTGATCACACCGTAATCATTAAGAAAGACAAAAAACAGGATAGTCTTTCCCTTGAAGACAGTTACATTTGTCCATGAATATTCACGCACGTGACAACAAATCTGCCATGACATTTTGTGTTCCAGGCACTGGTTCAACAGTAAACTGGAATTCCTGCAATGCCAAAGACCATCTTAATAACATGCTGTTCTTAGTCTTTGACGATTTCAGAACGTCAGTGGCCTATGGTCAGTCTGTAACTGAAACTTTCTTCCAGTCAAAAACCCTGGCGAACTTCTCACATGCCCATACAATAGCCAAGCACTCTCTCTAATAGTGGAGTATTTCTCTTGTGTCTTTGAGAACTTCTTACTGGCGTATGCACTGGTACTTCAGAAGTTAACTGAATACTATGGGGTTCATACCAGTTACTGTACCTGGGTATCCGTTAACACATCCTGAAAGTGTTAAAATGTCTTTGAGCTGTCTGTTGACTTGTAGACAAATCATTCGACAGAACACATCCTCATAGGTTTCACCTTGATAGACAGAATAGGAAGGGGTACAACATATCTGCACTGGTAGATGTTAACACTCCTACATTTGCTGTTTTCATAACCTTGATCTGTCCCTGTACGTTACATTGGGTACAAATTCATCACTGATAATGTTCTGTCATGTTGACATCAGTTTCTGACACAGGAAATCCACTCAACTGACTGGTGATGGCAACATTTGTACGTTCAACATACTTCTTCAACATGTTCACAGAAATACCTTCTCAGTGTTTGCCATTTTGATCTTATAATTTACTTCAGAAAGTTTTTGGGACCACCTGAAAAGGACCCTTCCACATAACACGAAGCTTGTTATGTTCATCAGTTAGTAGCACAAGGACTTTATCCTCAACGCTGAAGGAACGTGCCTTTGCTTTTCTGTCTGCAAAGACCTTGTACACATCAGTTTTCCTATCAGTGACTGTTGAGCAAGCTCACATGCATCCTTCACAACGATTATGCAGTTCATAAACGTATTGGTAAACAGTTTTACTGTCAGGTATGTCCGTCTTTTCCGTCCATTGTGACATCAATAGATTCCAAAGGACCCCTTGGTGAGTGTCCGAAAAGCAGCTCAAATGGCGAGAATCCCAGCGTTTCGTTCGGCATTTCCCTGTATGCAAAAAGCAAAGCCGGTACGAAACGATCCCATTCCTGGGCTCTTGCCTTGCACCTTTCTCAACATGGACTTCACGTTCCATTGAAACGTTCAACCATGCCATTCGATTGGGGATGATATGGCGTGGTTGAAATGGAAGAGATTGACAACAGTCTGTAAATTTCTCTCATGAGATCAGAAATGAATTGCGTTCCACAACCCGAGAGAATTTCGTCTGGAAGACCCACTCTGGAAAAAATTGCAAGTAAGGCTTCAGCGACAGATACTGTATCAATTTTCTTCAGTGGAATCGCTTCTGGATACCTGTTGCTGTATCCACCAAAGTCAAGATATAGCGATATCCCGAAGAAGACAGTGGTAGCGGTCCAACAAGATCAATAGCTACCTTCCGAAATGGAACGGAAATGAGAGGCATTTTGTGAAAAGGTGCACATGGGACGCGACCTTTCTGAGATGTCTTTTGGCAGATGTCACATGAGCGGCAGTATTTCGTAACTTCCTTTGTGACACCCGGCCAATAAAAAGAATCAAGAACTCTCTTTAATGTTCTTTTGATTCCGCAGTGACCAGCGAACAATGCATCATGAGCCGTGTGCAGTACTGTTCCCCTAAGTGGTTTTGGAACCAAAAACTTGTCTGTTGTCCTGCCCAGGTACACACCTGTAGAGAATGTCAGAGTCCAGTATGTACGTTGGTTTGTCCGTTGGTACTCAGTGACAGTCTGTTTAGCAGCAGAAAGTATTGTCGTCAGCGTCTCGTCTTTTCCCTGCATTTCTTTTAAATCATCTGGGGTAATCTGGAGTTCATCCAGTTTTTGAGACTTTTAGCGGCTTTGTAGCCTTTCCCTGCTCTATGATGTTTGATCTAGTACTCACAAGACAAGAACAACGATCCTCCAGCACCACCATGTACTGTAGCGACACCTGGCAAATTGCCCAAGATCAAGTCGCAGACTGGGTTATCAATAACACAGGCGGTAAGAAACCGGAGTAGTACGGTTGTATCGACTGAAATTTTCGCCAGCGGGAAAAGTTTCAATCTTGCCTCCAAACAACCTACACTTTTGGACAGTGTTGAGATACTGGTCTTGAAGGACGAAAGATTTCCGTTACACCAGCAGTAGTGCACCCAGTGTCTCGCAAACCGAAGCCTGCAAACCATTGATAGCTCCTTTTTCTAACACCAGTCCATCAACAGATTGATCTGGTGCCAAAACAAGGCCTTCTTCACAATCAGTGGAGACTAATGCGGGTTTTGAATCATTTGGTTTGAAAGGGCAATTTTTCCTCAAATGGAACTTGCCATCACAAAAGAAACATCGCATTGTCTGATCGGCAGCCGACTGATTTTGTGAACTTCTGTTCTGTCCACGAACTGGCCCAAAAGGTCTACGTGGTGGTCGTTGTCCACGACCTCGGAACGTTTGCTGAGGAGTAACGGGGCTTTCCGGCGGTGAGTACTGGTATTGACGAAAGTCACTCGAACCGCGGAAAGATCCTGTCCGTTCCCAGGATAGGTATATCCTTGAGGACTCAAAATGACCACGATTCCTTTCCAGTAACTTCCCTGTCCTGATGGGATAGTACATGACGCATGAGACTCAAAGATGGAAAATTCTCCCTTCCCAGCCACGCCCTTATCTGGGTGAGCGATACAATACTGATCAGCCATCTGACACATTTCCTCCACGTTTTCAAATTGCCTTTCTTTAAGGAAAAGTGGCCAGATCTTTGCTCACGCTCTGGAAAAGTTTGTTCTCTAAGAAGGAGATCTCGCAGTGATTGAAAAGTTTTGTTCGTTTTAGACAAATCGATCCATCGATCCAAAAAATGACTCATACGGATCAAAAACGATGGAAACGATTCTCCTTTTTCAGGGCGCACAGAACGGAAACGTTCGTGAAAACGATCAGCAGAACATTGAAATTTCTTGAGGAGTTCTTCTTTCAACTGATCCCAAGTTAAATTTTGTTTCGCTGCAAGTGAGTGGTACAATGTCAAAGCGCTACCCTTAAACAACGACGCAATATACAATGTCCACTTTTCCTTTGGCCAACCACAAGACGTTGCGTGACTTTCAAATCGGAAAAGAAAACTATCAATGTCATCCGTTTTTTCCTCAAAGGTGGCAACTTTGGAATATATGCCGCTTTTGGTTGAGGCATGGCTGCGGAACCGACTGGTGGAGGTTCTCTCGATGCCTGTAATCTTCTAATCTCAGCATCGGTCTCTAATTCTAACTGTTTCAACTTAAATTTTCCCCCTGTAGTCTATTTTCTTCAGCTTCAGCTTCCCTCTGTAATCTTTTTTCTTCAATTTCAGCTTCCCTCTGTAGTTTATTTTCTTCAGCTTCCCTCTGTAGTTTATTCTCTTCAGCTTCCCTCTGTAGTTTATTTTCTTCAGCTTCAGCTTCCCTCTGTAGTTTATTTTCTTCTCTCTCTCTTAGCCTGTCTGCCCTATCTGTGCATTGTTGCACATAATTAGTAAGTTTTTCTCCTCAAAACCCAAGCGTTCCGCTTGTTTAACATATTTATCAAAATCATCCATAATGAATCGTCAGATATAAACACAAACAATCTCAAGTATGAATAAAAATAAGGCGATATATGATGATATTATGTTTCACAAAACCGTAACTATAGTATATACAAATACAGAATCAATTTCCGGTGTAAACAAAAAACAGCTTACTTAAACAGGGTAGATATGAAATCCAAGGAATGTATTTTTCCAAAAATAATTTGCAACTGTTATCAATTTGGAATTTACAAAACAAAATGAAGTTTAATACAAAACTGTTTTCCCTAAGAGAAAAAAAATAAACACAATAAAGTTTTCTGAAAATAAATTCTTTATAAAGTTTTAGTTCTCAAATGTTCTTGTTGTCAGTCTTTCTTTCTTACTTAAAATTTTAAACGAATTTACAAAACAAATGTACCGCCTTATACAAAAAATGAATATAAATTTACAAAACAAATGGAATCACAAACAATTAAAAAGAGGGGAAGAAACACAAACTAGCGGAAATCCTACCTAAAAGATGAAATTGTTGAAAGAAAACTAGATAGGAGCCTATTGAGGAGAAGGTTTAAGAGGTTTTGAAAAAGGGGGTGAAAGGAAATGAAAGGATACACAGGACCGGAACAGTAAGAGGAAATCAAGAAAAGCAAAAGAAGCCCACAGACAGCACCCTAGTGGTCACTGTCTCCCGTGAAACTGGAGACGGAAAAATAAATCACTGGACAATATACACACACTACAGTAATAATACAAAAAACTAAACAATCAATCAATAAATGCACATTCACCCAAACTCAAAGAAATCTCGCACCACACCCAGAAAAAAAAAATGATCAAAAGATAAGATGTTTATTTGGGCAGAGCGGTAATCAACTCCACCACCTACACTACTAGCGTGACGGAGGAGAAGTTGATCCCACACTCTGAGGGGCAAGGGGAAAAATCAAACTGAAACAATAGGAAAGCGAAAGAAATAGATATTTATGAGGAGGGAAAGACTATTGACTCCCCAACGCCATGTCCCCCTGCTAAACGCAGGAAGAGGTTTGGGGGTATCAGTCCTGGGAAAGGGGACAAAATTACTAATCCTCTAGGGAAGGACAGCGATTCCTCAACGCCCTGCCCCCTTGCTGCCAGGTTCGAGCAAGAGGAGGTTGAGGCTATCGGTCCTAAGGTGGGGAAGGGTCAAAAAGAAATCCTACCAAAAAAAAAACCCTTAACGGAGTAGAGCAACCAAAAGAAATGTCAACCACCCTAACACATATAGAAATAGAAAAAACAACAACAAATGCAAATATTATACACAATAAATAATTAAACTTTCTTCTTTTTTTTTCCCCTCAAACCCTTGAGGGCACAAATAGAAATCCTTTTTTTTTTTCTTCCTCAAACCCTTGAGGGTACAAATAGAATCCTTTTTTTTTCCTCAAACCCCTTTAGGGTACAAATATAAATCTTTTTTTTAAACCCAAGGGCACAAATAGAAATCTTTCTTTTTTTTTTTCTTTTTTTTTTCCCCTCTCCTTCAGGGAAAACATTTACTAATCACAACAACAACTTGTAAACAGATTTTACACCTGTATCTCTCTCCGCACTGAGAGACAAATAAATCCGCACACATGTATCTCTCCTCACACCGAGAGACAAATCAATCTTCACACATGTATCTCTCTTTACATGAGAGAAAAAATAGCCTTCACACTTGTATCTCTCTTTACACTGAGAGATAAAATAGTCTTCACACTTGTATCTCTCTTTACACTGAGAGATAAAATAATCTAGTTCCGCTTCTATAAAGCTATGGCCTTCACATTCCGTTATCCCAAAATTCCGGACCAGGAGAATACATAACTCCCGTAATCACTGAGGACCTGCCTGCCTCAAGTAAAAAGCTTCCCTGCTTTCTCAATTCCCTGTCTCTCTCTCTGAGACAATATACTGCCCCCTCGAACTCTCCCGTCCTGGAGATACGAGTCTCGACTTCTCTTCCGCGACTTCTTCTGTCTCTTGCGAAATGACGAGCTTCAACTCCTCTCCTGGAGTTGGTACTGGCTGGAGCTGAACTACCGGTGTGTTCCCCACACCATGGCCATCTTCAACCACCTCACGGGGTGAAAGATGAAGGGTGAAGGCGAAGGGTAAAGGGTGAAGGGCTGAAACACGAATAAGGTTCGTGTAAGTAACCTGCTTCTCAATTCAACATATGAATCTTTCTCTCTTCTTTAAGTTTTCCCCCTGTAGCTTTC
The DNA here is from genome assembly GCA_018398815.1 of Conus ventricosus. Classification (NCBI taxonomy): domain Eukaryota; kingdom Metazoa; phylum Mollusca; class Gastropoda; order Neogastropoda; family Conidae; genus Conus; species Conus ventricosus. The sequence goes on from CM031608.1 coordinate 68,421,119, forward strand.
CCCAACTATCTATCGCTCACCTGGTAATGACTGGTCAGCAACGAGGACCACCGTCCTGACAGGTTCGAGTCTCTAGGCCATCTGCTGGGTTAAAACTGACTCTTTCCCCCTTCTCCTAGTGAGTGCATACTCAGTGTTCAAAACACATGACCAGCACCTTACCTTACCAGCCCTTGTTAAACTCTCACTCAGTGGTCACTTTCACCCAATGACCACATTCGTTTCTTGAATGAGTCATACTCACAATTATTTTGGGGACGCCCGCCACACTAGTCAAGCCATATGAATATTCTTCCTTTAATTGTGGCACGGGAAATGATTCCTATCACTAACTTCATGTAGGGAGCGTCACATCCCTTTTGTTTGGAGGCTACGTCACATGACAGTGTGGTGTGTGTGTGTGTGTGGTGCATGCATGAGAGCAAAAAGGAATTCAGAAGAGAATATTTGTTTTGCTTAAATATCAAAAAAAATTTGAAAGCATCAAAAAATTTTAAGCAGGTTTATTGAAGGGGAGAGAGAAAGGGAAGGAGAGAGAGAGAGAAAATTCGGTTTTAAGATTTTTTATTCATGTGTGGGCCCAGTGCCCCTAAAGCGGGGGGTGTAAAATTGAACAGTTTTTTCCCAAAGTTTTTTTATATAAAAAATTTAAATTAAAAGTTAAAAAATTGTTTTTTGGGTGGGGTAGCAATTGATGCAGCTGAAAACGTTTTTTCAAAAAAAATTGATGGGGGAAAGAGAGAGAGGGACGGGAGACATTTTGAATGCAACTGAATTTTTTTTAAAAAATGTAAAGTCCCGGGAAAAATTTTAAAACGGGCTGGTGTTTTGTATGCAATGTTTTTTATGCTTTTTTACTGTTCAGGGGTTTAAAAGGGTATTAGGGGACTGACTTTTCCCTAAAAGATTCGGCTCCTGTTGTGATTTGTATGGGGATACATCTTCACATCATGTTTTGGTCTGAAGCTTAAAAATTCAGTGGGCTGTTGCAAAATTATGAAGGTCAGGCAGGTTTGTTAGAAACCATTTATAGTGATGGGCAGGTGTAAGGGGAACCATTAGAAGTGATGCAGGTGTAGCCCAAATTTGTAGTGATGAAAGTTTTAGACCATTTAGTAGGGGATGAGGTGTAGCCCCTTTTAGAGTGATGCGGGTGTAGCCCAGTTAGTAGTAAAGCGGGGGGAAAACCAGTTAGAGTAAATGCGGGTGAAACCCTTTTTAGTAGTGATGCGGGTTTGTAGCCCAGTTAGTAGTGATGCGGTGTAGCCCAAATTTGGAAGGATGCAGGTGTAACCATTAAAGGGGGATGCGGGTTAGCCCAAATTAAATTTTGGGGATCAGGTGTAACCATTTAATAGTGATGCGGGTGGGACCATTTAATTTTAAAAAAAAGGGGCCGGGGGTTTTTTTTTTTTGGGTTTAAGACCATTTAAGTATGTTGGGGGTTTTGTAGACCGGGTTGAATGATGCGGGTGTAGACCTTTTAGTAGTGATGCAAAGTAGACCTTTTAGTGGGAATGCAGGTGAAAACCCAATTTAGAAAGTGAGGGGCAGGTGTAGCCCAGTTAGTAGTGAGCGGGTGTGCCCAATTTAGTATTGATGGGGGGTGGGTTAGACCATTTAAATTTGTGTTCTGGTTTTTAGCCCAGTTATTTTTGATGCGGGGTTGTTGTCATTTTAAAAGTGGCAGGTTTTAACCATTTAAATTTGTAAAGCGGGTTTTAAAGACCATTAATAGTGATGCGGGTTTGTAGACCATTTTTTTGTGTTTGCGGGTTTGTAGCCCAGTTATAGTGATGCAGGTGTAGACCAGTTAGTATTTTTTTGGGGGGTTTGGGGCCCAAATTTTTAGTGATGCGGTTAGCCCAAATTAGTAGTGATGGGGGATGGCCCAGTTAGTAGTGATGCGGTTGGGGCCCAAATTAGTAGTGAGGGAAAGGTGAAGACCAGTTATTTTAGTGGCAGGTGTAGACCAATTATAGTAAAGCGGGTGTAGCCCTTTTAATTTGTGATGCAGGTTTTGCCCAGTTAGTATATGCGGGTTAAAAACCATTTAAATAGTGATGCGGGTGAAAGACCAGTTAATAGTGATGCGGGTAGCCACTTTATAAAAGGGCAGGTGAGCCCAATTTGTAGTGATGCGGGTTTTGTAGCCCCATTAGTAGTGAGGGAGGGTAGACCATTACAGTGATGGGGGGGTTTTGACCATTTATTTATGATGGGGGTGTAGCCCCAGTTAGTAGTGATGCAGGTGAGACCAGTTATAGTGATGCAGGGGGTAGACCAATTGGTAGTAAAGGAAAGGTTAGACCAGTTAGAGTGATGCAGGTGTAGACCATTATTGTGATGCGGTGTATCCATTGTAGGGGAAGAAGGTTTTTCCCGTTAGTAGTGATGAAGTTTTTAAACCATTTTGTAGTGATGCAGGTGTGGGACCTTTATTTGTGATGGGGGGGTTTTCCCAAATTTAAATTTGTGACAGGGTAACCATTTTAGTGATGCAGGTGTAGACCAGCTATAGGGGATGGGTGTAGACCCATTTATATGTTGCGGGTTTTGACCGTTTGTTTGATGGGGGTTTTAGACCATTAATAGTGATGCAGGTGAAAGACCGGGTTAGTAGTGATGTGGGTGTAAAACCATTAGTATGATGTGGGTGTAGACCAGTTAGTATGATGCAGGTTTAGACCATTTGTAGTGATGCGGGTGTGGGACCGGGTTAAATAGGTTTGCAGGTGTAGCCCCAAATTAGTAGTGAGGGCAGGTGTAGACCACTAGTGATCGTATTTGGCTACAGCCCTAGACCCCAAATTCAGTGTGAAATCGGGTTTCTGCCTCGGGTCGGAGTATTGTGGGTTTTTCCCGTGAAGCAATGCAAAAAAATCACATGTGATCGTACAAGACGGGGAAGGACCTACAAAACCCAATGAAAATTGAGCAGAGGGGATTCCATGGCAAAGAGGAAGGAGGGAAATAATAGCAAACAACCCCAGAGCAGACATTTGGGAATAGCGTTGAACCACGCATGGGGACATTGGGAAACCTGGAACACACACAGTGGGGGCTCGGGAAACTTTGATTTAGCCCCCAAAACCGAGCTTTAAAGAGATCACTGTCCTGGTGTTCTGACAATGCAGTCCCACGGACCTGGGCATGCTTTTGTCCTTATTGGATTTCCCCTTTTTTAAAAAACCCGAGAAACTTGAAAACCCAAAAAATCGGGGGGAAAAAGGGGGGGGGCATTCTAAGAGAAGTAAAAGTTTTGGGGAATGGACCCCCAAATTCATGTTTTAGTAGCCTTAGATACTAGAATAAGGGTTCCCGTTAAGATGCTGAGATAAAAAAAACATTATTTCCCATTTTTTTGGAAAAATGATAGCTTTTATGACAGTGTTGGTGGGGATGGTCCCTTTTTTTATCGCTGTGGTGTGGGTTTTTTTTTTGTGTGTGGGAGCTTTCGCAGGAAGTTTCCATGGGTTTTGAGAGGGCTGACGGGCCCTTTTCATGGAGGGAGAAGCCCCTGGGGCCCCGATAACCGTTTTTTGGTTCTTTTGGGTTTTGTTCCCTCTCCCCTCCTTTGGCCCTGCTGTTCTGTTTTTTCGCTTTGTGGGGCGGTTTTTTGTGTTGTTGAAAAGGGGTGTGTGTGGTGTGTGTGTGTGTTTAAAGTATGTGTGTGTGCGTGGTGCGGGCGGGTGTGTGTGTGTGTGTGTGTGTGTTGGGGGGGTTTTTTGTGTGTGTGTGTGTGTGTGTGTGGGTCGGGGCGTGTGTGGGGGCTGTGGGGTGTGTAAAGTGGTGTGTTTTGGTGTGTGTGTGGTTTTTTTTGTTGTTTTCGTTGTGAAATTTGGGGGGGTTTTTTACTTTTCCCGGATTGGAGTTGGGGTTAATTTTTGTTTGCCGGATTGTGATTGGCTGGTGTTTGGGCTGGAAATTTTGAATAGGAGTGTTTTATCAGCTGAATTTGAGGTTTGGGCCGGGTTTATTGGCGGGTTTCGAAATTTTTGGGTTTAAAAATAAAGGTGGATTGTGAATTATCTGAGTTAGGGTTTTTTTAATATTTTTTTTTTAAATTTGGGTTTACGTTTGTATTAAATTGGGTTGGGAAATTTTTCAGAATTTCATTAAAATGGTTTTTGTATTTTTTAGATGGTTTTTGATTGGATTGTGTTTGATAAATGAATTTTAAGTGACTGTTTTCCCCGTTTCCCTACCCAAAAAGTTGGGGGTATAAAGAAAAAATTTTAAAAAATTTAAAGGGGCTGGGTTTTAACAAAAAATCTCTTGAGGTGTGTTTTGTGTGTGTGTGTGTGGGGTTTACGTTTTAAAAGTTTCATTTTTAAAATGTGAAAGGTTTTTTTCAAAGTGGAAGACATGTTTCTTTTTTTGCGAAATGTACACATTTAACTCCAATTTCAATCAGTTGTTTTGTTTGTATAGACTTTGGTTTTTTAATTTTTTTATTCACCACCCAAATTTGGTTTTACCTTCTTCCACCCTATGTCCACTCTCTTTTTTTCAGTCTTTGTCTGTCAGAAAAGTATACAAACCTTTTGCAGTATGAACTAAAAAATGTTTTTATCCCCTTTCTTTTTGTTGTTAAAACTTTTGGGCTATTGGGCCCCCCCTTTTAAACCTTTTTGTAAGCGAGGGAGGTTTTTGGAGAAAAGACAGGTATCAAACCTAGGGTTTAAATTTTGCTTATTGCTCGAAATACATCCAGAATTTTTAAAAATTTATAAAAAAAGAAAACCAAAACGAGTGGAAATTTGTCAAGGTGAAACAGTAATGGTGAAATAACACAAGAACTAAAAGATGCCCACAGTAGACAACAAAAAAATTGATCCTTTTTCATCAGATTTGTGCAAATAAACCCATAGTTTTATCCAAAATTGATTCTTTACTTTGAGCAACCCCCATTTTGAAATTTCCTTTACATTATTTACAAAAAAAAATCATTTAAAAATTGTTTCCTCTATTGTTTTTGAAAAGTTTAAAGGGGATGTGCAATTTCCTTTTTCCATTTTATGGTCATAGCCCAAAAAGGGGATTTAAAAAAAAAAAACATGGGGGAAAAAGGCTTTTTTTGCAAAATCAAAATTGATTTACTTTTTTGTCATTCCCGGGAAAATGAGAGCTTAAAGGGAAGCTTTCTCAGTTGTTTTTTTTGGCTTTTTTTTTCGGGGCTTAGGTGGACAAAAGCAAAAAATGTTGGGTTGGGGGTGCCCCAACTGTTTGTCCAACAGCATTTAGTAGCCCAGCAAAGGGGCAGATGTTGTACATGTACAGCAAAAGGCTAAGGATAAAGTAAAGGTTTTGGGGTTTTTCCAAACCTTTTTTTCCAACAGACAGCCATCTGTCTTTTTATCACCTGGGCTTTTTGGGTGGGGTCATTGGTTTGAGATGGGGAAAAGAGCAGGGGGTTGGGTTTCCTTGTGGGGTGGCCCCTTTACAATTGGAAAAAACCTTTGCGGCATCTGTCAGGCCCTGTTGGAGAGAGGCCAAAAGCACTAAACCTGTTATTTCGGGTATTGGGTGGCTGAAAGGGTTGGGTGTGCTTTGGGTTTTGCCAAGAACAAAACAAGGGGGGAACTGTATTCCGTCGTCTTACTTGAATTGGCTTTATGTAAGGCAGTGCATTCAATGATTAAGCGACTTGCATCTGTATCACTATTCAAGTTTAATGCTTAGCAGATTGAAATAGCTTCTTTTTTTTTTTTTTCCTTTCCGAGTTGTAATACATGATGCATTTTAGTTTTCTAGTTTTTGTATTTGGAAGCGTGGGTAATATTATTTCAGTGTTCAGTTGAAATGGCTGAGGTATGTTACAATGTTACTCTGAATGTTCAGATGTGTAACATTCTTGTACATTATGAGCTTCTGATGGTAACTGATATGTTTACAGCTCAGTTATCAATAAAATTGCAAGCTACCAAGTATTCTGTGTGTGTGTGTGTGTGTGTGTGTGGTGTGTGTGTGTGGTGTGTGTGTGTGTTGTGTGTGTGTGTGTGTGTGTGTGTGTTGTGTGTGTGTGTGTGTGTGAAGAGGGAGAAAAAGAGGGAAGGAGGAAGCAAAGGATGAAGTGCAGATGACTGGCATTATCTGTTACATTGTTTCAGTAGATCTTTGACTTTATTACAGAGTTAAAAGTAAAATGGTATTCACTGACCTGTGACAATTGATGTATGGGACAGAGTTTGAAGCACCCAGTTACCAATGAAAACATGATGTGTGGACATGCAATAATTTGTGTGTGTGTGCGTGCGAAATGAAGCATATGCATTGTAAATAGATTTTGCCTTCCACGAATCTGTCTCTCTCTACCTGTTGCTCAGGTATGGGTATTATCTGATCAAACGGTCATGTGTGAAGTACCATTCCGTCTTTGAGAGACATCCCACTTTTTAGGAATTGCCAAAGACAGAAGTTCCACCACACACATACATGCGCACGCACACAAGCACACACGCACGTATGCATGCATGCACAGACACACACACGCACACAGTAGAAAATGTGCTCAAAAACTTCAGTTTTTCCTGACTAGAAACGCCCATTGGTGCTAATGTGAATTTACTTCTGCAGATTCTGGATGAGTTATGGGCTGAGGGTGTCACCTGTTTAGATCGGGGTCTTGCCCACCTCGCTGTCAGACATTATTCAGTTGGGAATTTAAGCCTTATCAACGTAATTTTCATTCCTCATTGACCAGATCCAGGTGAAACTCTTTTCAGTTGACTCTGCCATTGCCTTTCGAGGTTTAGAGCCTCTTCTCACCCGAAATTGTGAGCTGTTTCAGATCATTGGCTGATGAGTCTATAAACTCTTTCACCCCAACCTCTAAGTGAGGCCTTTAGCTCAGAAGCCAGATTCCCTCTAGCTGGTGGCTAGACTGGCATACATCTCCGTCTTGTGGATGTGAGCCAACTAGCTCCATTATGCTTTCACATGGCACAGTGAGTTCAATCAATCATTTGTTTCGATGAACCTGAGTAGATTACCGTATACGGTCTTATGCCACTCTTCCTGATGATTTCTGGATGGTTTTCCCATTGTGGAAGGTCTGCTGTGCACTCCCAGTCATCCACTGCACCCAGAAGGCTCCTCTCCCATCTTCTTGATGTCACAGCTGTTGCAGATCGTGTTTTGTTGCTGTGTGGAACATCGTTGCTGGAACTTTGGTGGTGTAGAGTTTTCTTGGGTCTTCTTACCGCATGTGCAATCTCCATAAGTAATTGGCTGCGTCTTCATGTATACCTTCCTTGGGCTAGTGCTGCTTCACGTGAACTCAGGACACGTTCCTCTGTATGTTTGCCCATGTAGAGCACACACGTATGGTCTTCTGCTTTCCCTGTTTCATCTTGTTTGGATTCGAGGGCAGGAGGTCAAAATAAAATCTGAGGATGAAATTGATCCTAAGAGGTGCCATGTGCCAAATTTCGTTTGCTGGCCTTGCTAGACTGCCTTCTGGACTCTCTTGTCATCCTTCTTCTTCAGTTCTTCCATCACCATGCCTTTTTTTTTGTTGCTTCCCCCTTTCCATTGACCGCCACTTCATTGATGTTGACCACCTCCCTTGCCTGTTGGTGTGTATGTGTGTATCCTGTTATTTCCCTTAACTTGGCGTTTTCCTTTGACACGTCTACTGCCTCCTGAACTTTCTGCTTCCTGTCAGTCCGTCGGCTGGGCTATAAGCAACATTATCTTATGCTTCCTGTCAGTCTTTAGCTTGGGCTGGACTGAACTCACAGCCTTGTCTCACGAGTCCTCGAGCATGGCTGGTAACCTTGGTTTACCCACTCTACACTCCTCCAAGGTAGATTTTGGTGATAGCTAGCTTCCGCTTCGTTCGGCGGCAGTAGAGCACAACGTCAGTGAGACCAGGTGAGACACCAAACCATTTCCTCGTGCGTTAGTTGAATTTGGCCCCAGTGACTTCACTGAGCCAGTGCTGATGTCATGTAACAGGAGAGGCCGGAAGAGCTTCGGGTCTAGCATGAATTGCAGACAGCATATTTTATTTTCTTAGGGAGACCCCTACTATTCTATTATCTTCAAGCTTTCTTCAGCCAGTAGCTTGGTTTCCTTGGCCCCCTTTGTGTCTTTCAAGGAGTCATCATGCCACCTTCCAAGGCTTTTGGCTGGTTCATCTGTCACCGTTGGAACGACTTGGTTGGTCACAGTGAACAGAGAAGTTTCAGCTACCATACTTTCCGAGGGAAGAGGCTTCACGTTTTCTTTGGTTTGAAACTCAATGCGGCGCTCTTACTAAAGACGATGATGGTGATGATCGACATCGATCGACCGTTGATGATGTCTGCTGCTGCGCAGCCTTCGTTAGTGAGTCTGGAAGTGGCTGAACTGCCCCATTGTTGTTGTTGTTGTTGTTGTTGTTGTTGTTGTTGTTGTTGTTGTTGTTGTACCCTGGCTAAAAGACTCCAGGGATCATCCAAACAGCCGAAGTACTTGAACGCTATGGTACAAGTGCATCAGCGGGGGATGAGAGCATTGCGAGTGTGACAGTTTTTGATTACCCCGCCACATGGGCAGCCACAGTCCGACTTCGGGGGATTTTGGAGACTGATAATGTAATGCTAGGAGCTTGTCACAACTGAAGACAATCCTGCATAACTATGCAGAGCATAACAACATTTTGATGGAGCCTTGGTGTTCTAGCCTATGTCAATTGGTCCGACACAGCCTTAAGCCAAGGCGGTACTGTCCCATTGTGGAGTTGGGACATTGGTGGACCGTGGGAACACTGGCAAGATGCTGACAGAGGTGCAGGGGTCAAGGTCTGTGGCGCTTTATGATGATCAGTCAGCTGAACCCATTGAACCTCTCTGTGGGGAGGAGGAGGGTTCTGCTTTCCCTGAGCTCTCATCTGAATTGTGGATACAATTTCAGGATGAGATGGGCATCCGGGGATGACGTGTCCAAAAATAAACCCTGACGCGCTGTAACAAACGTCAAAACATTAAAATCAGCAAGATAATGTCCATTGATAGCAATACAACATACAGACTTACATGGTGCATGAGTGTTGAAGGGAAGAGGAGAGGTAGAAAAGAAAAGGAAAGAAAAAAAGGACCGCCTTTACCGAAAAAAAAAGCCCCCCCCCAAAAAAAAAAAAAAAAAAAAAAAAAAGGAAAAAATACAACAACAACAACAAACCCAACAACCCCCCCCCAAAAAAAAACCCAAAAAAACCAACGAAAAACAAAACAAAAAAAGAAAAGAAAAAAAATAGTGAAGGCGGATTGGTGGAGTAGAGAACGTAGATATACCAATCCTGGGCCACTTCCGCCCTCAACCTTTTCGGGCGAAAGTAACCCAGGATTGGTATATCTACGTTCTCTGACAAGTAAGACTTCAAACTATGTTTTCCTAATCATTTTCGCGCATACAGTCATTTTCAATACTATCATTTTTGCAGAGACAGTCACCAAACTAAAACTTGTCTGAGACACTGTGCGAACACCCCTAATTAGAGGGCTTGGGGTTTGTGGCAGGCAGTACCCTGGACGGATCCTATGGCCTGTAATTATGGCGCCATAAGGTAGGGCTGGCGTAACCTGACCGTGTGGCGAAGGATTCTTTGTGATATTTTCATTTAGACACGGAGCCATAGACTTTACGTGTTCTGCGTTTCACAAAATACGTCGCGCACACGCACACACACGCACACCACACGCACACACGTGCAAACGCATGAACGCACGCACGCACACTCACTCACTCACATGCACACACACACACACACACACTATTTAAAAAAAATGTGCCCCCGGGTTTACAGTAGCATACCCCTCGCCTACGGTGGCGTGCTCCCTGTTTACATTGCAGGTGTGTATCCGGCCAAAAAATCAATACTGCTGCACTCCCTCCCCACCCCCACTCCTTCCTGCCTAGCTTGCTCGATCGCACCATATGACATCAGCCAACACTGCCCGCGTGGCGGCGCTCTCACAGCCTGGCCAATCAGCGGCCGCTCACGACTAGGTTAACCCACACATTCTTTCGCTGACAGTCGGACGAGCAGGACGGTTTACTGTGCGGTGGGTGTGTAACCGGTTTACTGAAGAACAGAATTGTGTATCTTAAAGGTTTGTTGGCTCAAGGAAATGAAAACGTTGAAGGCAATATTGTTGACAAAGATGTAGCTAGTTTTAATACTGTTTGACTATTGATGAGATGGTTCCTTATCTAATAAATGGCGCCGCATTGTTGAAAGTGGCCGAAGCAAAACAAACCATCACGCGTTGATTGTTGGGAGCTGCTTGGGGCAGCTAAACCCAAATTTAAAAAAAACAGGCTTCATTTCTTAAGGGGGAGGAAACACGGCTGTTTTCTGCAAAAAACTTATATTTGAACATTTTTGCGTTCCCCCAAGTAAAAATGTTCAATTTGTACAGACTTGATTGATTGTTAACTACGATTCAGTTTTCAGTGGCAGCTGACTTGTTTAAATGTTATACTTTTCTACTTTTTTAATTAAAAACCATTTTATCTCCCTTTAAAGTGTCCCCTTATCAACGAATGGCATTTTTTAATTTTCTGGCAAACAAACAATAGGGTTAGGAGACCTAGACATCACAAATAAGAGGAGTAGTGTGTGGCCCATATCTTCAATAAATCCTAAATATACAATGACGGATGTACTACTACTGGCGATTAAGCCGCCAAATTGCTGTAACTCGCTAAAGCAATTTGCAAGCGTCCTACCACTGACGTAAGACTATTTTTAGATACCGCTCACTGGGTGGCCGGCATTTTTGCCACATTGGTCCGGGTAGAAAGCACCCAAGCAATACGGGGCAAACAGGCAGCTCGCCGATTGACCTAAAAGCGCTGCAGGCCTACCACTGACTAAAAACATTTTTAGAAACCGCTCATGCAGGACGGTCGGGGGTGTTTAGAGTTTTGGGGGGCGCCGACGTAAGACCACTGGGAGGGCCCCCACGACAAATCAATTTTTGAACCCCTCTGCAGGACGGGCCCCGGGTTTTTTTTGAGTTGACTGCCTTAATTCCCCAAGCACTTCAGAATTTTTTTTTATATTGCGTGATTCTGGCTCACGCTTCGCTTCAAAGTCCCTTCAACTTTTTTTTCTGCCCTTTGGGCGGCCACAGAATTTACTTTATTCAACTGTCTTTTTTATTAAAACAAGCTTTTGATAATGCACTTGGTGGCTGCTCCCCCCACCCCCACCCCACGCACGCACTTCCCCCCACCCCCCAACCCCACGACGCACGTCCCCCCACCCCCACCCCCTGAGTACACCACACACACTGCTCCACCCCCCCAAGTCACCGAACCCAATTCTATAATAAAGTTTTTAATTAAATCACCCCAAGTTCTTAATCAAGTTTTTAATTAAGTTACTTCAAGTTCTTAATAAGTTCCTGATTAAGTTTTAATTAAGTTCTTGATTAAGTCACCTCAAGATCATAACTAAGTCATCCTTTAAGTACAACCCAAGTTTCGTATTCAAGTATCTTATAATTATCAAAAAATATCAATTTATGTTTTTATCTTAAATAGCAGATGCCAATATAGTACACAACAACGCCTCAAAAACGCGTCATCGTTGAGGATGTTCTTTGCTCAGCGTTCTCTCATAGATCTTAATGAAGGTCCTTAACATCCGAAGCAAACCGCATTGATTACGAAATTTCGGTCTATGGGAAATGTCTTTTTATAGACTCCAGGTCTTATTTATTGACTTCATCATTTTATAATACTCCAATGAAAATCTATTTTTATAAAAAAAAAAAAAAAATTTAAGTTCTTAAAATATTATTCCATCAGAAATGGATTCAAAATGATCTTTAGTTATTAGCGGTTTTGGCGTGCTGTTGCCTTCTGTATTTAGTGGTCAGATTTTTTTGATTGCTTTTGTTTCGGCTGCCATTGTTTATATATTTTATCAACAGTAATAACTGCCCCCAATTCAGCAGCAATGGCGGCCAAAAAATGGCAAAAACAGTTTTAGTTCAATATACCATGAAGACTTGGGGTCCTTGTATCACATGGATTTTTGATAGACTGCATTGAATCAACTTGTTCGGCAGTTGGCGGTGTTATGTTTTCATGATGAGTTATATTCTGTAACATTTAATTTTTTTGTCTGTTCCACTCTGCTAATTTTTTTTCACTGCTTTAACACGCCCAGGATGAGGATGCTTTTCACCAGGTCCCCACCCACCTGATTCAAGTGTTTTCTGCTGATTTTCTGGCTTTGGTTACTTTCTCCACCATGATTCAATGTTTCCTGGTTCTGATGATTTTCCAGCTCGCACATTTTGAAGTGAAACAAAATCTATATGATTAAAAGTATTAATCCCAAGATTAATGGCGATAACAATGTTCCAAATCTGTAGTAAATCACATCCTAGAGACTCTAATGACTTTGTTAAAACTGGATCTTGCGTTAAATCATACGTAAGATCTTGTTCAGAATCAATGGGAGCAAATCTACTGACTAGTTTTAGTGTACAAACTAAGAACCGTTTGCCCCACACTTTTCACCATTCTAGACCCCAGCTGCGCTTCATACCTGTTATGATACTTTAAAATGTCTTGTGGCGACATCTGTTGAATCTGTTCAATGCTGAATTCAGTTCCGAGGAACTGTTTTGTTTTTCCACAGCTGCCAAAGAATACAAGCCTCTCCTTTTTGGGCATAACAGCTTGGCCATCAACTTGGTCATTCATAAGTTCGGGAAGGTTTAGGCCGCCTTGTAGCTGTAGGAGATCATCACTGTTCATGTTTTTTATTAAATTATAATTATTTTATTTACTAAAAATGAGCACCGAAAAAACTGTTACCAACCTTGTATACCATTCTGCTGTTATTGGCGGCTAAGTGTAGGATACTCAATGCTTGGTAAAAGCTTGTTAAGAATTAAACCAGCAGATCTTGGCAAACTAGACTTTGAGATTCAGCAAAGCTGATTGCTATCATTGCAGCTTCGGTTGCCACGAAAGATTTTCTAGTTAAGCAAGGAATAATTCCAGACAATATAAATATGTAAGAAAAAAATACATTTATAAAAAATGGCTTCACTCGCAATAATGATAGGTGGCGCTGTGGTGAATGCGCTTGCTTTTAGCGGAAGTAATTTCGCATTTAGTAAACTGCGGGATGACGGCGAGAGAAAAAGACATAACAAAGCATGGAGCAACTAGCAGCTGCACAAGACGCCCTATGAAAAGCAGAGACTTGAGCAGTTAGATTTTATTAATGACACACTGAAAAAACAGGGGCATGCAGCTTACACATTTAAAAATGTTGATCAAGCAATAAAACAATATTATCTTGTAACAGGCAAACCAATCGAGAACATTGCCCCCACCAAAATTCAGTGACTTTTATCAACCATCAGAAAAACAAAAGATGCAAGAAATCGGGTTTATTGTCGTTGGTATGACCGTGTGTATTTTGTTGCACATAATATTGGCTGAATAAAAAATGAACAAAATCTATTATTCGCCCAAAGGATATTGGAAGGGAATAACAGCAATTAAAAAGCTAAGCCAAGCAGCGGAGTCAGTGAACAAACAGCAAAAGAATGGTTATCTAAACAAGCGATTTGGCAAATTTATTTACCTGCCCCTAGACGAATACAGAGACCACACTTTGTCAATACAATACCAAACGACACCCATCAAATGGATCTTCTATATTACCCTCTGATAGGATTAGACGAAAAAGATTTAAGTACGCACTCACAGTCATTGACATAGCTTCAAGATAAAAGATGCGGAACCATTAACACAAAAGAGTGCTTCTGCTGTTGCTGTTGCCATACAACGATATACCAACGAGGCCACTAACTTATACCTCGCATGATTCAAGTGAGATGGAAAAGAATTTAAAGGCAAGAATCAATTATTGTTAAAACAAGAGTTACCATAAAAGAGGCATTCCGGAGTTCACAGATCACAGCTTAGTTGAAAACTTTAACAAACAGTTAGCCGAAAGACTTTTCTCCTACCAGTATCACAGAGAGCTGATTGACAACCTCTCGAAACCACAGAATGGTTAAAAGACGGCCCTCATTTTTTCCCGCGCAATGAATAATGAAAAATTTTAAAAGGGGGCCAAAAACCAGTACAAGAAAACAAAAGAAAAACAATAAATGTTTTTTTGGAAGGAGAGCCCTGCACCCCGAAAAACCTATTACCGTTTGGATTGAAAAAAGGTACCTTTTTTTTAACCCCGGGAGAAGCAAAAGGGGGAACTCGCACAGGGAAACCCGATTCCAATTTGGAGTGTTGACCCAAAACGAAATAAAAAAAATTTGGGTAAAGATAAATCCCCCCCGGGGTATTTTTTACGAGAAACTGACACAACAAAACAACCAGCTCCCAAAGATTTTTTGTGAAGAAGAACTGCAGATAATTCCGCCAGAAAACAGTTCCCCTTTTTAAATTTAATTTACGTTTAAATTAATTTTTTGGGTTTTAAAAAGGAAGGCCAGAAGGAAGCGCAAAAAAAACAAGAAAGGGAAAAAGGGAAAAACCTTGAAAATATACGGGGAAACATTTCAGGGGTGTAAAAAGCTTTTTAAGGGAAAAATTTTCGAGGATTAATCAATGCATGCAAAAACAACCAGATCACCTACAACTCAAACCCCCCCAAATTGGGAAAAAAAAAAATCCCTTTAAATAATAAAAAAAATTCGGGAAATCGTCCAAAACAAAAAATAGAAAAATTTAAAAAAATTGGATGAAAACTATGATTGATTTTTATAATAAAAGTTTATGAAAAAAATAAAACCCCCTGTTTATCGGCCTCCAATGCCCGATTTTCATATTAAAAATTTGGATTAAAAAAACACCCGTTTTTGTTTTTTCTATCTAATGACTTTTTTGATACAACGGTTTTGTTGAAACCAGTAATTTAATCGCAGTTTTCGTTTTTCAAGACGAAAAGTCTTTATTTTCCCAAACAACTTCTTTAATTGCAAGTGAATGTTTTACTGCACAACGCGGGGAGATATTCCCTTTGCTTTCTTAAAAGATTTTCTCCTGGCTCGAAAAACTGACATTTTTTGAAACCCTTAAAAACCCAAAAAACCCTTGGGTCACCTTTCCCCGATAATTCCCTCCTTTATCTTTTCCCAAAACCTTCGTTAGTTTAATTTTAAAAGCAAAAGGCGAAACTTTAGGGTAATCAGAAAGTATCAAACCCTCCCCCCATGTCCCCTTTTGCTACTTCCATTTCCATCTTTAAAAATGCTTCAGTAAGGGAAAATCTAAAACAAAACTGTTGTATCTGTGTAAAGTACTCTGGCTCAGGATACGAGGGCTTTAAAATAGTCATAAAGAAAATCTAACACAAAAACTTTGATAATTCTAAAACAAATTTAAAACCCCAAAAAAACAGGTTTTTTCTAAAATTTTACTTTTTTTTTTTTCATCATTTTGCCAAAAAGCTGATCATGAAATCTTCTAAATCCCCGATAATTAGGTTTGAAGTTATTAATTGCTTCGTTCTCTCGTTTTGGGCCAATCAGACGTCTTTTTCGCTTGTGCGGATTTTTTCCCCTATTTTTTCCAAAACAGCGTTGTTTTTAACAGCTTTAAAAAGTCTTTTTTTTGAAACATCTGTGGGGTTTATTTCTGAGGTCAGTGTTTTTTCAAAGATGTAA
>CM031608.1:68437771-68502744 GCA_018398815.1 Conus ventricosus
GGGCCCCCAGAACCTTGGCTGGGTTCCAGCCATCTGTCACGGACTGTTCGGGGGCCTGACGTCAGTGTGCTGTCGCTGAAGAAATCCCCCATGATCGCTTCAGAACTCGTCGGAAATGGCCGCAAGCTGGCAGAAAGCGGGGGGTAAGGCGCCTTAGAATGTGGTCACAATGTGATGGCTGAGGACTGTGCGAAAGAGATGATTCTTTGGATTTCTTTTCTTTCATTCTTTCTTTTCCTGTCTTTATAGTCTTCTTCCTTGCTTTTCCTCCTTTGGGTGTTCCTTTCATTCTTCCTGTGGTCTTACTTATCCCCTTCATCCCTCCCTTATAGGGGGCATCCTCTCTTCCATTTTTCCTTCAATGCTTTTGCCTTCATTCCTGCCTTTTAGTTTGAGGTTTTTTTCTTTTTACCTGGCCATTGTCCACTGTTGTTTTCCCATGCTTCGTTCCTTATTTCTTCACTTTCTCTCTTTGTTCTCCTTTCCCTTTCCCGGGCCCGAGCTCACCATTCCTTTCCCTTCTGTTTTCCTTCCTTTCTTGGGTTCTCCCTTCCTTCCTTCCTTGTTGCCTGAAGTCTTTCCTCCTTCTTCCTTCCTTGCCTTCTTTCTCCCTTTCCTCCTTACTTCTTTTCTGCCCTTCCTTCCTCTTTTGCGTAGCTTTTCCCCAATCCTTTCCTCCCTTCTTCCCTTTCTTCCCTTCCTGTTTTTTTTCTTTCTTTTTTCCCGTCTTCTCCCCCCCCCCCCCCAAACCTTCCTTGCCTCCTCCCTTTCTCCTGCCCTCCCTTCCGTCCCCCATTCCTTCTGTCAGCTTTCCTTCCTTCACTCCGCCATCATCTTTGGGTTTTTTGCGTTTATCTTTCTTTTCCTTCCTTCGTTCCTGCTTGTTCCTTCTTGAGTTTTGTTTTCATTTTGGGGATTTTTCGGATTCCTTCCCGTCCATCCTTCTTTTGGCCTTCCTGCCTCTTTCCCTCCTTCTTTCTTCCAACCCTTTTTCCTTCTGCTCCTTTTCTTGTCCTTTCTTCTTTCCATCCATTTGTTTTCTTTTCCTTTTCCCTTCTGTCTTCCGGGTTTCCATTGTCCCCTCGCCTTGCTTGTTTCCATTCTTCTTTCTGTCCGTTCACAGTATTGTGACTGGGAAGTTTTGTGTTGCAGAAATTGATCAAAAGAAGCGCTCTCTTTGAGTTCCTATTAAAGGACGTGGCCCCTGTGTGCCATCCTGGAGAAGGGCGATGTGTGACTCCCTTCTAAACAGGTGTTTTGTGTGTAAGGTTAAAAAAAACTTGCTTGCCCTGCTGTTGGTGATCAAGTTTGTTTTCCAATTTGGGTATCATTTGTTAATATCAGGTCTTTCTGTTGTAGTTCGGGGACTGTCATTGAATAGTTAATGGTGCCCTTAGGGTCCTTTTACAACTGGCCCACAACTAAGCCATCAGCTGGGGTTTTGTGGGTAGTGTGGTGAATGCTACATCAGAACAGTCGCACTGACGCCACCAAGTGACTTGGCGGCACTGCAGTGTCTTCTCTGTGAGTTGTGCTTCATGACGCTATCTTTCATTCCTACTTTTCTACGAACCATTACTTCCTTTGTTCCTAGATTCTCTATTATCGTGTATTCTCTTCATTCCGGAATTTGGTGATGTAAAGTGTGAGAACTGCCAGTATGCAGTGCAAACGGCAGAAGTGGTCGACTTTCCATGCTGTAGGGGCCACCTGGCTCCACCCCATTCTGGAACATGCCGTGTGAGCGACCTGTCATGACTTTGTACCGATGTGCGCTCGCACGAGTTCAAAGCCGTACCGTGAGAACTGATTTTCGGGCTGCGGGAAAGGAAAGAGGGGTTTTGTGCGCCGGTTTCCAGGTGCAGGAAAAGTACGATTTCTGCAAACCGGAAAACTGGGTTGTAGGGATGAAAGAGTTAATATTGATGTTTCCCTGGGGGATGCTGATGCTGGGCCTGCAACAGGATACAGCGGGAAGGTGAATGTGTCGGAAGAGCCGGAATTATTTGTGGAAGAATTATGCCACTGGGAGGGCCCAGGAAGATGAGACAGCAGATTCAGAGCATGAGAGAACAAAAGTACATTTTTTATACAGTTGTGTAGTTTTTAACATGCGTATTTATTGATTTGTTTACTTTCAGAATTGTTATGTTAAAGAAGAAACCCAGGTAATAAACAAGAAATAATAATTTTTTTTTGTGCATGCGACAGTGGACGTACCAAGAAATGGGGGCACGAATGTTGGGCATCAATAACAACGCTCAGTCTGGCCAATTTTCCCGGGCATCATAAGGACTGCAGGAGTGGTACTGTCAGCTGAACATGATGAGTTCTAGGGCCAATGTGAGTCCCTTGTTTGTCTGTATTTAGTATTGAACTGCCTGTTGCTTTCATGCATGATGTTCTGTAATTATCAGATTTTTTTGTTGGGAGGGATAATGAAATTAAATCAGCCTTCGTAGATTATTTTGTAGAGGTCGTGATAAGTTCAAACAAATTTTGTCCCTTTTTCCTCTTACCCCTGACAACATATAATGGATGTCCCTTTCACACCTTTCCACTCTGAAATCCACTACAGTGGACACGACATTGAAAAATTTTCACGTTGATTTATGGTGATTCAGGAAATTGAAGCAGGCCATGTGTAGCTCACTAACATAGAGAAAATTGCCCCCACGGTGCCACTTTGTAACTGCTGGTAACAGTTGAGTGTTTTCCAGCTTGTCTATATTTAGATTGAGACACAATGGTGTCTCAGCTTTTCAACAGTGATATCAAAGCATATGAGGAGTGGTGTTCACTGTAAACACATTATTGAAGCTATAAAACTTGTTCAAACTGAGGAATAGGCCTTGAAAATGTTGAAAAAATAATGTTAGTAATTTGTCTTTGCGGGGATGAAGGGGTGGGAAAATGCATCAAAAGGTGAACTGTTTTTTCAGAGGGAAAGGGAAGACGGGCAAAAGCGGAAGTCTTGGGACGCAGGGTGTGAGGCTTGTGGATACATTTGTGAAACCATGGCAGATGAGTAAAGGGAAAGTTTTCACTGTTTAGGATGAAAGACTTGAAAAAGATGAGAGAAAAAATGAATGAAAGAACATGATAGTACATTAAGGAATGAAAGTAACATGAAAGTACATTTTGGAATGAATGTAAATGATAGTAAATTAAGGAAAAGAATTTTAACTGAATAGTAATTAAGGAATGAAATGAACAGATAGTACTTAAAGGGAAAGAATGTAACATGATAGAATTTAAGGAAGAAAGTAACATGAATAGTCATTAGGAAGAATGTAAAATGAATAGTACATTAAGGAAGAATTAACATGAATAGTACATTAGGAAGAATGTAACAGAATAGTAATTAAGGAAGAAAGTAACCTGATAGTACATTAAGGAATGAATTAAATGATAGTACATTAAGGAAGAAAGTAACATGAAAAGTACATTAAAGGAAAGAATGAAGAATGTAATTAAGGAATGAAGTAAAATGATAGTCATTTAAAGGAATGAATGAATGAATGTAAATTTAAAGGGAAAGAAGTAACATGAAAAGTACTTTTTTGGGTGAAAAGTAAAATGAATGAAAATTAAAGGGAAAGAAAGTAACTGAATAGTAATTAAAGGGTGAATGTAAAATGAAAAGTAATTTGGAAGAAAGTAACATGAATTTTCATTAAGGGTTTAAGTAAAATGAAAGTACTTAAGGAATGAAAGTAACATGAATGTACATTAAGGAAAGAATGTAACTGAATAGTACTTAAGGAATAAAGTAAATGAAAAGACTTAAGGAATGAAGTAACAGAATAGTAAATTAAGGAAGAAAGTAAAATGAATGTACATTAAAAGGAATGAATGTAACATAATAGTACATTAAGGAAAGAATGTAACATGAATTTTGTACATTAAGGAATGAAGTAACATGAAAAGACTTAAGGAAGAATGTAACTGAAAAGTACATTAAGGAAAGAAAGTAACATGAAAAAGTACTTAAGGAAGAAAGTACATGAAAAGTAATTAAAGGGAAAGAATGTAACATGAAAAGTAATTAAGGAATGAAAGTAAATGAATGTTAAATTAAGGAATGAGTAAAAATGAAAAGTCATTAAGGAAGAATGTAACTGTAGTACATTAAGGAAGAAAGAAAAAATGAATAGTACATTAAGGAATGAAAAGTAACTGAATATTCATTAAGGAATGAATGTACATGAATGACTTAAAAGGGAATGAAAGTAAAGAAAAGTACATTAAGGAATGAATGTAACTGAATTGTACATTAAGGAAATAAGTAACTGAAAAGTAATTAAGGAAGAATTAACGAATGTACATTAAGGATGAAGTAAAATGAATAGTACATTAAGGAATGAATTAAATGAATAGTAATTAACCTCTTTACTCAGTTTCTTGCTGCAAACTTCCCTGATTTTTTCTTTTAAAGGGTTTCAGTAAAAGGGTTTTTTGTTTTTTTATTAATTTTTTTGGGGGGAAAGTATGTAAACGCAGGAGAAAAAAAATTGGCAGACAGTTTAAAAGAGATGCATTCACTTTAAACTTTTTTTGTCTGTCTTAGAGATTAGGTGTGTCACGTCCCCAAAATTGTCCCAGAAGTGACTTTTATGATGACAATCAAGTTTAAGCTGCAACTGCGCAGTCCCCTTGCTGAGCGGCGGTTGTGTAAGATGAACCTGAGGCCTACTGAAAAAAACCATCTGCTGCGGCAGAAGGGCCCCATGGTTGTCCCCCCAATGTATACAAAACTAGTCAATGTCCCCACAATACTTTTAAAAGGGGTAGGGGGCCCCCTTTGCGCTTGTTTTGTTTGTATACCTGTTTCTTTCTCAGTAGAGTCTTAAAAAAAAAGAGGAACAAACAAAACAAAAAGAACAAGTGGTTTTTAGCGTGTCAGGAACGAGTGGGGCCCCCGGGGTTTTTGACACTGATGCACCCCCGCCCGGGTGTGCGGGCCCCCATTTTGTCTGAAGCGCTGCCAGTGGAACATTTTTTCGGGGGCGCTTGCACTTTACCTCTTTTAACATATACCATTTTATATCACTTTATTCTCCATTTTTCTTTCAAAATCTCCCTTCTCAAAATTTCATTAACTCCTTTGCGAGTGGTGAATTGTGTCGTTGTAGCGACGCGAAGCCCCCATTGTGGAAAGTCGGTCATTTCATTCACAAAGTTCTCGTGCTTCTGTGTTTTTTCAATAAACCCCCGGGTTTCCCTCACAAAAATGTGCCAACATTTTTTTTGGGCCAGCTGAGTTTTCCCCTGTTACGTCTGCGATGTGTGTGTCAACACGTGATCACTGGTGATAAAAAATTCCAGGAGGTCCCGGTACGTCCGGTACGGGAAAAACAGGCCCCCGCTTTCAGCCCCGGATTCTCCGTTGCGGTAAAGGGGGTTTAAAGGATAAATCGACTGAAAAATAAAAAAGGACCCCAGCTTTTTAGAACAGTTACCTTTTGTTCTTTTGCTTTTCATTCTTTTTTTTCGGTCAATTTAAAGGCGTCAGTACTAAGAAAGGTGAAGACTAAACATCCATAAAACAGGGAAAATGTTTTTTTTAATGTATTGTGTTTTTGAAGCCCCTCTCATAGCTGTACAAAAAACCCATGGACATTTTTCCAGTATTTAGGGTTTTAGTGTTGAGGTGAACCCTTTACAAAATAAACATAAACTCAGGGGATTGGCCCAGTAATGTGTATGGGGTTGTACAACTCGAACAGTGTTCCCCTTCGGGGTTGACCCCAGTTAATGTGTGGGGGGTGTATGTCTCGAAGATGTGTTCACCCCCATGGGTAGTTCTGAAAATGTGTTGTGGGGGGGGGTTTTTTGTCACAAAACATGTATGTTAATGTGGGAGATAAGTGCAAATTCAGCGTTGTGATGGGAAATTCATTGTTACAGAAATGTACATAAACTTTGGAAAAAATTTTTTCCAAATAAAAGGAACCATGGAGGAGTTTCAAAAGAAGTCCAAGAGTCAAGCCAGGTTGAGTCCATTGTGACATGAAGGTCGTGTGGTGTGTGTGTGTGGTATGGGGTTGGCATGGTTTGTCCATGCCACAAGTGTTGTGTGGTTTGTTTTCTCCGGGGGGCGAATAAACAAGTCCTCTTGTACGAAAAAGAACAGCTTTAATCAAAAAGGGTAAAAAAAGCATGAATTTGATTTTGGTGAAGTTAGCTTGGGGGGGGAAATGGAAAGGCACCAAGGGGAAAAAAAGAAGGGATGGGCAGAGAGGGAACAAAAGGGTTAAGACCTAGGTGACCGGGAGGGGAAAAACATTCTTAGAAAATCGTATACAGAAACTGGGTGTGACAAAAATCCCCCAACTTGTCTGTTAAGAAAGACCCCTTTTCGGGGGTCAGTGCAGTAGAGTCCCTGAAAAAGGTTTCCCGAAAATGGAGAGTCAGTAGGGGGGGGTTTGGGTTTTGTATAGCCAAGACCAAAAAAGTTCAGAAAAAGAAGTTGCAAAATGAATGCAAGTGCAAAGGAACCCCTTTCTTTTAAATATGGAATCATTTTATCAAAAATAGACTGTCACTGTTTCTGTGGAAAAAAGCTTAAAACTGGGGCACCAACACCTATACCCTCTACCCTTAGTAACCCATCCCAACTCACTGGTGATGATCCCCATTTCCCTTTCCCCCCCACTTCCAGGCCTTTATTTTTTTTTGCCAATTAATCTGAGAAGAAGAAATTGGTCGGTACCTTTTTACTATATTTTAGTCCCAAAAGTTGGTTGGTGCGCAGTCCCTCCTGCTTCTTCTTTGGCTAAAATTTGGGGTTCACCACTGGTGGGGTTTTTTGCAAAAGTGAGTGGTTTTAATTCCATATTAGGATCCCCAATTAGTTTTTAGGATTTTTTTCTGAATGTAAAATCGGGTTTGTGCTTTGATTTTTTTTTTGTCCCCCCATCTCACGGATAGGCAAAAAAAGGGCCCTTCTTCCCCAAAAATCTCTTCCCTGGCGCTAAGCGGGGAATTGAACCAAGATTTGGAATGGGTGTGCATCCCTTACCGTGGAAAAACCCGGCCTGATCAACCGATGATGTTGTCCAACGACTGGGAAATGCAGAAAAAAAACTGCTTCTCATAAGTAAAAGACCCACCCTGTGTATAAGCCCCAACTGTTGCATACTGGAGAATTCTTAAAGTGAGTTGCCCGAAATTAAATGCTAAAAACCCCCAATCAGATGTGTTCCCAATTTATTTCCCAACATTATAATTTTTTTTACTGAGCTGTCCCAAATTAAAAAACCCCCCAAATTTGGGGTAAAAGTAAAAATTTTCAACCAGTATTACTGTAATAAAAATGTTGAGTGTTTTGTTAGGTAAAAAAAATTTGTGAAAGAGAAGTGACACGTATTTGCAAGAAAAGTGTGGGGGAAAGGTTTACGGGTTCAAGCCCAAGGGATGCGTTGATTTGTAGTAGACTGACGTTGTGTTGATGGAAAGGGACAGGAATGACACTGCTTTGCACTGGGACAATGTGTGTGTGCATGCAGAAAAGTGGTTTTGTGTGCACAGTAAATCGACGTTTTATTGAGGGTATATAGTAGTCTGTGTGCATTTACGGGCCCCTTCGTGGAGAAACCCCCGTTAAAGAAGGTCGGGGGGGTGGCCCCAAACACGTGACGGTGGTGGGGGAGTGCCCCGGCTGGGGGGAGCACACAACCTGCTGGAGGTGTCGGAGCCCGGCGGGATGCCTCCGGGGAGACACTCCGCTTTGAGGTCGTGGTGACTGGTCTGGCTTGGTGAAAGGGGCTCCCATTTAAAAAGTGTTCGTTTGCCCCCCCCCCCAAAAAATCTTTTTGATTTTGTCCCCCCGTGGGTGAGTGGACGTGAGGTCGGAAATAGGGATGTTTTTAAAAATTTTTTTTGGGAACCATTTCGATTGGGGCCCCACCACGTTTTGATTGGTAACTCAGAACATTTGTAAAAAAGATGGATCTTCTTACTATCCTTTGAACCTTAGAGGCAGCGGTGGAGGACCAAAAAGTGGAGAGTTGGGGGGTTTATGGTTAATTTGCTTTTCAGGAAAAAGCTGGTGACCTTAGGGTGGCTGTAAACATAAACAATACACAAACTATGCTGTTTAACTATCTATTCTAGGTTTTTATAAGAATCTGATGTGTTTGGCCCAAATTTTTTTTTTTTTTTCTCTTTTAAATGGTCCCCTTTTCTAAAAATTGTCTTGTTTTTTAAGGAAATTTTTTTAGTTTGAAAGACAGCTTGATATTTTTTTAAGTTAAGGAAGTTTAAGTCGGTTTTTTTTTATGAATTGTTTTCATTATTTTTTTGCTGTAGGATGTAAAATTTTTGCTCTTACTTCATGGATTGTTTTTGATACTGCCCTATTTGCGCAAGGGTCGTAATAGCAATTGTTTTTAAATTTTTTTCATATAGATCTCTTGTTTGTTATTTTTAAATTTTTATTTTCGAAAAAAAAGGCCCTGAAATTTGGGTTTTGGGTTCAAACGGTATAAAAAGATGGTTGTGCGGGGATTCGTCATGGTGTCCAGCGACAAGGTTCGGCAGGGGGGAATGCGGTTGGTGATCGTGCCTTGGTATGAGGTCCCGCAACATGACTTTTGGGGCCTGGTCGAGGCGCTCGCGGGGGGGCGTGGCCGGGAGCCCGGGGGGTGGGTAACTTTATGCTATCTTTGACCTAAAATGAAACATATTTTTTGGAGTTTTGGGATTAAATTTTTTTTTAGAGGGGGGTATTACTTTTTCTTTTGAGTGTTGGGATTGCATGATGGGACGTAAACTCTTTATGGCGATTATGAAAACCTTGTTCAGAGTGTCCCCCTGGTGATTTTTGATTTTTAAAGGGTTTAAACTTTTTTCATTTGATCAAAAATTTTTCTGGAGGAAAGTTTTTAAAAAGTTTCTGGTGTGTTTTTAAAAGGGTTTTGTATTTGGGTTTGTATGAAAAAGGTTTTTTTTTTTTTTTTTTTCCCCAAAATTTCTTTTTAATGATTGTGGTTGACTGCAATGCAGGGGCAGCCCCGATTGGCCCTTTGCGGTTGGTGGGCAAAGCAAAATTCCCTTTCCTTTGTGACCATTTTGTAAAATTTTATGTGTTTTGTGTGTGTTGTTAGCAAACTCTTGGAGCAGGTGGTTTTCGTTCCTTATTGTTGCTGTTTTTTTTTTTTATCACCAAAGGTGCGGCCATTTTGGATATGGTGGAGTAAGGGCGCGCGGCGTGATCGTTTGGGAACCAAGCCTGGGCCTCCCAAGAGATGCTGAAGGGATGAGGTTCGATTCTCTGTGATTTGTGTATGTGTGTGTTGGTGTTGTGTGTGTGTGTGTGTGTGTGAGTGAGTGAGGGGTTGGTGTGGGTGTGTGTGTGTGTGTGTGTGTGTGTGTTTGTGTGTGTGGTTTTCGGCGGGGGCGAGCGCGTGGTGTGTGTGTTTGTTGATGGTGTATTTAGGGGTGTGTTAGGTTTGTTTGCTGTGTTGGTACTTTTGTTTGTTCGATGTGTGTGTGGGGTGGTGTGGTGGTGTGTGTGTTGGTGTTGAGTGTGTGTGTGTGCGTGTGTGTGTGTGTGTACAAATGCATGCCCATAGGGTGTGTTGGGTGTATAGGTTTTGTGTGTGTGTGTGTAAAATTTGGGTTTTTACAGTGGTTTTTGTGTTTGTTTCCTATTGTATACTGTGTGTGATGGGGCGGGGAAGGGGGTGGTGGTGGTGGTGTTTGTGTCGTTTGTGCCTGTTGTGTATTTGTTAGCCAGGGGGGTTGGTGGTGGTGTATTACAGATAGAAAATTTGGGGGGGGTATGTGCTTTGGGTTTCATGTTTCGTATTTTGGGAAAATTATGTCCACAATGGTGTGTGTTCGGGAGTGGAGAATGTGTAACGCAGCACAAACCCCCGCTGCAAGGTGTGCTGGCCCGCTGATCAAAGGCAGCTGAAGGAGGGGCCTACCCCTACTGGGAACCCCAAGTGAAAGCAGGTATTTCCTTTTTGCAATGATCATGGGACCTCACAGGAAAGACAGGAATGTACCTTTCTGGAATGATTCCCGGGAACCTCCGTGAAAGAAGGTGTGTACCCTTTTGCAATGTTTTCCCGGGGACTCACAGTAAAGACAGGAAGTACTTTTGCAATGTTACTGGGTGCTTCACAGGAGAAGAGGGGTGTACCTTTCGCAATGATTACCTGGGACCCCAGGGGAAAGGGCGGTGTTTTTACCCTTTTTTTCAATCATTTCTGGTACTCAAGCTGAAAAAAAAAAGGTGTGTACCTTTCTGCTGATTATGGGTACTCACGCTGAAAGACAGGTAGACCCTTTCCCGTAAAAAAATTTAGGGTGCACAGTGAACCCTATAGTGAATGAAAGGGGGTACTTTCTGCAATCCTTCAGACGGGGCATCAGCTGAATCTTTCCTTGCTGTCTTTATTCTCTTGTCTAATTTTTGATTTGCTTGCTTATCATGGAGTTGTACCCCCTTTTACAATTTTGGGTTGGTTGGCTCAAGGGGCCAAAGGTTTATGCAAAAAGTGACTGATCCGGGTGTCAGCAAACTTGGTGGAAAGCAGGAAAATGTCCCCAAGAATAAATTAAATTCTGGTGTGGGTGGGGGTCCCCGGGGGATTGAAGAAACCCTCAGCGAGGGACCAAAAGTGTGAAATTTATTTCAGTGAAATCGGCGGGTGATTGGTTCAAAACAATGCAGTTAGTCTTGAGTGGTTCTTGGGACATCCATTTTAAAGGGAATCCAGGCAAAGGGACATTTTTTGGGCAAAAGGGGACATCAGGATCCCTCAGCAAGAGGTGCTAAAAAATAATGGAGGAGTTTTAAAACTGGTGGGTGTGGAATTTGTCCAAAGGGCAAAAACCCTTTAAATTTTTGCAGGTCCTAAAGGGGAAGGGGAGAAATATTATCCCGTTTCCACAAAAGGAATGAAGGAATGTGGCCAAGGGGACCCCCCCCGATTTGTGTAGGTCTGAGGTTGGATTAATTAGTGGCTGGTTCCCGGGTATCAGCTAGTTTTGCAAAAGTTACAGAACCCAATTTAGCAAAACTGGGGTGAAAAAGTGGAGGTGGTAAGGGCAGACTTAAGAAATGTTGGTTGCATCCGGTTAGGACGGGTGAAAGGGGGATCCGGATCTTTGTATTGGCGGAGGTTCGGTCTTCAAATGCCCTTCTCAGTCTTGTCAAGGGAAATGAGTTGAAGTGTGTTTTCTTAAAAAAAAATTGTTATTTTTTTTTTTTTTTTTTTTTCTTTTTTAATGTAGATCTGAATTTATTTGCAGTGATTATTTTTGCAAGGGAAACTATACAAAGGTGAAATCTTGTTCCTTTTTTGGTTCTTTAGTGAAAAGGGAAATTAGTGCCCTGGGATGATTGTTTGGTGTGATTATGTATTACTGTTTTTTTTTTTTTTATCTTTCTGTCAATATCATCATTATTTTTTTTAATATTTTTTAGGAAAGAAGTAAAGAAAAAAAAATGAGAAAAAATGGACAGGCATGTTTTAAATTAAGAGTGGACAGCAAACAAAAACCCCCCTGTAGGACAAAAAAAGTGGCAGGCAGAAGAAGATGTTGGGGGGAAAAAACAACGTTCACCGGTCTCGCGCCTGAGAGAACGAAAGGTGGAGGAGTTGTAGGAAGTTGTGAAAGCCTTTCTCCCGGGGAAGAGTACAGGTTTTGGGGGGTTTTACATAGGTCATTGTTTTTAGGCCCCCGGATTCATCGTGTTCCTGACGGGGGGATTTACATTGAGGGGGCCCTGGCGGTGCTCTCTTTAAAAGCTCCCCGCGGGGTTGGGGACGTGCTGGGGGGGACCCCCGCCAAAATTCCCAAAACGTGGTACCCCCTTTTGTATGGTGGGTGAAGAAGAGTAATGGTGTGTGTGTGTTTGTGTTGGTGAGAGAGGAAGAGAGGAGAAGGGGGAGAGAGAGAGAGGGGGAGAGGAGAGGGGGTGTGTGTGGTGCACACGTTTGTGTGTGTGTAGTGGGGGTGTGTGTGTGTTTTTTTTTTTTGGGTGCAAAGAGGGGCTCAGAAGGAGATATTACTTGCTTAAATTCTAAAAATTTAAAGCATAGAAATTTAGAGGCTATTGAGAGAGGAGAGAGAGAAGAGGAGAGAGAGGAGTATTAGATTTAGTGTTTTATTTTATGTGAGGCCATTGTCCCCCAGGGGGGTGTAAAAGAAAAGTCTTTCACACAAAAATTTTTTTTTATACAAAAATTTTTATAAGTTTAAAGATTGTGTTTTTGAGGTGAATTGTGCAGCTGTAAGCTTTTTTACAAGAAAATTGATGAGAAAGGGAAAGAGAGAGGAGAGAGGAGACTATTGAATGCTACATGAAAAATTTAAAAAAAGTGAAAGTGCCGGAAAATTTAAGCAGGCTGGTGTTTTGTATGCAATGTATTTTATGCTGTTACTGCCTTCATGGGATAGAATGTGATGGTGACTGTACATTGCCTGAAGATCTGCTCCTGTTGTGATTGTGTATCAGGGACTACATCTTCACATCATGACTTGTCATGTCTTGTCTGAAGCTTGAATTCAGTAGGCTGTTGCACAGTACTGAAGGTCAGGCAGGTGTAGACCAGTTAGTAGTGATGCAGGTGTAGACAGTTAGTAGTGATGCAGGTGTAGACCAGTTAGTAGTGATGCAGGTGTATGACCAGTTAGTAGTGATGGGGTGTAGACCAGTTAGTAGTGATGGGGTGTAGACCAGTTAGTAGTGATGCGGGTGTAGACCAGTTAGTAGTGATGCGGGTGTTAGACCAGTTAGTAGTGATGCAGGTGTAGACCAATTAGTAGTGATGCAGGTATAGACCATTTAGTAGTGATGCAGGTGTAGACCAGTTAATAGTGATGCAGGTGTAGACCAGTTAGTAGTGATGCAGGTGTAGACCAGTTAGTAGTGATGCAGGTGTAGACCAGTTAATAGTGATGCAGGTGTAGACCAGTTAATAGTGATGCAGGTGTAGACCAGTTAATAGTGATGCAGGTGTAGACCAATTAGTAGTGATGCAGGTGTAGACCAGTTGTAGTGATGCAGGTGTAGACCAGTTAGTAGTGATGCAGGTGTAGACCATTTAGTAGTGATGCAGGTGTAGACCAGTTAGTAGTGATGCAGGTGTAGACCAATTAGTAGTGATGCAGGTGTAGACCAGTTAGTAGTGATGCAGGTGTTAGACCAGTTAGTAGTGATGCAGGTGTAGACCAGTTAGTGGTGATGCAGGTGTAGACCAGTTAGTAGTGATGCAGGTGTAGACCAGTTAGTAGTGATGCAGGTGTTAGACCAGTTAGTAGTGATGCAGGTGTAGACCAGTTAGTAGTGATGCAGTGTAGACCATTTAGTAGTGATGCAGGTGTAGACCAGTTAGTAGTGATGCCACTTAGTAGTGATGAAGGTGTAGACCAGTTTAGTAGTGATGCAGGTGTAGACCGTTAGTAGTGATGCAGGTGTAGACCAGTTAGTAGTGATGCAGGTGTAGACTAGTTAGTAGTGATGCCAGTTAGTAGTGATGAAGGTGTAGACCAGTTAGTAGTGATGCAGGTGTAGACCAGTTAGTAGTGATGCGGGTGTAGACCAGTTAGTAGTGATGCAGGTGTAGACCAGTTAGTAGTGATGTATGTGTAGACCAGTTAGTAGTGATGCAGTGTAGACCAGTTAGTAGTGATGCAGGTGTAGACCAGTTAGTAGTGATGCCAGTTAATAGTGATGCAGGTGTAGACAGTTAGTAGTGATGCAGTGTAGACCAGTTAGTAGTGATGCGGGTGTAGACCAGTTAGTAGTGATGCAGGTGTAGACCAGTTAATAGGATGCAGGTGTAGACCAGTTAGTAGTGATGCGGGTGTAGACCAGTTTAGTAGTGATGCGGGTGTAGACCAGTTAATAGTGATGCAGGTTGTAGACCAGTTAGTAGTGATGCGGGTGTAGACCAGTTAGTAGTGATGCGGTGTAGACCAGTTATAGTGATGCAGGTGTAGACCAGTTAGTAGTGATGCGGTGTAGACCAGTTAGTAGTGATGCAGGTGTAGACCAGTTAGTAGGATGCGGGTGTAGACCAGTTAGTAGTGATGCAGGTGTAGACCAATTAGTAATAATAATAATAATAATAATAATAATAATGAATACTTATATAGCGCCTATTCTCGGCTAGAGGCCAAGCTCTAAGCCTTTACAATGCACACTCGTTTACACAACGGGCCGCCTACCTGGGTAGTGCCGACTGAAGAGCTGCCAGCTGGCGCTTCATTCAGTGTTTCCCGTGTCATCCAGTCAGTATCGTTCAATATCGATCACTCATTTTCCTTACTTCCTTCATTCATTCTTCCATTTCTCACGCAAGGTGCATGCTATGTGTAACATGTCATCCATACCAACGCCAAACTGGCCTACTCTTCCGAACGTTGGTGATGGGATTTTTCGTGTGTCAAGATGTTATGCATGCGTTCACACACGGACCTCGGTTTAAGTCTCATTCGAAGGACTGATAGTAGTGATGCAGGTGTAGACCAATTAGTAGTGATGCAGGTGTAGACCATTTAGTAGTGATGGAGGTGTAGACCAATTAGTAGTGATGCAGGTGTAGACCATTTAGTAGTGATGGAGGTGTAGACCAGTTAGTAGTGATGCAGTGTAGACCAATTAGTAGTGATGCAGGTGTAGACCAGCTAGTGATCGTATCTGGCTGACAGACTATGATCCCAGTCAGTGTGACATCAGGTCTGACCTCAGTCTGGAGTAGCTGTCGGTGTGTCTGCTGAACGCAATGCCACAAAATCACAGCTGTCATCAGCACAAGACGGGGAAGGACCTACACAGACAATGTAAATTGAACAGATGGATTCCATGGCAAAGAGGAAGGATGGAAATAATAGCAGAGCAAACACAGAGCAAACATGGCATAGCGTAGAACACACGCTATGGAGACATTGGATAGCCTGGAACACACACAGTGGGAACTTGGATAGCTTTGATTTAGTTCCCCAAAACTGAGCTTTGAAGATGATCACCATCCTGGTGTTCTGACAATGCAGTCACCACGGACCTGGACATGCTTTTGTCCTTATCTGGATCCGACTTTTCAAACGCCTGAGAAACTTGACCAAAAAAAATCGGGGAAACAGGGGAGAGCATTCTAAGAGAATGTACAGTTTTGGGCAGGAATGGACCCCAAGTTCATGTTTTAGCAGTCCTTCAGACGCTAGCCAAGTAAGATACCCTGTTAAGATGTTGAGATAAAAAAGCATTATCCTATTGTTTGAGAATAATGATAGCTTTATGACAGTGTTGGTGGTGATGTGGTGATGGTCTTTTGTTATCAGCTGTGTGTTTTTTGTTTCTTTGTGTGCAGCTTTCTGCAGGAAGTTTCCATGGGCGTGAGAGGGCTGACGAGACGTTGAGCATGGAGGAGAAGCCATGTTGCCTGATATCCGTCTGTGGTTCTGTGGTTTGGTCATCTCCATCCATTGTGGCCATGCTGTTCTGTATTGTCTGCTTCTGTGGGTCAGCTTGGTGTGCTTGTTGGAAGGTGTGTGTGTGTGTGTGTGTGTGTGTGTGTGTGTGTGTGTGTGTGTGTTCATCTGTAGTTGCGTTGTGATTTGGGTGGTTTGTACTTGCTGGATTGTGAGTTGGGCTAATTGTGTTTGCCGGATTGTGATTAGGGCTGAGTGTATGGACTGGATTGTGACTAGGAGTGATTTTTATCAGCTGAATTGTGAGTTGGTCCGATTTATTGGCTGGATTGCGAATTGGGTTAATTGTAAAGGCTGGATTGTGAATTATACTGAGTATATGATTTTTTTAAAATATTTTTTTTAATTGGTTGACAGTTTGTATTAGTTGGATTGTAATTTGTCAGATTGCAGTAACTGGATTATGTATTTGTATGATGGTATTGATTGGATTGTGTTTGATAAATGAATCTAAGTGACTGTTTTCAGTCCATACAATAAGTATGGAGTATAAA
Organism: Conus ventricosus; assembly: GCA_018398815.1. Lineage (NCBI taxonomy): Eukaryota > Metazoa > Mollusca > Gastropoda > Neogastropoda > Conidae > Conus > Conus ventricosus. The sequence continues at coordinate 68,453,722 of CM031608.1, forward strand.
GAAACATTTTAAATTAAATGACTGGTTTCAGCAAAAATACTCTTGAGGTGTGTGTGTGTGTGTGTGTGTGTGTGTTTACGTAAGAGTTTCATTTATAAAATGTGAATGGTATTTACAAAGTGGAAGACATGATGCGATGTTTGCGAAATGTACACATTTAACTCAAGTGCAATCAGTTGTATGTTTGTATAGACTTGGTTTGATATTGTATTTATTCACACACAAGTTTGGTCTTTACCTTCTTCCACCCTATGTCCCCATCTCTTTTTTTCAGTCTTTGTCTGTCAGAAAAAACACCTAATGCAGTCGCCATGACTAAAGAGATTTGTGTCACAACACGTCACTTTTGCACACCGCATTACATGACACATTTACTCCAAACCCCACGCAATCTTTCCAATCAACCAAAGGCCACTACCGAATTTTTTTTCTTCTCCCCCTTCTCCTTCTGGAAAACACTTTACTAAATCACATCAATCACTTTATCAACAGATTTTATACTATGTATGCTCCTTTCCACTGAATGCAAACAACTCACTCATACTTCATAAAGCACGGCCTTCACACAACATTGGCCCGACAAAATCCCCGACCAGGAAAATAAATGATTCTCTCACTCCTTGATGCAATGCCAACTTCCGAATTACGGACTCCCTCATCCTTTCAGGATTCCCTGTCTCTCTCAACATCTCCGCCCCCCCAGTCGCTTTCTCCCGTCCTGAGATATGGACTTCCGACTCCTCTCTCCTCGACTCTTCTTGTCACTGAGAGTGAAGTTCCAACACCACTCCCTCGGCTTCTCCTTCCCGAGAGATACGAGTTCCCGACTCTCGCCTGATCCTTAATTCCCGTGGCTGCCTACCGTGTGTTCCCCACACCATGCCATCTACAACCACCTCACGGGTGTAAAGGTGAAGGGTTACGGCGAAGGTGAAAATGTGAAGGCTGAACACGAATAAGGTTCGTGTAATAACCTTCTTAATTCAACATATGAATTCTTTCTTTCTCTTTTCTATAATTTCCCCTGATCTTTCCCAACTATCTATCGCTCACTGGTAATGAACTGGTAGAGACCCCAGCAAGGACCCACGTCCTGACAGGTTTCGAGTTCTCGTAGGCCATCGCTGGGTTAAAACTGATTCTTTCTCCCTTCTCCTAGTGAGTGCAATACTCCAGTGATCAAAACACATGACCCAGCACCTACCACCCTTGTTAAACTATCTCTCATGATGGTACTTTCACCAATGACCACTTTGTTTCTTTACTTACCGAGTCATACTCACAAAATTATGGGACGCACCGCTACAACTAGTCAAGCCACATCTAATATACTACCTTTTTTTAGTTGTTGCATGGTAAATGATTCCTAACACTAACTACATGTGATGGAGCGTCACAGCCTTGATGTGAGCTACGTCACATGACACCCCCCATCCTGGGATGAAAAAAATTTTCCTCCAGAAAATTTTTTTTAAGGATAATACAAATTCCACTAAAACACATCTTCAGTCTTAATCTCAAAATGTGTACCCTCACACATGATTCAATTAAAAACAACTATTAGAATCAATCATCGTGATCCCGCATTAATACATATTCAAACTTTCAGTCTTTCAAAAAAAAAAAACGAAATCAAATTGACACCACATCTCACAAAATACATTTCCATCAATTACAAGGATAAAACCAATAGGGTTATTCACAATTCAAATTACACGTGTCTTCATATATTAAGATGTACAGCACTATATTTTCCCTTGGACTTTGTCTTCACATCATATGTTTCAAAACCCTCATGAAAATGAAAATATATCAAGTGTAAATGTTTCACAATAGACCTTAAACAAAAATAAACAGTTTAAACATCAGTATTTCCCCACATGTAATGTTGATAGTCCATTGAAAAGTCACATCTTTCCATGTTGACAGTGAAATAAAACAATTGGTTTGTCTCATTCACAATCAAAACATTGTATATACATTCTAAAGAGTTATATTTGCTCATCAACATACATAAATAGTTCATCATCACAAGCAAGTTAGAACATAAATAATACATGATTTTTTCCCCATTCTTTTACGAAAGAATAAAGGCAAAGAATACAAATGATACATCACATCAAGTAGTGTTTGCTTGTAAAACATATAGTCACATCAACTAAGCAAATTAAGTCATAAATTACTACCAATGAATTTAAATCGTCAGTAGCATACAATGCAATGTCAAAAAGTGTCACACCGTAACATTAAGAAAAACAAAAACATAATCAGTCTTTCCTTGAGACAGTATACATTTGTCCATGAATATTCCATGCAACGTGACAACAAATCTGCCATGACATTTTGTGTTCCAGCACTGTTCAACAGAAACTGAACTGCCTTGCAATGCCCAAGAGACCACCTTAACAATCTGCGTTCCTTAGTTTTTTGACGATTGCAAGAAAGTCAAAGCCTGTGGTCAGTCTGAAACCGAAACTTCTTCCAGTCAAACCTGCGAACTTCTCACCTGCCCATACACTAGCCAAGCACTCTCTTCATCAATAGTGAGTATTTCTCCATAGTCCATTGAGAACTGACCTTACAGGCGAATCACGGGATGTAACACAAAGCACTTTTTTCCTGTAACAGTACCCGATCCCATTCCTTTTGAACTGCATCGGTATCTCAAAATAAAGTCTTCTGAGAGGAGTAACAACAGAACAGGAAATGAGTTGAGGGTGTTCTGAACACACTCCCAAAGCCCTCTGCACTCATCAGACCACACAATACTTTGGTACTTTGTCCTTTTCGTCAGTTCAGTCAAAGGGCCGTCAGGGACGCAAAGTGGTACCCCATATCGTCTATAGTAAGACAACAATCCGAGATGACCTGATTCTGTTTTCCTTTGTAGTGGGATAAGTAAGATAAAATCTTATTCCACTTCTTTCCCTCTGCATCATTTTCCCACTGAAATAGTGTGACCCAAAAACCACGAGAATTGAAAACCTGCCACAAATTATTGATGGTTCCGCATCAAACCAAAACTTCTGAGTCGGAAAAAAACTGCTCGCAATTAGAAAGGAGGTCACTCCATGACTTTTAGCAGCCAACAAAATACGTCAAATCAAACTGACTGCACCACATTCATGAGTTTCAGGGCTCGCATCATTCTAGCAAAAGAAGCCTGGGGCATTTTGCAAACGCATGGGCATTATCGTCATTGAAAAGACCAAAGGTGTTTGAAATGCTGTCTTATCTTGTCAACTCACCATTGAATCTACCAGTATCTTTTATTCAGTCCACTTTCACAAAATAATTTCCCTCTGAATAGCTGACATCAGAATTTCTTCAATTCCTGGGATAGGCTCCAATCGAACACATTGAGTCATTTATTTACTTTTCTGTAATCATGCAGAAACCACCGATCCATTCAGGTTTGTCCACCCATACCACTGGACTGTAGCGGAGACGTAGAATTCTATGCCCTTTAAATCACAATCACTTGATTTCCTCTCCACAAACCTCTTTTTTGCAAAACAAGGGGGTATGGTCCGTGCGCACTGTATTTCAGTAGTTTAACTGAAACTATGGGTTCAAATACCAGTCACTGAACCTGGGGTATCTGTCAACCAATCCTGAAAGTCTTCAAAATTTCTTTGAGTATTGTTCTTTTGACTTGAAGACAAATCATTCGATAAATCACATCATCATAGTTGTCACCTTTTAACAACAGAGTAGGAAGGTGTACAACAACATCCTGCACGTAGATTTTAACACTCCTACATTGCTGTTATCACAACCTTTGATCTGTCCCTGTCACGTTACATTGTACAAATTCATTCACTGATAATGTATTCATGTATGACACCAGTTCTAGACACAGACATATCCACTCAACTGACTGTTGATGCAAACCATTTGTAACGATCAACATACTTCTTCATCATGTTCACAAGAAAGACCTTCGCAGTGTTTGCCATTTTGATCTTATAATTAACTGCAGAAAGTTTTTTCGACCACCTAGAAAATAACCCTTCCACATAACACGAAGCTTGATATTTCAATCAGTAAGTATACCAGGACTTTATCCCCTACACGAAGAACGAACCTTTGCTTTCTATCAGCAAGACCCTGTACACAACTGTTTTCTATCAGCTAACTTTTGTCCATTGGTTAAGTCCAGTGACAGTCTGTTTAGCACAGAAAATAGCTCAGCGTCCTCGTCTTTTTCCTGCATTTCTGTTAATCAACCTGGGTAATCTGAGTTCATCCAGTTTTGAGACTTTTAGCGGCTTTGTAGCCTTCACCTGCTTCTAACATGTCTGATCTGGTACTGACAAGACAGAACGAACGATCCTCCAGCCACACATCCACCATGTACTTAGCGACACCTGGCAAATTGCCCAAGATCCAAGTCGCAACTGGGTTATAAATGACACAGCGGAAAGAAATCCGGAGTAGTACGGTGTATCGACCGAAAATTTCGCCAAGCGAATACGTTTTCAAATCTGTGCCTCCAAACACCTACACTTTTGGACATTGTTGAATACGGTTATAGAAGCCAAAATTTCCTGTACACCACGTGGTGCACCCTTGTCTCGCAAAACCAAAAGCCTGCAATCCATTGATGGTGCTCCGTATTTCTAACACCCGTCCATCAACACTTGATTGTGTCCAAAACAAGGCCTTTCTTCACAATCAGTGGAACAAAGAACTAAAGCGGGTTATGAATCATTGGTTGAAAGGCAATTTTTCCTCAAAAGAACTTGCCATCACAAAAGAAACATCGCATTGTCTGATCGGCAGCTGACTATTTTGTGACTTCTGTTCTGTCCACGAACTGGCCCAAAAGGTCTACGTGTTGTCGGTGTCCACGACCTCGAAACGATTGCTGAGGAGTAAACCGGTCTTTCCGGCGGTGAGTACTGGTACTGACGAAATCACTCGAACCCGCGGAAAATTCCTTTCCGTTCTAGATACCCTATCCTCGAGGCCTCAGAAATGACCCACGATTTCCTTTCCTGTACTTCCTGTCCTGATGGGAAAGTACATGACCGCAATGAGACTCCAAAGATTTGAAAATTCACCTTTCCTACCACTGCCCTTATCTGGTGAGCGATAACAATACTGATCAAGCCTTCGACACATGTCCTCAACGCATTTCAAATTGCCTTTCCTTTAAGAAAGTGGCCAATCTTTGCACTCGCTTCTGGAAAAATTGTTCTCTAAGAAGAGATCTCCAGTGATTTGAAAATTTAGCTCGTCTTGAAACTCGATCAGCATCCGATCTAAACAACTGACCTCATTACGAATTAGAAACACGGAAACATTCTCCTTTTCCAGGCGCACAGAAAACGAAACCTTCGTGAAAAACATCACAGAAACATTGAAAAATTCTTGAGGATGTTCTTCTTTCAACTGATCCCAAGTAAAATTTGATTCGCCGCGAGTGTGTGGTACAGTGTCACAGCGCTACCCCCATAAACAACGACGCAATATACAATGCCACTTATCCTTTTGCCAACCACAAGACGTTGCGTGACTTTCCAAGCGGAAAGAAAAACTATCATGTACATCTGTTTTTTTTCCTCGAAAGGTGGTAACTTGAATATATGCCGCATTTGGTTTGAGAGCGCCTAGCGGAAACCGACGGTGGAACAGTGGGAGGTTCTCTCGATGCCAGTAATCTTTTAAATTTCACATCGGTCTCTAGTTCTCACTGCCTCAACTTAAATTGACTTCTTTATCTTCAGCATCCCTCTGAGACTTTTTCTTCAATTTCACCCAGCTTCCCTCTGTAGTCTTTTTTCTTCAACTTCAATTTCCCTCTGTATCTATTCTTCAGCTTCAGCTTCCCTCTGTAATCTTTTTTCTTCAATTTCAGCTTCCTCTGTAGTCTATTTTTCTTCCTTCAGCTTCCCTCTGTAGTCCTATTTTCCTTCTCTCTCTCTTAGCCTGACTGCCCTATCGTGCATTGTTCACTAGTTAGTAAGATTTTCTCCATCAAACTACCCAAGCTTTCCGCTTGTTGAACAATTTATCAACATCATCCATAATGAATCGTCAACAGATATAAACAAAACAATTTCTAAGTATGAATAAAAAAATGCATATATGAAGTCGCTGTATATTCACAAAAATGTAATTATATATATACAAATAAAGAAATTCCATATCCCTGTGTAAACAAAAAAAGCTTACTAAAAAACAGGGTAGATATTAAATCCAAAATGATTTTTCCAAAGTAATTTGCAACACAGCTATCCATTTTGGAATTTTAAAAAAAAAAATAGTTCAATGCAAATCTGTTTTTCCCTAAGAAAGTAAAAACACAATAAAGTTTTCTCTGAAAAAAATTCTTTATAAAGTTTTAGATACTAATTTCATGTTGTCAGTCTTTCTTTCTACTTAATATCAAATGAATTTACAAAACAAATTACCGCCTTATACAAAAAATGATATAAATTTACAAGAACAAATGGAAGTGCACCACAATAAAAAAAGAGGGGAAGAACACAAACTAGCGAAAAATCCTACCTAAAAGATGAAAATGTAGACATAAAACTAGATAGAGCTTTTGAGAGAAGTTTTAAAGAGTTTTGAAAAAGGGTTGAAAAGGAAATGATAAGGATACACAGACCGGAATCAGTGAGACGAAATCAAAACAGCAAAAGACCCCTCATACAGCACCCTAGTGTCACTGTCCTCCCGTGAAACTGGAGACGGGAAAACAAAGCCCCTCAATATAACACACTAACAGTAAATAATACAAAATACCTAACAATCAATTAATAAAGGTTCCATTCACCCAAAACGCAAAGAAAATCTCGCACCACACACAAAAAACAAAATAATCAAAAGATAAAGAAATAATTTGGGCTGAGCGGTAATCAACTCCACCACCTACACTATTTTGCGTGACGGAGGTGACGTGATCCCACACTCAGAGGCAAGGGAAAAATCAAAATGAAACAATAGGAAAGGGAAAGAAATAGATATTTACGAGAAGAAAGACAACCGACTCCCCAACCCATGCCCGCCCCCTGCCTAAACCCAGAAGAGATGGGCTATCAGCCTGGGGAAGGGACAAAACATCTAATTCTCAAGGGGAAGACAGCGACTCCTCAACCCCTGCCCCCGTGGCTGCCAGTACGAGCAAGAGGAGTTGAGGCTATCGGTCCTGAGGGGGAAAGGGTCAAAAGAAACCTACCAAAAAAAAAACCTAAACGAGTTGAGCAACCAAAAAAATCTCAACCACCTTAAAACACATAGAAAAAGAAAAAAAAAAATTGCAAATAATATACACAATAAATAATTAAACTTTCTTCTTTTTTTTCCCTTCCCTCAAACCAAAGGGGTACAAAAAGAAATCTTTCCATTTTTTTTTCTTCTCAAACCCTTGAATGGTACAAATAGAAAATCTTTTTTTTTATTTAAAACACCCAAGGTCCAAATAGGACTCCATCCTCTGAGGTACAAAAAGAAATCTTTCTTCTTTTTTTTTTTTCTAGGTAAACAAAACAACGTCAGCCTACGTTGGAGAAACGGAGTCGGGTCACCACTGTCACACTGTCCTTTTGCACACGCCGCATTCATGACCAGCATCAATTTACTCCATACGCACACGCAATCTTTCCAATCAACCAAAGGCGCACTACCGAATGTTTTATCTTCTCCCCCACTCCTTCGGGAAAACACTTTACTAAATCACATCCAAACAATTTAAAAACAGATTTTATACGATGTAGCTCTCTTCCACAGAAAGCAACTAACACACTCAAGACCTTCATAAAGTCGCGGCCTTCACAATCAACATTGGCCCACAAAATCCAGACCAGTAAAATAAATATTCCTCACTTCCTTAAGCTATCCCTGCATCCGAATAACGACTCGCCTCATCTTTTCAGGATCCCTGGTCTCTCTCAGACATCAACTCGCCCCCTCGATTTCTCCCCGTTCACTGGAGATAGACTTACCTACTCCTCTCCCAATCGACTCTTCATTTCACTGAGAGATGAGTTCCAACTCCTCTCCAACTCACGTCTTCTCCTGTCCCTGGAGAGATTACGAGTTCCCGACTCTCACCCTGGAGTCCTTAATTCCTGGGGCTGCCTACCGTTGTGTTCCCCACACCATGGCCATCTCAACCACCTCACGGGTGAAAGTTGAGGGGGGGGGGGTGGGTGTGGTGTGGTTGTGGTTATGGTGGGTGGGGGGGATTAGATTTTGTTTTTATTTTTTTAGTTGGAAGTGGGAAGTTTTGTGACTTAAACGAACCTGATCTGTTTCACAGTTTTCAGTTCACCCTTTCACAAACCTATTCTCACACACCAGATTCATATCCCACTATTCGCACTATAACCATCAATCAACTACCATTCACCTTTCACCAATAGGTTGGGTTGATTGAATGGGGTGGTTATAAAGGGTGTGATGAAAATGTATTAAGACGAATGGTGTGTTGATTATCATTATGATAGAATGGAATGGGTTTAATTTGGAGTTGGATAAGATGAGATAATGGTATATTGTGGAGTTTGGTCGGAAGGCAGGTGCAGAATTAGTATTTATCAGGAATGAAGTGATGGAGACAGAGTCGAGATATTGATAGACTAAGGTGAATACGGACGCAATTGCGATCCCGAGTCATTATGTATAGTCGTTATTATAGACATTAACCTTCTAATTAGCAGCAGGTACACATCTGAGAATACACTCTGTCTAAACAAGTCTATGACTGATTCTAAAGAGTTTCACGGTCTTCTGCTTGGTCACGCAATCGATCGCTGGGCTGCTACTAGCAGGTCGATTAGGATATTTGATTGCGGGGAAAGTTGCTCAATGCAATCGATAACGAAGACAGTCGAGTCGCTAGCCATGCTCGTGTAAAACTGGATTCGTTCCTGCCCTAATGCCGTGGATGCAAGACTCAGTGTTCAAACACATGAACAAGGCACATTACCAGCCCTTGTTAAACAATCTCTCATGGTCACTTTCCCCAATGACCACAGTTTTTCTTTACCGATCCCATACTCACAATTATTTGGGACGCCGGGCTACACTATCAAGCCACACTGGCCACATTTTCACGAGGCCAACACGTTCGAGCCCACCTAGGTGGCGAATTAATTATTTGTTTATTGTCGTTGCGTGTTGTGCGTGTACCGTTCCCTGATCTGAGTAGCATGGCCCTGGTGTGGTCCTAGCTCAAATTCGTTTGCTTTCATCTCTCGCTCTCTAATTCCACCGCCCTGCTATTCATCCTCAAGTTCACGGGTGGGCAGTACCTTCTCTCGAACTTTCCTGTCTATCGCCTCTCGCCTTCCTTTTTACCTTTCGCACGTGCTTCTTTCTTTTATTGAAGTAATGCTCACTCTGTGACCAGCATTGCATGTTGGCCCCATTGCTGAGGAGGGTTAGCTCTTCACTCGAGCTTTGGGACTCACTGCTCCAGTCCTGTTCTTTACCTTACGTCGAAGTACAGTCAGAACTTCAATTCCGCAGTCGGCCTGTAGAGAGACATCATTTCTTCTTTTCCGCATCTTTCGCCTCTGCCTCTCGACTGACAGAGGGTAGAGATAAGTCCTTTGACCCGCCTCTTCGGGGTCACCCACGGTACTGGTAAGCATCATTTCGTTCAGTTTTTGTTTTGGTTTTTGGTTGTTAACCGCTAGTCCTTCTCTTTGCGCAATTTTCTTTTGTTTTCGAAATTGAAGAGAAATATTGTGAGACCTTTCTCAGTTAATTCAATCTTTAACCGGCCATTCAAATATTCCAAAATTCTTTCTCCTGTTTATGTATCGTGTGATGCGTATACGGTGGGGAAGGAGAGAACCTGGTGATTCAGGGTTGGAACCTTGCTTGTCTCGCTCGGTCCTCCCCCTGTCACATTCGCCGACTTTTATCCTTCGGCCACCGCTGTGTAGTGTGGCAAGGAGAACGAGTATTATGTGCACGAGCGGCGTACCATGATTTGTCGTTCGGATGCGTGGTTGGAGATTTTGTGTTAATTTGAAATGTGTTATAAAATGTGACAATAACCCATTGAATTGTTGTTTGGCAAATGTGGTGACAGTTATTAAGCGATGGTCGCTGTGTGGTTTTATTTCCTAAGAGAAAATGTTAAACGTGAGAGAGAAGGTGAGAAATTTCATAATTGTTTTAAACCTGTTGATATAGATGCAGTCTTTTACTCTTCCATCGGTAAAGACTTGATTCAATGTTTACTTGTTGCAATTAATACACTCCCCTCGCCCATCATGCATGGCTGATAAACGTTAATTGTTGTGTCAACGGTACTGCACTGCAGGTTCCAGTACCCTTCATCCTTCCACCTCCTTCCTTCTTTCCCTCCCTTCTTGACTCTCCTCCAGCTACTCCTCCCCCCCTCCCGCTCACTGGACACGATCTGGATGTGCCACGTAACTGGTCGAGCCACGTTCGGCTGAGACCACGAACGGATGGGGCCACACATGAGCGAGGCCACGCCACGTCGGACCGAGGGCTGTAGAGACGCCGCCGTCTTGACTGGCCGGACCCTGGACACCCGTCCAGGACCTCCATAACACTACTTTCCCCCCCCCCCCCCCCCCCCCCCCCCCGGACACCTCTCCCTGCCCGCTTGGAAGTCGAGGTGTCGCTTTGGGCACCCTCTGCAGAACCAACCCGCTCGGAGCACCTAGTGCGACAGGGTGCTCCTGCGGAACTTGACTGGCAGGGATGTGGGACCACTCCGTGGTGTAGAAAGGGTCAATACTAGAAATATTTCTTATAATTGTGTACATCCATATGTGCGGAATGCTGTAATTGTGGATTGTGTACGTCGTATGGGTGAAATATTTATTTATAATCGTGCATGTTGTGGTGTGGTAGTGCTTGATTGCCGATGTGCAGGTTGTTGCTTGGAGTGCTTGATCGTATTGTGCATGTAGTGGCGTGAGGCTTGATCGTGACTGTGCATGTTTTGCGTTGGAGTGCTTTATTGTGATCGTGCAATGGTGTCGTGAGTTGGAATGATATTTGCTGGGTGGAATAATGGTGTTGTATCGTAATCTTATTGAGTGGTCTCTTTGCGGACGTGTAGGTCCCATCACTCCCTTCACACCCACCTAACCGATCCTGTCAGGGCAGACCTCCATGGTCGGTCGTACAATTGTGGGGCTCTCCGATGTGAAGGCTCTGCTGTATCTCTCTCGTTTCGCAGAGTCCTGTTTTAGTTTTTGGTCCTGTTTTGTATAAGTTTATCATTTGTCCTGTTGTCGTGGTGTTGGCTGGGTGACTCCTAGTGTGAAGGAGTCTTTTTGTGGCCTGAGGGAACATCGTGTGACTCGGAGTCGAGGTGAACCGAGGGGAGTCCGACCCGTACAGACCTCCTTCCGCCGGGTACCTCACCAGGTACGGCCTGAAGTCTTGCCCTTCTGTTGCCCGCTCAGTCTTCCATTCCTGTTTTTGTATTTAGTCCAATTTCTTGTTTTTTTTTTTTTTTTTTTCCTCTCTACCAGGATGTTGAGAACAGGGTTTTAATCTACGCTAGTGTCTCTTTTTTTTTTCCTCTCTCCGGATTCCGGCTCTAGATTTTTTGTTTTGTTTTTTTTTTTCGGCCAGCCCCAACCGCACTGTTGCTTCGTGCTGTAGAGCGCGGTGTTGCCAGAGTGGGGGCAGCCGACATAGTTTTTGGTTTGGGGGGGGGGGGGGGGGGGACCCCACCCACTGTTGCTCGTCGGTAATAGCGCGGTGTTCCATAGTGGAGCAGCCAACTTGCCGCACACACGCACACACACACTACACACATATACCCACGCCCCTAAGAATATTTTTTTTTTTTCTCTAGTGAATAGTTTTTACCCCTGTATTTTAGGGAGGTAGGATATTGTTTGTCATGCACCTACCCGCTGTGTATGGCGACGCGGCTCAAGAAAAGGGTTAATTCAAAATGATACTGTAGTCCGCTACTAATATACCAGTACTTCGACTACGTAACATCTATCCCTTTTCCAGTGCTATATCAGTAGTCCAGCGATACTTTCACTCTTCTTCCTAGGATCTCCTGACGAGACCCACTGGCACTCCGCTCGGAAGCGTCAGCGTATAGCAAGCACTGTGGGCTTCTGTTGAGTCGCATAGACCGAAACCTTCTCCTCTCCAGGCTTCCCCTCGAAGGGCATGCCCAGAAGACTTTCCTTATGGAAATCGAGACCCAAGGACGGGTCAGACGGATCATCCTCCCGGGTCGGATTGAACCCCGCTCAGGATATCACCTCTGTCCCTTATGTTTCTGGAGCGCAGCGAGGAAGAGGCTGCTAGCAGGAAGCTCGCCGTAGGAAGAGGCTCTAGTCAGGAAGGCCTGCGTAGTGTAAGAACGTAGGGAAGAGGCAAGTCTCCGTAGGAAGAGCAGACAAATGGAGGCCCAGCGCAGAGAGGAACTGACAGCGAGATTTATGCATAGGGAAAAGGCATGCGCGCAGAGAAAGAGGCTCCCGACAGAAGGCCCTTCGTCAGGAAGAAGGCTGCTCAACGTAGGGAGGAGCTGACAAATTAAAAGAAGAGGGAAAAACTAACAGGATAGGCTCTGCTAGGAGAATGAACATTTCATTCGCGCCTCGCTCGTAAACCAGGTTAATCACCAGCAGTGATAGAGTTAGAGGCCCAAAGGTTTAAAGCTTCCAGAGTTCAGACTATGAGAACATTGATATGTCCAGAGCATTTTGACAAGGTTTGCATGTTCAATACCAATTTTCTGAGGAGCAAAGGCTATCACCTTTTTTTCTGGATTCTCCTGTGCTGCAATGGGAGTGTGTCTCACTCAAAAAAAAAAAAAAAAAAAAAAAATGAAGGGGCGTCTTAAGCAGACATGCAGTTGCTCTGCGTAAGCGTTTCCACCTTTACCCAGAGACCTATAGGAGGAAGTTAGTCCATGAATAAGAATAATGATATACCTCGTGCAGTTGGTGAGAGCTGCGCAGACCTATGTACTGCGTTCAGTTACGAAGTTTGGACTGAGGAACTGATCCTCATGATCAGCACACCACACTGTGTCCCCAGAGTAGGATCCGGATAGGCGAGACAGCACCTCAGATTTCGCGCTGCTATTCACACAGCTGAGGTGTTTGCTGAAGCTCGCAGGGCTTATGTGCATCGACCCAGATACGAGAGAACCCTCCACAGATTTGTACAATAAGTGCCGACACTGCTAGTGGGGAACAACAGGCTTTCAGCGGGATTTCAGCGCCCCGACGTGTTTTACTTTGTGTCGTCCGGGCCACATCAGAAGATTGCCACAGAGCCTCTGGTAGTCATGGGCTAGACTTCCAACGTCCTCTTGCTCGGCTAACTGGGTTTCCACCACTTCTGGTGGTACAGAGCCCAGTGTTTTCCTCTCTGTTGTTGGTTCATCCTGATCGCCACACATCAGATTCGGAGCCATCACACTCTTTGTGGAAAAGGGTTTATTTCCCCTCAGGCCCGGCGTGGCGCTATTTTACATGTGTGCGGGATGGAGATGGTTTTACCTCCACCCGTCCTTCTGTACTTATTCTATCTCCACCCCCTACTTCTTGGCGAAAGTAATGGGCCAACGCGTGGGCGATCCCTTGTATTCCCTTATCATAGGAATACCGATTACCTTTGCGGACTGACGCAGTCAGTCCGTGTCTACGGATCAAGCCTGTTACAGGCGTGTGTGGGAGTTACCACCACCGCCAAAGCCTGAGAAAGCAGAACAGGAGTTGCGACCCGTTCTTCAGCCGATCTCTGACAGGTCCTTGGCGAGTGCCGAACCTGCTTCCATTGTTCGTCTTCAGGCCATTGACCCTCAGATGTCCCACTCCTGCGACACTGGTGGGTCGTCCCGCTCAGTCCCTGCCCAACACGCCAATGTTGAGCTTCAAGCTCCACAAGGGGATCCTCTTAGGGTTTTCACCCAGGCAGATCGTGTGGCCAAGCAAGCTTTTGGTTCCCCAAATCTGAGAGAGCTGTCTCCGGCGTGCCCACGATTCCCCATGCAGGTCATATGGCTCCAAGCGGACACTCGAGCGAGTAAGACAAACTCTTTTGCAAGGGAAGAACTCACAGGTTAGGCAGTAACTGCCGCAGTTGCGATACCTGCCAACGGACAACGCCTAAGGGTCGCTAGAAGCGTGTTCCCCTAGGGTCATGCCACGGGTTGGGAGCCATTCAGCACGGTGGGGTCGACCTGGTGAGACCAATAAACCTCCACCGATCGCGTCACCGCTACCCTTCGGTAGTGGTAAATCTTGCGAGTCGATGCCTCGAGCTGTACCGCTTAGGACTATCGATGCCCCTACTGTTGCTGAATCTCTCAGCAATTTGGACGCCACTGCGTGCCAAGAAGAAGTACGGCCAGGAAGTTAGTACTGAGAGCGATCACATTCCTCTCCAGTGCTTGACAGGATCCGCCAGTCAGTCCGTCGACTCATGAGATAGGCATTTGGAGCTGCAGAGACATCCTTCACTTACCTCATATCAAGGGTTTCCTGTAATACGGATGCAGACTATCTTAGCCGAGCTCGTAGTTATCATATTTGAAAATCAGTCATAGTGACACCTCCCCTCAACCAGGTTAAATATCGCATTTTGGTCTCTGAATCTGGTGTAGTGACATTTGTCACTTCATGAGGTTAACGGAATGAACACCAATGGTTTTCGGATTGTTACCTTCCTGGTTAGGAAGTTCGCTAGTAGTTTGATAAATGTAGTATTATGTATTTCCCCTGTGTGATTCTATCGTGGAATTTTGTACGATTCATTCGGTTACTCTGTCGATCAAGAGATTGGGTTTCGGTCCCATTGTTGTGAAGTGTCACATGCGACAAGGTTTTCAAATGAGCCACTGTAGCTCAGAGAAACAGATGGCTTTTAGAAAGGGGTTTGTCCCAGTTTGTCACAGGCCTACGACGTTTCGACCCACCTAGGAGGCGGAATAACGTATTGTTATAGTCTATGCTTGTTGTCGTGTAATCCTCCTTAGGGTGGCTTTTGGTGGGTGCTGTTGCACCTAAGGTGTGGTTCAGCTCAACTTCGGTTTGCTTTCTCTCTCTCTTCTCTCTAAATCCATCCGCCCGAGCTATTCATCCTGCAAGTTCACGTGTGGCCGTACCTTTCTCTCGAAACTTTCTGTCTATCGCCTCTCGCCTGTCTTTTTATCCCTGTCGCACGTGCTTCGTTTCTTTTTAGTTTGAAGTATGCCTCACTCTGTGACGCACATGGCATGTGAGGCCCGCCTTAGCAGATGGAGGTTAGCTCTTCACTCGAGCGAAGATGTCTCTGGGGGCCTGCTCCAGTCCTGGTCTTTACCTTATCGTCGATAGTACATCAGTACTATCATTCCTGCAGTCGGCCTGTAGGAGAGGGACATCATTTCCTTCTGTTTCCGCATCTCGTCCTCTGACCTCTCGACTGGAACAGAGGTTGAGAGAGTCCTTGACCCGCCTCTTCGGGGTCACCCAGGTAGCTGGTAAGCTCAGTTTTCGTGGTCAGTTTGTTTTTAGGTTGTGTTGTTAGCCGGCTTAGTCCTTCTCTTTTGCGCAATTTTCTATTTTGTTTTCGAAATTGTAAAGAAAATTGTGTGAGACCTATTTCCACTGTTAAAATTCAATCTTTAACCTGGCCAATCACAATTATTTCCAAAAATTCTTTCCTCCTGTTTATGTAACTGGTGTGCGGTATTGCGGTGTGGAAGGGAAATAACCCTGGTGATCATGGTTGGAACGTGCTGTCTCTGCTCGTCCGCCCCTGCCCCCATTCGCCGGTACTTTTATCCTTCGGCCACCGTCTGTTTGTGTGTGCAAGGAGAACAATTTTATGTTCACGGCGAGCGAAACGCATGATTTGGTCCGTTCGGAATGCTTGATGAGATTTGTGTATTTTGAAATGGTTTATAAAAGTACAATTACGCCATTGTAATTGTTGTTTTGCTATTTGGTGACAGTTTTAAGCGATGGCCGCGGTGTTGGTTTATTTCCTAAAAGGGAAAAATGTTAAACGTGAGTGATAGAAGGTGAAGATAATTCATATTTTTGTTTTATACACCTGTTGATTTACTGCTGTCTTTTTACCTGCATCGTGTGAGAAGACTTGATTCAATGTTTACGGTGTGCATTTAATACCTTCCCCTCGCCCATCATGCTAGTGACCTGATAAGACTTGGACAAGCAATGTCAGACGAATCTGACGGCAAGGGTTCACATTACCCCTTCTTCCTTCCTCCTTACCATCTTCTATCCTACTCTTCTACTCTCCTCCCAATTTCTACGTCCTCCCACCCACCCGGGGGCTTCACCTGGAACACGATCTGGATGTGCCACGTACTGGACCTAGCCACTTTCTGGCTGAGACCCACGGACCGGGCATGGTGCCACACCTATCGAGCCACCCTTGGTCGGGACCAGGCGGTAGAGACGCCCCCGTCTTGACTGGCCCCTTGACCCCCGTCAGGACCTCCAGTAACACTATCTTTCCCCCCCCCCCCCCCCCCCCTCCGGGACACGCTACTTCACTGCCCGCGTTGAAGTCGAGGTGTCGCTTTGGCGACTCCCTGCGGAACCAACCCGGCTCGGATGCACCTTAGTGCGACAGGGTGCTCCCTGCGGACTTGCAGGGCCGGATGTGGACCACACCGTGTGTGAGAAGGTCAATCAGACCTGCCTACCCTTCCGTAATCGTCCCGTAATTTTACGAAATTAACCCCCCATAACGTGAGGTACGATTTTCCGTCGAAATTACGAAAAAGACAATTGAAAAACTACGCAAATTTCAACTCGAAAAATTGTCGACTGCTAACCTTTCCGAGACCGGCAAGTAACTTCCCTTGACTCAAGCCGAAAGCCAGATGGTTCTGAACATGCGATTGGGTCCAATGTGGTGCTTGTGGGCCAACACGACACACCATAACATCTGTCGCTGCCATTCAAAGCTTTTTGTTCAGCCATTGTAAGACAAAGTTCACCGATTTTTAGCCGGCGATTGGTAAAATGGCGAGAAAGTCTTCTAAACGTTTGCATG
Source organism: Conus ventricosus (assembly GCA_018398815.1). Lineage (NCBI taxonomy): Eukaryota > Metazoa > Mollusca > Gastropoda > Neogastropoda > Conidae > Conus > Conus ventricosus. The sequence goes on from CM031608.1 coordinate 68,470,720, forward strand.
AAACATGACGAGGGTGCGAAAACCCTGTGCCCCCCCCCCCCCAACAAAAACGACAGAAGGCGAAGAATCAAGTGTTTTCCCGAAGTAATACACCGACTTGGCCTTGTCATGGACCTGGATTTGTATACTCATTCTGCTCGGTGTGCATTCAGTTTCTTCCATCGACATGGGGAGCAAATGACTGCAAGCGCCTATCTCGGGAAAATGCACAAAGAGACAGCTGGCGAGTGCCTCCTGATCAGAATAACACATCGTTGTTTACGAAATCCAGCGAGAGCAGCGTCAGAACCACACCCGGAAGTCACCAACGCAGAAAGACTGTTGAGGAGCTGATCTGCTAAACAACTGCACCCGGAGCTGTGCTGACAAGATAGTGGTCGAAATGAAAAGGTCCTTTTCCATTTTCGCCACATCATGTCAGCACAGCCTCAGGACACACACACATATATTTTTTTTTTTTTTATTTGTGGGGTGGGGGGGGGGTTTACATTAGGTTTCTTCATCATGGGGTCATCTTGGTACTGCTGTGTACGTTACAAACTTTCCAGTTATCACCTTTGAATTACCTGAAACACCTGTCCTGAGTCCGTCATCATGCCAGCATCCTCCAAGGTATTTTAATTCTGCTTTGTTGTTTTAGGGTCCTTTTTTAACTGTTTAAATTTTGTTTAAAATGTAAAAAATGTAGTTGGAGTTTTGTTACACCTTATTTGTTCAATGTTAAAAATGTAGTTGAGTTTTGTACACATTGTCAAAAACGCCTGTATACGCGTCGTGGCATTACTGAAGGAAATGCAAAATTACTGATACTCTCTGTGGTTATACTGATGAGCACAACATGAGTAACAGGTCTGGGTCAATACTAGAAATATTTCTTTATAATTGTGTACATGCCATAAGTGCTGAATGCTGTAATTGTGATTGTGTACGTCGTATGTGAAATATTTATTTATAATCGTTCATGTTGGGTGTGGGATTGCTTGAATGCGATTGTGCATGTTGTGTGCTTTGGAGTGTCTGATCGTGAATTGTGCCGGGTTGTGTGCGTATGGAGTGCTTGATCGTGACTGTGCATGTATTGTTGCGTTGGCTGCGATTATTGTGATCCGTGCATGGTGCTGTGTTGGCATTTTAATTTTGCTGTGTGAAAAAAGGGGAAGTATGTATCGTAAACTTTATTGTGTGGTCTCTTGCGGAGCGTGTGAGGTCAGTCACACCTCACACCCACCTAGACGATCCTGTCAGGGCAGAACTCTCCAGGGGTCGGTCGAGACACACACGCATATTCATCCATTATTATTTGTGGCATGGGAAATGAATTCATAATCACTAACTAACATGAGATGAGACGTCACATGCCTTGATGTAGGCAACGTCACATAAATTTGTATCCCATTTCTTTTGTTGTTAAGCTTTGGTCTAGTCTGACAATTTTACCTTCTGTATGCAGAGGCAGGTTCTGGAGAAAAGACAGTATCATAGCCTATGCTTTAATTCTGCTATTGCTCGAATACATCAGATAGAAAATTCATTCAAAAAAGAAAACTCATAACAGAGTGGAAATGGTGTCAAGGAGAAACAGTAATGTGAAAAAACAAAGAACTAAAGATGCCTACATAGACAACAAAACTTGATCCTGTTCAGCAGATTTGTGCCAATTCAGCCATAGTTTTGGTATCAAAGTTTATCTCATCATCTCTGAGCACCGCCATTTTGATGTCCTCAGCATTATTTACATTAGATTACGTCACAGTTGTTTCCTCTATGTATTGAAGTAAGAGATTGAGCATTGCCATTTCCATTCATGTTCCATAGCCCAAAAAGGGTATAAAAAAAAAGACATGGAAAAGGCTTCTTGCAAACTCAAAATTGATATACTTTGTAAAATGGGCATTCAGTGATAATGAGAGCTAAAGGAAGCTACTCATGTGTTTTTGTTTGGCTTTTTTCGACTATGCTGTGGACAATGCAAAAGTGTTGTTGGGGATCATGAAGCTGTATGTCCATACAGCACTGAGTAGCTCAGCAGAAGGGACAGATGTTGTACATGTACAGCACAGTGCCTAAGGATAAAGTTAAAGGTTGGGGTTATACAACCATGTTTTCCATCAGACAGCCATCTGTCTTTGTGATCAACCTGGCTTTATTGGTGTGGTGTGCATTGGCTTTGGAGATATGGAAGAAGCAGTGTTGGATTTACTTGTGGCAGTGCACACCTCACACTTGAGAACAAACCTTTGCGGCATCTGTCAGGCATGTTGGAGAGCAGGCAGAGACACTATCCTGTATACGACTGGTATTGGTGGCTGAGGATTGGGTGTGACATGGTTCTGCCAGAACAAAACAAGTGGTGAACTGTATTCAGTCGTCTTACTTGAATTGTCTTCATGTAAGGCAGTGCATTCAATATTAAGCGACTATGCATCTGTAGCACTATTCCCAAGTTTAATGCTTAGCAGAGTGGGGGGGGGGGGGACATACTCTTTTTTTTTTTTCTTTCCGATTTGTAACACATGATTCATTATAGTTTTACTAGTTTTGTATTTGGAATCCGTGGGTAAAATTATTTCATGTTCAGTTGAAATGGCGAGGTATGTTACAATGTTACTTCTGAATGTTCAGCTGAGGTAACATTCTTGTACATTATGAGCTTCTGATGTACTGATATCTGTTACAGCTCAGTTATGAATAAAAATTGCAAGCTACCAAGTATTCTGTTTTGTGTGTGTGTGAGTGTGTATGTGTGTGAGTGGTGTGTGGATTTTGTGTGTGTGGTGTGTGTGATTTGTAAGAGGGAGAGAGAGCGTTCAGGAAGGAAGCAAAGGATAAGTGCAGATGACGGCATTATCTGTTATACATTGATTTCAGTAATCTTTGACTATTATTACCGAGTAAAAAGACACACATGTGTATTCCCTTGACTTGTATGACAAAAGATGTAAGGGACAGAGTAATTATGAAGCACCCAGTAACCAATGCAAAACCATATGTTGGACCAAGCCAAAATATTTTGTGGTGGTTTGATGCGTGCGAAAAGAAGCATCATGCATTGTACATAGATTTTGCCTTCTGCTAATCAAGTCCTCTCCCTACCTGTTCACGGTATGGTCTTATCCTGATCAACGGACATGTGATGAAGTACCATTCCGTCTTTGATAGACATCCCACTAATAGGAATGCCAAAGACAGAAGTACCGCCACACACATACATGCGCAACTGGATAGCACTACAAGCACCCACGCACGTATCATGCCAGCACATACACACACACGCATACAGTAGAAAATGTGCTCAAAAACTACAGTTTTTCCTGACTAGAAACGCCCATTGGTGGTAATGTGAATTACTACTGCAGATTCAGGATGAAGTTCTGGGCTGATGGTGGTCACATTGTTTAGAATCGGGGTCTTGCCACCTCGCTGCAGACATATCAAGTTGGAATATTAAGCCTTACACGATAATTTTTCATTCCTCATAGACCAGATACAGTGAAACTCTTTTCAGTTGACTCTGCCATTGCCTTATCCGATGTTTAGAGCCTCTTCTCACTCCTAAATTGTGAGCTGTATCAGATCATTGGCTGATGAGTCTAGTAAACTCTTTCACACCCAGATGAAGCTTTACTCAGAAGCCAGATTCCTCTAGCTGGGTGGCTTAGACTGTGCGATAACATCTCCGTCATGTGGATGTGAGCCACTATCTCCAAAATCTTTCAGCATGGCATAGATGAGTTCAAATCAATCATTTTGTGTTCGAGAAACCTGAGTAGATACCTGATTAGATTACCGGTATACGTCTTAGTTCCGACTCTTCCTGATGATTTCTGGATGGTTTTTCCCATTAGTGGAAGTCTGCTGTGCACTCCGATCATCCACTGCTACCCAGAAGGCTCCTCTCCCATCTTCTGACGTCACAGCTGTTGTCAGGTCGTGTTTTTGTGCTGTGTGGATACACTGGTGCTGGAACCTATGGTGGTGTAGAGTTTTCTTGGGTCTTCTTAACTGCATGTGCAATCTCCAAAAGTCCTTGGCTGCGTCTTCATGAATACCTTTCCTTTGGCTAGTGCGCTTCACGTGAAAACACAGGACACATCCTCTGTATGTTAGCCCATTTGAGCACACACGTATGTCATCTGCTTTCCCAGTTTTTCATCTTGTTTGGATCGAGGGCAGTAGGTCAAAAATAAATATCTGAGGTGAAAATGATCCTAAGAGTGCCATGTGCCAAATTTCGTTTGCTGGCCTTGCTAGACTGCCTTCTGGACTCTCTAGTCAAACCTTCACTTCAGTTCTTCCAACACGATGCCTTTATTTTTTTGGCTTCCCCTTCCCATTGTCCGCACATCCTTGATGTTACCACCTCCCTGCAGTTGGTGTGTATGTTGTGTATCCTGTTATTTCCCCTAAATTGGCGTTTTACCCTTTGACACGTCTACTGCCTTCCTGAACTTTCTGCCATTTCCAGACAGTCTTTTAGTCTTGGCTGGACTGACTCACAAACCATGTCTCACGAGTCCTTCGAGCAAGGCTGGTAACCTTAGTTTACCCACTCTACCCTTCCTCCAAGGTAGATTTTGGTGATTAGCAAGGCTTCCGCTTCGTACGGTGCGCAAGTAGAGCACAACGTCAGTGAGACCAGGTGAGAACAATCCAAACCAATTCGCTCGTGCGTTAGTTGAATTAGGCCCCCAGTGACAATCAACCTGAATCAGTGCTGTGTCATGTAACAGAGAGCCCGTAAGAGCTTCAGGGGACTAGCATGTAAATGCAGACAGCATATTTAATTTTCTTTAGGACCCCAACTATTCTAAATTATCTTCACGCTATCTTCAGCCAGTATCTTGGTTTTCCTTGCCCCCTTTGTGTCTTCAAGGAGTCATCATGCCACCATCCAAGGCTTTTGGCTGGTTGCATTTGTCGACCGATGGAACGACTTTTTGGCCACCTTGAACAGAGAAGTTTCCGGTTAGGAGGTTACTCGGTGTGGATGGGGAGGTTGGTGTGTGTGCTACCATACTTTTCCGCAGAAGAGGCTCACGATGTCTGTGGTTTTGCAACTCAATGCGCGCTCACAAAGACGATGATGGTGATGATCGACCATCGATCGAACCGTTGATGTATGTCTGCGCTGCCAGCCGTCGTTATTGAGTCTGGAAATGCTGAACTCCCCATTGTGTTGTGTTTTGTTTTGTTGTTGTTGTTGTTTGTCGTACCTGCTAAAAGACCCAGGGATCATCCAAACGCCGAAGTACTTGAACGCTATGTACAATGCATCAGCGGATGAGAGCATTGCGAGTGTGACATTTTTGCGAAATAACCCGCCTACATTGCAGCCACAGACCGACTTCGGGCTTTGGAGACTGATAATGGAAAATGGCTAGAGCTTGTCACAACTGAAACAATCTCCTGCATAACTATGTCAGAGCACTAACAACAATTTGATGGAGCCCTTGGTGTACTAGCCTATGTCAATTGGTCAGAACACCAGCCTTAATGCAAGCGGTACCTGTCCATTGTGATTAGGGACATTGGTGGACCGTGGGAACACTGCAAGATGCGACAGCGGTGCAGGGGGTCCAGGTCTGTGGCGCTTATGATGGTCAGACAGCTGAACCCATAGAACCTCTCGTGGGAGGAGGCGAGTTCTGCTTTCCCTGAGCTCTCATCTGATTGTTATACAATTTCAGAGAATGGGCCAACCGGATACGTGCCAAAAAATAAACCTGACAGCGTTGTAACAAACGTCAAAACAATAAAATCAGCAAGATAAGTCCATTGATAGCATACAACATATCCAGACTTACATGGTGCATGAGTGTTTGAAGGGAAGAGGAGAGGTAGAAAGAAAAGGAAAGAAACAAAGGACCGCCTTTACTCGAAAAAAAGCCCCCCCCCAAAAAAAAAAAAAAAAAGAAAAAAAAAGGAAAAAATACAACAAACCCCACAACCCCTCCCCAAAAAAAAAAACCAAAAAAAAACAACGAAAAACAAAACTCAAAAAGAAAAAAAAAAAAATAGTGAAGGCGTATGGTGGAGTAAAAAAAAAAAAAGATGACTGTCACACCCACAGATGATGTTATGGATCGGTTTGGATCTGTCCATGAGCATACCTACTGCCATGATAAGTTTGCTGGAGCAAGTCTGGGTCATGTCCTTATAGAGGCGCTGTCTTCTATTTGAGAGTGTGTTTGACCCCAAGTGACGCTCTCTCAGTATTACTCAGTAGTATACATTACAAACATACAAATGGTTATGTGTGTTATACACTAAAACGTGCTCACCGATGGCTGACATAGTGATGCTGAGTACTATATGGAGAGGGGGTGCTGCATCACAGTCTATATAGGTTAGAAATGGCCTGGGTACATGGTAACTGAGTCCAGTGTTTTAGGTCGGGCACCTTTCCTGCTGAGTACGGCTTGTGGGATTCATTTTACGGTGCTTGCAGTAATGCTGATGTAGCATATTTTTGCCAACAGAAGCCGAATTACCATTTTGGATGTTCCCTGCTTGTGCTTGGTTTCAGGTTTGAGACTGCTTTTGAAGCGCAGAGACAAGAAATGAAAACAACTATCGATTCGAGATTCTGAATCGAGGTGTTGTTCATACTGGAAGCCCTCTAGCCGCGGATCAAGCATCGGCAAATCCCGATCTTAACCCCACCCCCTCTCCCCCACTTTCCCCTATTGATTAGATGGACTTGTCCCCACCCCCCCCCCACCCAGAGGGTACCCCCCCCACACACTCACACACACACACACACACACACACACAACACACACACCACACACACACACACACTTCACTCACACACACACACACACACACACACACACACACCACACACACAGTCACAATGAACATGAACCTTGCAAATTGTGTACGAAAACGGCTACGTACTGATAAAAACAAGAGGAGAGAGAGCGAGAGAGAGAGAGTACGCACGCCCGGCCAGTTGTTCTTCTTCCTTTTTTCGGATATTCCTAAGCTGAAGTCTCGGTGCACATTTTTCGGAAATGACTATCTGACTGATACAAAAAAAAGAAAAATAAATAATATGAGTGAAATAATTAGTTAATATTGGAAAACGGATTCAAATGCTGCCAAAGCCAACAAAATAGAGGGGGGAGAATTTGCCCCAAACCTCTGGAGGTCCCACTTAAGTAGTCGTCTAAAAAAAACCGACACGTCCCATCGAGACTATGCTCCAGAGTAGACGGAAGTACTTCCTGCACCGCCATAATTCACTCGAAGCACACAGGTAAGAAAACTGTTGTTGCATTACTGTATATGCTTTTGCTGCTTCATGGATGCCTATCTAAGCCATTAACATAGAGTGTAATTACACATAAGCTTAAAATATACTACTTTTATTACATAATTGTCTTTGCACTGTATGGCTTAGTCAAACAGGCACAATGGCATTCCTGAACGCCTCAAGTATACAAAATTGTCTTGCCGTTTTATAAGACCTGAAAACGGTGTGTTGCCAGATTGTTGTTGTTGTTTGTAGTTTTTTTTGTATTTTTCTGTAAACTGGTGTCTAAATATATGAGGCTACACGATGTAGATGTACAGGTGTTGTGTGTTGTGTGTGTGTGTGTGTGTAGGTGGGGACAAGTCCATCTAATCAATAGGGGAAAGGGCGGGTGGGTAGGGTGGGGGTGGGCGTTAAAGAGCGGGATATCTTTATTGTAATGAAATGCACCAAATATGATGATATTAGAATAAGTTTATACCTAAACAATTTACATGTATAAATCCGTAAATTTAACAATTGTCGTTGCTTCTGTGGTAATATAAAAGTGTTGCTAAACTTTTTTAGCGAGAAGTTTTAAAACTAAGTAAAGTTTGTAACATAATATCCATGAGTAAGACATCGGGAAAATTTGGATGTTTGATGTTTTCATTTACATTTGTTTATTTTGTGTATAAGTCCTCCATGCCCCCAAAGGGGTCACATGATTTAAATCTTTGATATCATTGCCTGATGTGTGGATGTTGGGTGAGTGAGTGTGGTGTGTGTATAGTGTGTGATGTGTGCTTAAGAATATCAATAGGTCAGCATGTGGAAAGTCTTTTTTGAATCTAAATTGGTGGTACCATTGTATAGGAAATTCCTACTAACCTTTATCTTATTTTTATGAATTTCCTTTTGTAATGGAATTTGTATTCCCCAGCTAGTTGAAAACGCTTGAAAAGGACCTGAGATATCAACACACAGACCACTACAACACATGGACAAGAACAGACAGACAGACATACAACAGACATGACCATACATATACAAAACACTACACAGACTGGGAAACATTTATGACCTATAAAAAGACAGGCGACAGATAGATACACAGAGAAACAGACAGACAGGCAGAAATTCAGACAGACAGACAGTGACAGACAGACACACACCCACACACACAGCAACACGGCACCGCACACACCCACACACGACACACCCACACACACACACACACACTGTTTCGTCGATTACTTGCCTAGACAACTATAGATGCAAATATGATATTTGCAAGGAAAATTAAACTAATTAGAACTCTGTAGTGCACAGGCAGACTGATCAATACAAGAAATAATTGCAGATTTTGCAGAAGCAGCGATCAAAATTTGCTTTTCACAATCTATTGGAAACGCCTGTTCAATCATGTATCCATCATATTTGAGTTTTCGCTACTATTATATCATTCATTCATCGTATGTTCTTCCCATACTGAATGAATTAACTATTAATTGAGAATTAATTTTCATTCCGCTCTTTTTTAATAAATCAATCAATCAACCATCAACAAAGACATCAATCAATCAATCATCAATCAATCAGTCAGTAGTTGTTTGTAGTTGCTTTTATGTACACATTGACTTGATAATGGGACTAAACAAGTGAAGCCAGGTAGTGTGTGATTGTTGTTTATGTGTGTGTGTGAGAGTGTGTGTTTGGTGTGTGTGTGGTGCGCACCGCAGCGCTTCATAGAAGATTGCAATCAACTGTATGCAGCTTGCTGGGTTTATTCGGTGGCGGCAAAACAGAACTAAATTAAAAAAAAAAAAATAGATCGCTATAGATCTGTGCGCTGTCATTGACCAAATGATTTGGGGCGCGTGTAACACAACACACACACACACACACACACACACCACACCACATCACACACACACACAACACACAAGCTTTCGCGCGCCTGCTCAGTTACATCAATTTTTTGGTGGACGATCAAGAATGACAACCTCACCGTTAAAACGCACTCACGCTTTATGAATAGAGCGGCTTGCTATTTTTTTTTTTCTAGCGCTGCTGCTTCGCGCCCGTGTATTGAACCCCGACAGAGCCTCTAAACTTGACAGACACAGTGGTGAAAAGGACCCGTCGACAGGACGACAGTCAGTGTTGAGTGACAAGGCTCGGTTGTAGATTCGTACTGTGACTAATGACGATGTTCAGTTGAATTGTCGACGGTCTCGGGGCTTTCAAGCCTGCCATTCGGGGGGGTGGGGGGGGGGGTGGGGGGGGGGGGGGTGGGGGTTCGCAGCTGCAGTCCCTTTGTCGAAAAAGCGCACAACACACCAACACACACACACACACACACACACACACACACCACGCACGCACGACACAAAAACAAATTACAGCAAAAACAAAACTGGCAAAGGGAAACCAAACCAAATAAAACACAATCAAGAGACGAATTAACACACACACACACACACACACACACACACAAAAACGCAAGCATACACACACACACGTCCACACACACACACACACACTCACACACACACACACACCCCAAAAAACAAAAAAACACAACAAAAAACAAAACAAAAACAAACAAACTCCTCAAACAAACAGAAAAGAATATACCCAAGCCACGACACACATATTAAAAGATCAAATACCTCTGTTCAAGAACAAATATCTAAAAATTCCTTACTGCATGGTGACAAATCTAACTGTGCTGAGAGCGATGTACTGACTTTTTTCACCAACAAATTAAACCATAGATTTGCGTGGTGAATGAGATAAGAAAAAAAGAGGGGAAAAATAGGGAGATGGAGGACCCACTTAAAAAGAAAGAAAGAAAACGATTGGGAAAAACTGCGCAAAAAATGGAAGATGGAGGAAAAAAAGAAGAAATAAACGTTGCTCTATTCATGAAAAGGGCCTTCTTCTTCTTCTTTTGCGTACGCAGGCTGATACTCCTGCAGACACCCCTACATGGACAGACAGGTATTAATCCCATCTACCCAACAAAGGGAGTGGAGTTTTGTGTGTATGACCGTTTTTTTTTATCCCGCCATTAAGGCAGCCATACTCCATCTTTGGGGAAGGTGCATGCTATGTGTAACGTGTCATCCATACCAACGGCCAAACTGGCCTTCTCTTCCGAAAGTTGGTGATGGGATTTTACGTGTGTGCAAGATGTTTATGCGTGCGTTCACGCACGGAATCTCGGTTTATAGTTCATTCGAAGGACTGTATGGGAAGTGGAGTCAGAACTAATGTTAACTCTGAGGAAAAATCCCCCTGTACCGAACGGCCCGGCGGAGATTCGAACCCGCAACCCTTGGATTACGAGTCCGGCGCTCTACCAACTGAGCTATTCCGGGTCTATGAAAAGGGCCAAAGTGGCAACAGACATAGCGTAGAGGACAGCTAGTGTCCGCTCTGGACAGTGACGACAGTCTCACTCAGTCCAGTCTGAACGGTGACACAGTCTCACTCAGTCCAGTCTGGACAGTGACAACAGTCTCACTCAGTCCAGTCTGGACAGTGACAACAGTTCACTCAGTCCAGTCTGGACAGTGACAACAGTCTCACTCAGTCAGTCTGGACAGTGACGACAGTCTCACTCAGTCCAGTCTGGACAGTGACGACAGTCTCACTCAGTCAGTCTGGACAGTGACAACAGCCTCACTCAGTTCAGTCTGGACAGTGACAACAGCCTCACTCAGTCCAGTCTGGACAGTGACAACAGTCTCACTCAGTCCAGTCTGGACAGTGACAACAGTCTCACTCAGTCCAGTCTGGACAGTGACAACAGCCCACTCAGTTCAGTCTGGACAGTGAAACAGCCTCACTCAGTCCAGTCTGGACAGTGACAACAGTCTCACTCAGTCCAGTCTGGACAGTGACAACAGCCTCACTCAGTACGCCCCGCTCCCATTCACACAGCCGCTCCAGTTGTAGACGTGGCGAAGTGGAACAAGAAAGACAGTGACAGGAACAACCAAGACCGAAAAAGACACAGGATCAAACAAAGAAAGTGACAGGAATGACAAAGACCGAAAAGGCTCAGAATCAAACAAAGAAAGTGACAGGAACAACCACAAGACTGAAAAAGGCACAGGATTAAACAAAGAAAGTGACAGGGATAACAAAGACCGAAAAAAAACACACACACAGGATCAAACAAAGAAAGTGACAGGAACAACTACAGGACTGAAAAAAGGGACAGGATTAAACAAAGAATGACAAGACACAGGATCAAACAAAGAAAGTGAAAGGGACAGCAAAGACCAAAAAGGCACAGGATTAAACAAAGAAAGTGACAGGAACAACACAGACCAAAAAAGGCACAGGATTAAACAAAGAAGTGACAGGAACAACAAAGACCGAAAAAGGCACAGGATCAAACAAAGAAAGTGACAGGAATGACAAAGACCGAAAAAGGCTCAGGATCAAACAAAGAAGTGACAGGAACAACAAAGACCAAAAAAAAGGCACAGGATCAAACAAAGAAAGTGACAGGAACAACAAAGACCGAAAAAGGCACAGGATCAAACAAAGAAAGTGACAGGAATAACAAAGACCAAAAAAGGCACAGGATCAAACAAAGAAAGTGACAGGAACAACAAAGACGGAAAAAGGCACAGGATCAAACAAAGAAAGTGACAGGAACAACAAAGACCAAAAAAAAGGCACAGGATCAAACAAAGGAAGTGACAGGAACAACCACAAGACGGAAAAAGGCACAGGATGAAACAAAGAAAGTGACAGGAACAACAAAGACTGAAAAAGGCACAGGATCAAACAAAGAAAGTGACAGGAACAACCACAAGACTGAAAAAGGCACAGGATCAAACTAACAAAGTGACAGGAGCAAGCACAAGACCGAAAGAGACAGGATCGATCAAACAGAGCGGCATAAACAGGAGAAAATGTACAGCACTGCATCTCCAGACGTGATCGAATGCGGGCCTGAATAGCCGGACAAAAAAATAACTGACTGATTTTCCTGTGTGAGACACAAAAGTTTCATTTTTAGTTTCATCAAAGAGGCGTCACTGCGTGCGGATTCGTCCCATATATACGCTGCACCACATCCACTAAGTTTTGAGACCACACTGCGCATGATTTAAAGCTGATGGATTAATGAATTAATAACTAAGATTAGATGAGAACTGAAGAAGAGGGTCTCGTGGCTACGACTTAGCAGATGTTTGACCTACGCATTAGCCCGACACGCTGGTCAGACCCTTGACATACAAAAGAAAGTGATCTGTTTAATTGCACTGCCGCTCGTTGTCACTCAACCCCCCCACTACCCCCTCACCCATCATCACCATCCAGCTCTCTCCACCAGCTTAAAAATAGTAGTTCACAGCTTTAAACATGGGGCAAAAATCGGCTTATTCTGGTGCCCGTGAAATCTGTGGCTCGCGCTCTGTAGATTAAAGAAATAATCATTGCTCGCAACAGTCAGTAAAGAAGCGTACGTGAAGATGGCTTTGGTGTTTACTATACTAAACTTGATTCCCCATGGGTAGTGTATGGAAAGTTAATAATAGATACGGGTTTTTCCGCAAGCAAAAAAGGGTTCGGTCTATATATAGCACAGAAAAAAAAGACATTTCTTTTACACCTATCCATCAATCTGACATTCATGTTACACCTGGGCATCAATCTGACACTTATTTTACACATGGCCATCAGTCTGACATTTATGTTATACCTGTCCATCAATCTGAAATTTTGGTTGCATCTGACCATCAGTCGTGAGATTGTTTACATCCGACCATTAGTACGTAACATTCAGTCATCAGTCACATGACCATCAGCATGCGACATTTTGTTTACACCAGACCGTTAGTCTGTGATATTAGTTTACAGTCAGTCATCAGTCTGTGACATTTTGTTTACACTTGACCATCAGCACGCGACATTTTGTTTACATCAGACCGTTAGTTTGTGACATTAGCACCAGACCATAAGCCTGTGACATTTGTTTACATCGCAAGTCAGTCTATGACATTTTGTATATATTTGGCTCTTAGTCTGTGACAGAGTGACTTTTGGTACACCAGACCACCCGTTTGTGACATTTTGTTTGTAACCTGACCAATCGTCTGTGACATTTTATTTGTACCTGACCATTCGTCTGTGACATTTTGTTTGTACCTGACCATTCGTCTGTGACATTTTGTTTGTACCTGACCATTAGTGTGTAACATTTTATTTGTAACTGACCATCAGTGAGTGACATTTTGTTTGTACCTGACATTCGTCTGTGACATTTTATTTGTACCTGACCATTCAGTGTGTGACATTTTATTTGTACCTGACCATCAGTGTGTGACATTTTGTTTGTACCTGACCATCAGTGTGTGACGCTTTATTTGTACCTGACCATCAGTGTGTGACGCTTTATTTGTACCTGACCATCAGTGTGTGACATTTTGTTTGTACCTGACCATCAGTGTGTGGGCATTTTATTTGTACCTGACCATCAGTGTGTGACGCTTTATTTGTACCTGACCATCAGTGTGTGACATTTTGTTTGTACCTGACCATCAGTGTGTTGACGTTTCGTTTGAACCTGATCATCTGCATGTGACATTTTGTTTACACCAGAACATCAGTCTGTGACATTTCGTTTACACCAGACCATCATTCTGTGACATTCTCTTTACATCTGGTAATCATTCTGTAATATTTTGTTTACACCTGGTTATTATTCTGTGACATTTTGTTTACACCTGGTTATCAATCTGTGACATTTTGTTTACATCTGGTTATCAATCTGTGACATTTTGTTTACACCTGGTTATCAATCTGTGACATTTTGTTTACACCTGGTTATCAATCTGTGACATTTTGTTTACACCTGGTTATCATTCTGTGACATTTTGTTTACACCTGGTTATCATTCTGTGACATTTTATATACACAAAGTTATCATTCTGTGACATATTTTTTACACCTGGTTATCATTCTGTGACATTTTGTTTACACCTGGTTATCAATCTGTGACATTTTGTTTACACCTGGTTATCATTCTGTGACATTTTATATACACAAAGTTATCATTCTGTGACATATTTTTTACACCTGGTTATCATTCTGTGACATTTTGTTTACACCTGGTTATCAATCTGTGACATTTTGTTTACACCTGGTTATCATTCTGTGACATTTTGTTTACACCTGGTTATCAATCTGTGACATATTTTTTTATACCTGGTTATCATTCTGTGACATTTTGTTTACACCTGGTTATCAATCTGTGACATTTTGTTTACACCTGGTTATCATTCTGTGACATTTTGTTTACACCTGGTTATCAATCTGTGACATTTTGTGTGCACCTGGTTTTCATTCTGTAACATTTTGTTTACACCTGATCATTATTCTGGAACATTTTGTTTACACCTGGTTATCATTCAGTGACATTTTGTTTATACTGGGGTATCGTCATTCTGTTTACACCAGAATATCAGTCTGTGATATCATGTGTATGCCCAACCCTCAGGCTGTGATATTTTGTTTACCACTGACCATCAGTCTGTGATATTTTGTTTACAACTGACCCTCAGTCTGTGATATTTTTGTTTACCACTGACCATCAGTCTGTGATATTTTGTTTACAACTGACCCCCAGTCTGTGATATTTTGTTTACCACTGACCCTCAGTCTGTGACATATTTACACATGATCATCAGTCTGTGACACTTTGTTCACAACTGACCATCAGTCTGCGAGATTTTATTTAACCTGACTATAAGTCTGTGACATTTTGTTTACACCCGACACTAGTCTGTGACATTTTGTTTACCCCAGCTATCATTCTGTACAAATTTGTTACAGCTGCCCGTTAATCTGTGACATCATGTTTACACTAGATCCGTCAGTTTGTGACCTTTTTCCGCATCAGACCACCAGTCTGCAAGACCTTGTTTGCAGCAGACTCCGTTAGTCTGTGACATTTTGTGTATATCCGACCATTAGTCTGTGACATTTTGTTTACAACCCGCCATCAATCTGACGTTTTGTTTACACGTGATCATTCATCTGATCTTTGTTGTTTACATCAAAATCCTCAATCTGACGTTTTTATTTTTCACACGACTATCAGTTTGACCTTTGTTTTCGCTCTACCATCAATCTGATTGTTATTATTATTATTATTTTTTTTGTAATTTTCTTCCCATCGAAAATGTGTCTGACATTCTGTTTTCTTTTCTTACGATCATTGTTCTTTTCATTTCCTTCGATCATTATTATGACTGTTTAATTTCACTTGATTAATAGCCGAACTTGTCATTCCCACTCGATTATTGATTTTTTTTTTTTTATTGCTTAGATTTTCATTTGATTACGATTCTGACTTTTTACATTCACTCGATTATTGATTTGACATTTTATTTTCACTCGATTATCATTTTTTTTTTAAACCTTTCATTTTCAATCGAATTATACACTGACCTTTTTATTTTCACCCGAACATCAATCCGTTCTTTCACTTTCACGCGATCGCAAGTCTGATCTTTTGTTTCTTCTGTTTTCCAGTCCCATTCCCCTTGCTGTCGTCACCATGCCGAAAGTCCAGTACCTGGTGAGTACCGTGGATGGTGACGCACTTCCTGACATCAGCTCCGTTGAACGTCACTTCCGGGAGTACGCCTCCATCATGAGATGGAGGCCAGAGAGGAAGGTTTCTCGTCTCTCTTATCGAGCGTGTGCTCCATCATGAGCCTGCACTGTCTACCGCCATCTGGAATTTAAAAGGTTAACAAGAAAAGTTTAAACTGTAGTTCATCCTCTTGCTTTGTCTGTCGGTTGCTCACTCTGTCGCTGTGTCGGTCCATCAACGTCCACTGTCTACCTTTCTGTCTTCTTCGTCTTGCGTGTCTGTCTGCCCCTTCCCTTCTCTCTTTTTGGTGTCTTTTTCACCTCTATTTCTCTCTCTCTCTCTCTCTCTCTCTCTCTCTCTCTCTCTCTCTCTCTCTCTCTCTCTCCTCTCTCTCTCTCTCTCTCGTCAAATATGATTTTATATCACATAATTTTGAGAAAAGACGTAAAATGAAACTACTGCTACTACTACCACCTTTTCACTGCCTGTCTGTCTCTGTCTGTCTGTCTCTCTCTCTTGTTTGTGTGTGTGTGTGTGTGTGTGTGTGTGTGTGTGTGTGTGTGTGTGTGTGTGTGTGTGTGTGGTGCGCGCGCGCGCGCACGCGCGTGTGTGTGTATGTGTGTGTGTGTGCGCACGTGTGTGTATGTGTGTGTGTGCGTGCGCGTGTGTGTGTATGTGTGTGTGTGTGTACTTTTCCCTATATTGATTTTATATGTAATTTCCTGTCCATTTACATAATGTACATCTGTTTTGCCCATTTGATTTGTTTGATACATTTAATTCATTCACTGATCAAATTCAAATACATCGGAGAACTAATTTGTGAAGAAAAGCAAGTGCTGACAAACAATCCTTATTGGATCAGTAGGAAAATGACTCAGTAACGATTTTTTTTAGTTTCTTTTAAAAAATAGGGCGTTGAAATAATCATGTCCTGTTGTCTTGGGACAATACTCGGCTGCCATTGTTTTCTAATCCTGCGTAGAGAACCAGTTGTTTGGCTTTGCTTTGGCCAGCTGAGTTAATAAGAGCAGCCATTAACTTGGTTTTAACACCAATTAAAGTTAACTCTGTTTTAAGTTAACACCGTTTAAAGTTTACACCGTTTAAAGATTACACCGTTTAAAGCTGAAGTTCAGGGATGGCCTAAAAGGTCAAATGGGTTGTAAACAGCATGATGGAGCTTAGTTGGAGGTATTTGTGTCTGTGTCGATTCCTCATGTACAAACTATTTCTCTGTGTCAGTCATTCTGCTGCCAGCCAGAGAAAAACGACACACTGTCGATGGTCAGCAGATGAGAGTGGACCTTTTGCGTCCCGAAGTCTACGGCTGTCAAGTCGACGTCACACAAGGTCACGTACTAATCTCTCTGGGCAAATGCGTCATCGAGAGCCTGAGGCGAGACGAGCGATGGCACAACCAGTTCTTCCAGACTCTGCGACCACAGCTAGGGGACACCGTGCGTCTGCGCTGGGGGGTGACGGCTGCCTTGCTGTCACACTGGTGTCCGCTGCATGCCCACATCAGAAATGGCTATGGGAGTTCCTTATCTGGCAGTTGATCAGATGGTATTATTCTGTGACTTTTGTTTACACCTGGTTATCAATCTGGACATTTTGTTTACATCTGGTTATCAATCTGTGACATTTTGTTATACAACCTGGTTATCAATCTGTGACATTTTCGTTTTACACCGGGTTATCAAATCTGTGTCATTTTGTTTACACCTGGTTATCATTCTGGACATTTTGGTTTACAATGGTTATCATTCTGTGTAATTTTATATACCTCAAAGTTATTAATTCTGTTGGAAATATTTTGTTACACCTGGTTATAATTCTGTGACATTTTGTTTACACCTGGTTTATCAATCTGTGACATTTTGTTTACACCTGGTTATCATTCGGTGACAATTTTATATACTCAAAGTTATCATTCTGTGACATATTTTTTTACAACTGGTTATCAATTCTGTGACATTTTGTTTTACACCTGGTTATCAATCTGTACATTTTGTTTACAACTGGTTTATATTCTGTGCATTGTGTTTACACCTGGTTATCAATAGGTGACATTTTTTTTATACTGGTTATCATTCTGTGTCATTTGTTTACACATGGTTATCAATCTTGTCATTTTGTTTACACCTGGTTATCTTTCTGTGTCATTTTGTTTACACCTGGTTATCAATCTGTGACATTTTGTTGTGCACCTGGTTTTATTTCTGTAACTTTTTGTTTACACCTGATCATTTTTCTGGAACATTTTGTTTTCACCTGGTTATCATCAGTGAATTTTGTTTTTTATATGGGGTATCGTCATTTGTTTACACCAGAATATCAGTCTGTGATTTCAGGTTGTATGCCCAAACCTCTGCCATGTGATATTTTGTTTAACACTGTCCAATCAGTAGTGATATTTTGATTTAAACTGTAACCCTCAAGTTCTGTGTATTTTGTTTACACTGACATCAGTCTGTGATATTTTGTTTACAACGGACCTCAGTCTGTGATATTTGTTTAACCACTGACCCTCAGTCTGTGACATATGTACACATGACCATCAGTCTGTGACACTTTGTTCACAACTGACCATCAGTATGCGTGATTTTATTTAACCTGACTATAAGCTGTGACATTTTGTTTTACACACGACCATAGTCTGTGACATTTTGTTCATTACCCCAGCTATCATTTCTGTACTAATTTGTTTACAGCTGACCGTTAATCTGTGACATCTTGTTTACACTAAGATCCTGTCAGTTTTGTGTCCTTTTTTCCGCATCAGACCACCAGTCTGCAAGACCTTAGTTTGCAGCAGGACTCCGTTAGTCCTGTGAAATTTTGTGTATTCCGACCATTTGTCTGTGACATTTTGTTTACAACCCGCCATCAATCGCGTTTTTTTGTTTACCGTGATCATTCATCTGATTCTTTGTTGTTTACATCAAATCCTCCAATCTGACGTTTTTTATTTTTCACAGACTATCAGTTTGACCTTTGTTTTCGGCTCTACCATCAATATGATTGTTTTTATTATTATTATTTTTTTTTTTGTTAATTTTCTTCACCCAACTCGAAAATGACTTGTATGACATTATGTTTTCTTTTCTTACGATCATTGTTCTTTTCATTTCCTTCGATCATTATTTTGACGGTTTATTTTCACTTGAATTAATAGCCGAACTTTGTCATTCCCACTTCGATTATTGATTTTTTTTTTTTTTATTGCTTTAGGATTTTCATTTTGATTAAGCTTCTGACTTTTTAATTCACTCGATATTGATTTGACATTTTATTTTCACTCGATTATCTTTTTTTTTTTAAACTCTTTTCATTTTTCAATCGTTTATTACACTGACCTTTTTATTTTTCAACCCCGATCATCATCCGTTTCTTTCACTTTCACGCGATCGCATGTCTGATCTTTTGTTTTTCTGTTTTCCAGTCCCCATTCCCTGGCTGTCGTCTCCATGCCCGAAAGTCAGTACCTGGTGAGTACCGTGGGATGGTGACGCATTCCTGATATCAGCTCCGTTGAACGTCACTTCCGGGTGTAGGACGCTCCATCATGAGAGTGGAGCGGGCCAGAGAGGGAAGGTTTCCTCGTCTCTCTTATCGAGCAGTGTGCTCCATCATGAGGCCTGCACTTGTCTACCGCCATCTGGAATTTAAAAGGTTAACAAGAAAAGTTTAAACTGTAGTTCATCCTCTTGCTTTGTCTGTCGGTTGCTCACTCTTTCGCTGTGTCGGTCCATCTACGTTCCACTGTCCTACCTTTCTGTCTTCTTCGTCTTGCGTTTGTCTGTCTGCCCCTTCCCTTCTTCTTTTTGGTGTCTTTTCACCTCTATTTTCCTCTCTCTCTCTCCTTCTCTCTCTCTCTCTCTCTCTCTTCTCTCTCTCTCTCTCTCTCTCTCTCTCTCGTCAAATATGATTTTATATCACATAATTTTGAGGGAGAAAAGAAGTTTTTTAAAATGAAAACTACTTGATAATACTACACCTTTTCACTGCCTGTCTGTTCTGTCGTCTGTCTCTCTCTCTTTGTGTGGTGTGTCGTGTGTGTGTGTGTGTGTGTTTGTGTGTGTGTCGTGTGTGTGTGTGTGTGTCCGTGTGTTGTGTGTGTGTGTTTGCGCCGCAGCGCTGCGCACGCGCGTGTGTGTGTATGTGTGTGTGGTGTGCGCACGTGTGTGTATGTGTGTGTGTGCGTGCGGTGTGTGTGTATTGTGTGTGTGTGTACTTTTCCCTATATTGATTTTATATGTAATTTCCTGTCCATTTACATATGTACATATGGTTTTGCCCATTTGATTTGTTGGATACATTTAATTCTTTCTCTGATACAAAATTCAAATAAATCGGAGAATAATTTGTGAAGAAATGCTAGTGCTGACAAACAATCCTTATTGGATCAAGTTGGATAATGAATCAGTATACGATTTTTTTTAGTTTCTTTTATAAAAATAGGGCGGTTGAAATAATCTTGTCCTGTTGTCTTGGGGACAATACTCGGCTGCCATTGTTTTCTAAATCTGCGTAGTGAAACCAGTTGTTTGGCTTTGCTTTGGCCAGTGTAGTTAATATGAGCAAGCCATTAACTTGGTTTTTAACACCAATTAATGTTAACTCTGTTTAAGTTTACACCGTTTAAAGTTTAAACCGTTTAATGATTACACCGTTTAAGCTGTAAAGTTCCAGGGTTGGCCTAAAAAGGTCAATGGGTTGTAAACAGCATGATGGAGCTTAGTTGGAGGTATTGTGTCTGTGCGATTCCTCATGTACAAACTATTTCTCTGTGTCAGTCATCTGCTGCGCCAGAGAAAAACGGTCACACTGTCGTATGGTCAGCAGATGAGTGTGGGACCTTTTGCGTCCCGATGTCTACGGCTTGTCAAGTCGTCGTCACACAAGGTCACGTATAATCTCCTGGGCAAATGCGTCATCGAGAGCCTGAGGCGTGACGAGCGATGGCAAACTTTCTTCCAGACTCTGCGACCACAGCTATGGGACACCGTGCGTCTGCGCTGGGGGGGTGTGGGGTGAGGTGGTGGTGACGTGCCTGCTTGCTGTCCACACTGGTGTGTCCGCTGCATGCCCACATCAGAAATGGCTATGGGAGTTCCTTATCCTGGACAGTATGATCAGGATGTTGCGCACCCTTGGAGTCTCTATTGACCGAGTCTCCGCGGTTCCATCAGAGACAGATGCCATACGTTGATGACCGGTCGAAGATGCAGCAACCTCCGTCACCACCTGGATCGGATGAACCGATTCTATACAGATGCTCGGTTCCAGTTCAAAAAGTCATTTACTACGATATCAGGTCGCCAGTAGGGTGCTCATTCAGAAAGATCCTGGACAGGTATCCTGGGCTGAAGCTCAGCTGCGTTGCTGACAATGGAACTGTGAGGGTCAGTGGGTGAGATGATGTGGACAAAGCCAACACAAGACTTCTCCAGCTGCCTGGGCTAAAATGTCGGAGAAGGAATGTCCAGGTCTCAGACATACAGGGACCAAGATGCTGGTGAGCCTCGGAGCGCGCGGATGGCTTCAGAGATCCTTTGATGCGTATAGGGAGCTTTGCTGCACGTCGGGAACTGAATTTCATACAACTGTGAATCCGCCAACAACCCTCCCTGTTTCGTTCTTGAGATCAAGATCTACACATGCTACAGCCGTTTGTATCCATCACCAGACCAAACTCAGACTTGTAAACGTTGTTTGAAATTTAGTCCAGTCCTGCTTCCCGGACACAGAAATCAGTCTTATCAGGAATCAGATTCCTGTTCTGCAGTAGGATCTCGTGGAAAGCTTTTTTGGACGGTCTGCAGAGGCCAAATGAAAGATGGGTCTCGAGCCATTGGTTAAGATACACCCAAGACAGTATCGTTATCGTGTTACTGTGTCAGCCATTGAGTCTACACGCAGAGCTGTCTGGACTTTTTTTACCAGGCGCATGATTCCTCACATAAGGGAGTTTTGGCCTGCAGGGAGGTGAAGACGTCATCTCTCGGACTGCAGCAGTGGCAGCTGCAGCTTTCACCAAACCCCAGGTCTTCAAAATACAACAGCCCGCCTGCCTGGAAAACACTAATCTGTCCATTAATTATGGTGAGAACTCCGTGCTGTCTTTCCTTGCTCCACTACACATTAAGCGAACAAATTGTTGCTAGCTTTCTGGAGGCACATAGCAAATTTCTCACAGGTCGACGATAGCAGTGACAGCAGCCTCCACAGACTTGCTGCAGATGCCCACGAAAAAGCAGGGAACGTGTCCAGATCTGTTGGGACGACGGAAGAATAGGCGTGTTACGGCACGTGCAGCAGAAACAATGAGTCATTAAACGCCACACCGCGGTCACTGACACAACTGGAACGTATTTTTCATGGCTGAATTTGAAAGACAACCTTCTTCGCAGCAAAATAAAGGACATAGAAGCAGAGACAGAGGACAGAAAAGCCGGCACAGATGACAAACAGCAGCAGACGGAAGCCATGAATCTCTCAAAACACAAGGGCAGCAAACTGATAGCATTGACAAAGAGGACAAGGGAGGGTACAGCTAGAAATCAGGTACGACAAGAAAGGGAAACACAGACAGAAGTGGACCAGCGTTTTGACAGATTTGCAAACAAACACAGGCTGGTGGGCCATAAACCTACAGCAAAACAAAAGGAACACAAACAGCAGAAGAAACAGCAGAGACGGAAACCCAAACGGGGAACCCGGGATGCAAAATTGACACACATCGACGACCATCCTGGACACAGAATCGTTCAGTGGGTGAAAACCATCCAACGACGTCGGCCAAAACCGGTCAAGGGACGACATTCGTGGAAGCAGGACTGCCATTGACACAGGACCCAGGACTGGAATATGAACAAATAACAGGGAAAGCAAAAGGGGAGACGACCTGCCTGAAACTACGGCCACCATGAACCAATCCCACCGTATCTAAAGAACCCGAGAAGCCAGCACAAGTTTCTGGAGAAGTTGCAGGCGGATCCATACACGAGCAGAAACAGACAGTTCAGCAAAAGGACAGATGAGTGACTGTGGGGACCTCGGAAATCAAGAGACAAATGAGGGGCCCATCCCGGCAAATTACCTGAGGTGTGTGTTTCGTACCCATACTGGTCTTCAGTATTTGCTGGGTTATATGCTAGTTGATTTCCAGGGAGAGTAGCCGGGAGATGGCATGTTCTGTTTGACCATTTTCGTTCGCTTGTAGCTTTAGATATATAAGTTGTTGTCAGTACTGTATTAACTTATACTTTTGCGAGCTTAAGTGCAGGCGCGCGATGATTCTGAAATGTTTTTGAAAGTGATCGCAACGATTACGTATTGTTCTCCAAACTTGTGTAAATTCGACGATCTCTTATCAAGGGTTGATAACAAATTACCCAGACAAACTACTGCTGGTGCGCTGAATGATGTCGGGTCAGCTGATTTTCGGAACTCGTTGGAACTGGCAATCAAATCGATCTGAGCATATCTTTGTCCAGAATATCACTCTTTAAAAAAAATAAAATCTCGCGTGTGAAGTGTTTGCATTTAAAAAAATCATTCATCATCTCCTCTGCCTCTCTCATCTCCTCATCCATCTCATCATCATTCATCATCATCATCAACAACTACTATAACAATCAACAATGACAGCAAACAATCGACACAAAAAGTGCACGCCATTACTCAATTCCATCCCTGTTAGAAGGGTAAGCCATTGGGCGTGGATGACTCCCCTCCCTCCCCCAAACAAACAAACAAACAAACCCAAAACAGACAAACCAAACAAAAACCCTCTACCGAAAACAAAACCATAGTAAAAAACAAAAACGAACGATCAAAGCAACGGACATCAACCACACACAACACTATGATAAAAGCATGCACACTGATGCCATGGGTGGACTTGACCCAAAGGTAGAATGTGGTTAGATTATCGTGGGGTTAAGAACGGTTCTTGTGATACAAAACAACCAGGTACCATTCTCAGAGTTCCAATATACGAATGAAGAAGAGAAGAAGAAAAAGAAGGAGAGGATGAGGAGGAGAGAAGAAGAAGAAGAAGAAGAAGAAGCAAGATGAAATTATATCGGCGGGATAAATAGAACACGAAGACTAGTTGTAGTTGTAGTTGTGTAAGTAGTTAGGTAGTATTGTAGTAGTTAGTAGTAGTAGTTGTAAGTAGTAGTTTGATGAAGAAGAAGAAGAGATAGAAGAAGAAGAAGATGGAAAACATTGGAAAGTTCAATATCAGATGAATTACATTTGAGATCTTTGGTACTGAAAAAATATTGAAGAAAAAGCAAACCCAGCACGTTCGCACAGTATTGGATAAAAAAGAAACTGTCAGAAATAGGGGGGTCATGCTGTTTATACAGTAAACCGTTGTATTTGATGTACATACTGCCCCTGCCACCCAGCGATAAGGCTTCTTCGGTAAAATTTACACACAGGTAATTTCCCCCTTTCTGACACTCTCTTTTTAATTTTGTGTTCTCGCTTTAACTGTTTTTTGGCTTTTTAAAGCCCATTTCCTTTTGTATTTGTTCTGGAAAAAATCTTTAAACTTTATTGTTTGTATACCCCCCTTCTAACATGCAAGCTATCTAATATTATTAATCTGGTGGCCAGGTTGTAAGTAAAGCTGAACACGAGGCCCTCTGTTTTCTTCAGTTATCCAAAGATGCCAGATAATTGCTTTAAGGGGTCTGTGAAGAGTGAGGAAAGAAAACACTGAATCTCACTAGGTTAAGCGTGGTGTATGGAGGATGCAATCGATGGTGTCGTTGCTTTCCATGCAGATGCTGGAGATCCGCCCAGCCTGACAGAAAGTCATCTGAACAGTCATCCAGGGGATCCCACTGCACAGTGATCGACTCACAGGTGTTTTTTACTTTTTTGTTTGTTTGTTTGTTGTTTGTTGTTTCTCTTTTGTCTCTCTGTCTCCTGTCTTCTGTCGTCTGTCTGTCGTCTCTGTCTGTCTGTTCTGTCTGTCTGTCTGTATCTGTCTGTCATGCTGTCTGTCTGTCTCTGTTGTCTGTCTGTATGTCGTTGTCTCTCTGTTCTTGTCTCTGTCTGTCTGTTCTCTCTCTCTTTGCTGTCTTATCTTCTGTGCCACCTCAGCTGCATTCATCCCACCCCACCCCACCCCTTCCGCCCCCGAGCCACTATTCTGGCTACACTTCAACAGCCACATCCACGGCACCGGCAATCACGAGGAGGAGTAATCAGTGTCATGTCGTCATGAGGCAGTCCACCATAGGAGACACTACAATGCTGCTGAGTCTTTTTGGTTTGCGTTTAGCGGTTGGTGTTCTGAGCTACATATGCAGGGACACCGGCCAATATGTCTCCACCATCATCCACATACCCTGCTGAAGTCAATGATTGCTTACCTGCCGTCCAGGGGGCGCCATCTCGTCGTCCAAACGCAGCTCAACTAGCTACTCAAGAAGTGGCCAGGAATTATGTTCCTTAGGTTTGTACACTGAAAGTACCGGTTAGCTCCTAGAGACAGAATTAGAGAAAGTTCAAACATTCAGTAAGAATTTGACCAACAAAGAATTGAAAAAATAGTAAAGTGCAATTTCCACACATGACTTTTTACTTGTTTTATTACTGGGAGGAAATTATTACATTTCAATTTTCACTGATTTCAACTCTGGCTGACTTGTGTTTCCGATTCTTTCTTATCATTAAGAGAGGGAGGAATGAAGGGAAAGTTTGGATGAGTTGAGTTGGTGTCCTCTTCAAATATCTGTATTATCTGATGTTGGAAGAAGTCAGTTGATCTCTTTCTCTAGTTGCTTTGACTGATCCACACTTCTCCTTTGATCAGCTGATCAGGTGATGGGCTGCGGTTGTGTTTTCCACTACCAGGCTTGCACCATGGTCTAGGATCGGTCGCAAGACAGACCTGGTTTGTAGATAGGTTAGCTGAGAGTCTGGCTTGTCGAGTTCTTACACTTGTCCTCTGGCTTTCTGTAAATGTTGAGTTCTCAGCAAACAAAGGTTTTGACCAGACCTACTTATATCTGCTTAATCTTCAGTCTCCCCTTTCCTCAAGAGTTTGAATAAACATGGGGTAGGAGAAAGTAATACTAAATGTCTGAACAATGGTACTCAAATAACGCTTTCATTGTTTTTCTTAGTAATGATGTTGAAGTAATCTTGGAATTGACTTTGCCTATGTACAATTGTTGTTAGACTTACAGTCTCACACTACAACTGCAATTCTGACATTATAAACTGTATTCATGAATGAACTTAATTGTTTCAATAGTACAGACATGCTGCTTTCCGGTCAAGAATTTATCATTTAGTTATCATCGTAAACAGATAGTATAAATACTGGCTAAGTCGCGATTGCTATAACAATGAATGTTATTAAGATGTTAACAATGAATCTTAATCAAGCATCTTAACCTGTGTTACCAAAGTTGTGGCAAAACTTATACATATAAAATACTCAATTCATCATCTTGCAAGATGTCACCATGTATCGGCATAAAGTTACACTGTCAAACCTCATTGCATACATACAATCATTGCACAGGTCTCAAAATCTTGAAACACAGAATTCAGCTTATGGTTCTTTGGGAATCTAGTTGCACATTAGCACATAGGAGATTTAGAGGGATGTGGAGATGATCGTTTCCTTCTCTGATTTAATCTGTTGTCTTTCAGTGGCTGTCACTGGAGGCAGTGTGTGATCACCGTGTTTGTTTCACCTTTTTGTAGGCGAGCACCAATTCGTTTCCTGTTCCGGTTGGCTTTGTGTCACTAAAGACAAAGGTAAGGGGAATGGGGAGGGGTGGGGGGGGAGGGTAGGGGGGATTGGTCATCCTCCACCATTACAGTGGGAGGAGGTGCGGTGCAGAAGATTCGATGAACGCTCTTTTTTTTCAGCAGTTGGGGTTGGCTTCTGGTGTGATTCTTGCTAATTGTACCAAAGCGCTGTTTAACATAATTGTATCTTGCACGCATGGTTGCCAAGGGAGATTGGTGAAGGGGAGGGAAGAGAGAGCATGATCCCTTTGTCTCTACTGAGAGTCATTGTTTTTTTTCACACAAGATAAGTGAGGGGGAGGAAAGAGGGAGGAAGAGAGAGAGAGAGGGAAAACGGGGTGGTAATGGCCCCGACTTTAAACAGAATGCTTTATTCCTCCTTTGGAAGAGTGAGGGATGTCGGGTGTGAGGGGTTGAGAGGCGAAGGGGGGATAGGGGGAGGAGGCGAGGGCAGTGTAAGCTTTATTGCCGTGTTGTGTGAACAAATGGAAAGAGAAAGAAAGAGGGGGAAGAAGGAGAGGGGAGTTGGAGAGGGGTGGTTTACAGGAGGAGGGTGGGGGTGGGTTTGTACAGACAGTGTGAGGGTGTCAAGTAACATGTTACAACACACCCACCGATCTCCAAAACCTTTAATCAACCACGATTCTTTAGCAGTCCATTCAGCTGCGAGTGAGTTCAAAAAAAAATCCTTGCTGCAGGACCAGCTTCCCCTCCAATCACCCCCTCCTCTCTCTCCACGCCGTCGAATGCACTCACTGACCCACCCACCCATCATACCCACTAAAACGGACTAAAGTGACATTTTTGTGTGCAATTTTAAGGTTGATTGATGACCATTGATCGTGACTGCACACGCTGACCTTTACACACAGTCGATTAGTCTGACATAATGAAAACAATAGCATGCTATTAATTTCATTATGACGTAAAATGTAGCGCGTTCTTGTTTGTAAAATTATTTTTTCTGATAATTTGGTTTTTGAAGGCTAAAGTCTAACCCCCAAAGCAGTAGAAACTGTTAGAGGTTGGGACACGGCAGTTTGGAAGGTGAAGGCCCTTAATTGAATTAGGTAACCATAAACTGACTGGGTGTCCTGAGAGAGTTTTCAAAGCTGTTTTTCATATGACCCCACCTGTGGTTTCGAAACCGAAAGTTCGTCAGTGTAGCTGCCTATGCTCTTACCATTTGACTATGGGCCCCTCCTCTCATTGTTTGTTTCTTTGATGATGATGATTGGATGAGTGATGAAAAAAATGATAGATGATGATTACCACGATGACTGTGAGAAAATGACCACGATGACGACGTAACGAACCACGGAACGACGATGTCGATGGCGTCTTGATTATGATGATGACAAGGATGCTTATTGGAAACAACTACTCTATAGTTGATATGTGACTTCCAAACACACGAAAAATAAAACACAATAAAAAAAAAACGTTTCCCCAAACACAGGCAGGCCAGGTTTATCTACAAGGTTCATTGATTTCAGTACATCAGTAGGTCTTCTTTTTTTTCAGGTGGTTTGTATGCAAATCACATAGAGAGTATCCTGTCGCCTGCTGGCTTCGCTGTTCCACAGGGACAAATCACAAATGAGGTCACCACTTTGGGGGTCACACACTAGAGGAGTACACTGTGCTGAGGCTATTTTTAGTTGCTGTCAATTCTGAATTTACATTTCCCAGGGTACCTATTTATACCAGCTGCAACAATTGTTAAAGGTGCTGAGCCAGCAGATTGAGTGGACGTCCCATTGCTGTGGAAGTTGTCCTGTTTCATACCTACGCCCTTCGTAGTAGTCGTATGTATATTTGACGCACAACAGTGGTGTTGGTAATGTTGCTTATAGCCCAGCTGACGGCAATTGGCCATATTCTGGGGTGTCGCCACGTTGAAGTCTAACTTCAAGGTCATAAAGAAAAAAATGTCTTTCCAAACATCTCTTTAAATAACTCACCTTCAAAACATCGCCCGAAAATTTTGCCTAAAAATCTTTTCTCCATTAAAATCTTAGATCAGATGAAAAAATTGTTAATACCTCAGAAATACAAAAGATACACATGGACGGCTGCGGTAATGTGTTTATGTCTCCACATCATGCAAGTCCCAACACTCTAAAAGAGTATGTCTCTGACGTAATGGTATCCATAACAACGGTTGAACACAAACTGACAGGCTGATCATGGGGGGAACGGTCCAGTGACCTTCTCGCATCTCCCTCTAACTCTATGCTATGTGGCTGTTCAGAGAAACCAGACTTAGCCTTGTCTCCCCTTCAAACAGTGTACATCGCCGCGTTCCAGTGTAATCTATTTCAACTTCGACCCTTCAGCATATTTCTCTTTCATTATGTTGCCATCACCTGCGATCCTGGTAACTATTTCACTTCGACTACTTCAGATTATTTCACTTCTATTATTGTGGCATTGACTGCAATCTAGTGTAACTATTTCACTTCAAATTCAGCAGTTTACTTTCATTATGTCAGGCATCGCCTGCGATCCAGTAATATTTCACATCAACGTACTCTTTACACGTAACTATTTCACTTCAATAAACACTAATCCAGGTATCTATTTCACTTCAACACTACAGCATTATTTCACCTTACCACGTCGGCATCACCTGCAGTCCAGCGTAACTATTTCATTTCAACTAGCACAATCCTGGTGACTGTTTCACTTCAAATGATCAGCATAATTTCATCGTCATTATGTCGCAATCTCTGCGAATCCTGGTTCTATTTTCACTTCAACAATTCAGCATAATATGTCGTCCTGGTAACTGTTTCATTTGACGCAACACATGTCTACTTTGCAGGAGGTATTTCACTTCAACACTCCACATCAGTATCACCAGCTACATTTCCACAAGAAGCTTCACCTCGTTCATTCCAAGTTTAACGATTTCTCTGGCAACACGTCAGTTTCAGTGTTGTCCTGATACTTTTTCTGAGCTACACTCAGTGGTCACGCGTTGTCCAGATAACAATTTCACTGGTAACAACATCAGCATATTTGCACAGTTTAGATAAACTATTTCACTTTCATACACTTGAGAGCTTTCAATTGCAGCCAGGTATTATGCTGACTTCAACATGTTAGCATGACTTGCTGTCTAAGTAACTGATTCACTTAAACACGTGGGCACTCTTGCATTCCGGGAGGAAATTGTTCACTTGAACACAACAGCATCACCTACAGTTAGGTACTACTCGGCTTTTCAACCCACGTGTGCTCTGTATTGACTTCCTAGGTAACTTTTCCACTTCAGCACGTCATCATCACTTGCAGTCCCTCAGTTGACTATTTCACGAAAAGCATCACCTCTCAGTCCAGGGAAGTATTTCAATTCAACAAGGTCAACGTCACATAGACTTCAGGTAAGTATGTCATTTGAATTCTCCAGAGTTGCCTGCTGTCCTGGTAAAACTACTTAATTCGAAGCGTTACGCGTTGCACGGCTCCCATTCAAACTTTAACCACGTGTTAAAACAGAAACTATGGGGCCACCAAACGATGGTACACATAAACTACAAAAAAAACCACAACGCATTTTGTCGGTCAGGATCTTCTCAGGCTGGAAAAATAACTTGTAAGGCTATGGAAATCAAAGGAGGAGCAGAAGACAGTCACTATCTTTTCGATATAGGTGCAAAATTTAAAAAAATGTAATGACTGTTGTTCGTTCTTTGTTTTACAGGGCTTTGCTTTGATTGTTATCTGTATTGCCTACTGAAGACCTAACAGTTGAAACGCGTTGTGTTTGTTTTGTAATTTGTTTGTTCTTACGTTTGGCGGACTGGTAATTCTGTTTTTGTCTTGTTTTCAATTTCCGTCTGCAGTTACCTCAATTTGAAATAAACTTCAGCAGTGAGTGCAACACTGCTGTCCAGGCAGGTATGTCACTTTAACTTGTCAGAATTCTTTATAAAAGTCTGTGTAATCTTTTCACTTTCACACATCATCATTACCTATTTTCCAGAGAACTATTTCATCTCCAACACGCAAGCATCACCTGATTTTCCAATGGACCACTTCAGTGTTGTCACGATGTTTGTCGCGAGGCCTACGACGTTTGACAATCTAGGGTGGCGGAATTATTCATTGTTATTGTTCGTTGCTGTTGTCGTGTATCCGTACCTTTAAAAAAAATGGTTGGTGGTGGTGCGGTTGCACCTTGGTGTTGTTCAGCTCAACTTCTGTTTTGCTTTCTCCTCTCTCTCTCTCTCTATTCCCACTGCCCGTGCTATTCATCCTGATAGGTTCACGGGTGGCTGGTACCTTTCTCTCGAACTTGCTGTCTATCGGCCTTCTCGCCTGTCTTTTTACCTGTTCGCCGTGCTTCATTTCTTTTTAGTTTGAAGTTTGCATCATTCTGTGACGCAGCATGGCATAGTTGGCCGCCATTGCTGAGCGGAGGTTAGCTCTTCACTCGAGCGGAGATTGTCCCTGGGGAGCGCCTGCTCCTGTCTTGTTACTTCACGTTTCATGAGGGTACAGTCGGTTTATCTTTGTCACGACCGAACCCTGGAGTGTTGCCTGACAGGATCGGGCTAGGTGGGACGTGAAGGAAGTGACTGACCTCATACGCTCAGCAAGAGACCCTCACAATAATGATTACGATTCATCACCCCAGTTATTCACACAGCATCATAAACACTCCAACACACGCACCATTGCACGATAACAATTAAAGCACTCCTACGCACACAAACATGCACAATCACGATCAAGATCCAACGGCACAAACATGCTCAATCACGATCATGCATCCAAAACGCACACAACATGCACATCGCAATCAAGCACTCCCACACCCACAACATGAACGATTATTAAATAAATTATTTCACCATACGACGTACACAATCACAATTACAGTTCATTCTAAGAAATATAGCATGTACAACAATTATAAAGGAAATATTTCCAGTATTGGACCCTTTCGCACACATCGGAGTGGCGTTTCCAAATCCCTGCCCTGTTCAAGTCCGCAGGGAGCACCCTAGTCGCACTAGGTGCTACGAGCCGGGTTGGTTCTCGCAGGAGTCGACCAAATAGCCGGACACCCTCGGACTTCCAAGCGGGCAGTGAAGAGCGTGTTTTTTTGTTCCAGGGGGGGGGGGGGGGACGTAGTGTTACTGGAGGTCCTGGGAGGGGGTTCCAGGCCGGGCCGTCGAGACGGCGGGCGTCTTTCTTATTACCAGCCCTCGGTTCCCGACCAGGGTGGCCTCGATCAGCGTTGTGGCCCCCCCCCCCAAAACCCAACAATCCCGTCCGTGAGTCTAAGCCAGACGTGGCCTCGACAGTACGTGACACATCCAGTTCGTTGCTCCAGGTGAAGCCCCGGGAGGGG
>CM031608.1:68503744-68506244 GCA_018398815.1 Conus ventricosus
GTTCTTTTATTGTTTGAATATTACTGGCTCAGAATTTATGTCGTTTTTCCCAACCTTCTGTTCATTGCCTGCTATAAGAATTTCATTATTATAGTTTATTATTGTACCTATCTGGAGTCTGAGGTCAGAAGGCAGCATGTATAAACCAGTGCCAACAGCAAAGTCTACTTTCGATCTTGCGTATTGTAAACATGTTGGTACCTTTGAATACTTGAAGGTAAATCAACTGTAGAATTAATGGCGTCCTCTAAATTTGCTAAGTATTGTTTTTGTGCGTCAAAGCCAGTAGAAGGATCAGTTATGCTCGATCTCGCCTGTGCTTGCGAACCTAGCAAACACCAAACGTAAGTACGAATAGAGTCGTTTATTCGTTCTATTCCCGCCCTTAGTTAGGCCCTTAGAAGTGTCTAAGATAAATGTTGTCCATGCTGTTTTATGCTCTTGCTGTAGGGACCCGGGCTCAACAGTTGTGCCAAAAAAGAAAGATTTGAAAGGAGGATGCCAGTCATAGTTATACTTTCTGTGCGTGCCCCGAAAATAAGGTCGCCTAGGCCATGATTATGATCCAACTTTTGTCTAAAGCCTGTCTTGATGTTAATATTGAATTCGTTACAGATCCTTTCAAAAGCCTTCATGTCTATTCTGTTTGCTGAGTGGATTAAATGGTTTGTCATTTGGTAATGGCGCTTGCAGTTCAGTCAAAATACGTCTGAAGGTGTAATAAAAATGAAATCTGTACACTGACCTCACCAAAGGATCATGGTGATATTTAAATGTCAGCATACGACACTCCACACCCAGTTGATGCGCAAAACACAGCAAAGTTTAACTGGTTCTGATAAAACTGCATCGGATGACTAAACCACGCTTTCTTGATGTGGTCGTTTTCAATAGGGGGGTTAAGATAGCTCTTCAATGGAGTACTCACCTTTTATGAAAAGAGGCAGTCTGGGTCACAGAAATGATAAGGGTGTCAGTTGTTATATTTTTAAGATTGGTAGTGCGGCCCAACAGAATATTTTGCATTAGTATATTTGAATGCACTCATTTTAATTTGTTTTAAAAAATGTTTGTAACAATAACAACCAAGACCGTCCTTCGTTTTTAGAACATGCTATTGATAACGAATGCGGAGCCAAAATGGTTGCACTTCATGAAATATTTTACAAAGTCGTATGTTTAATTATAAGTGAAGCCAGGGAGAATAATAAGATTCAAAAAATTAATAATGCAGGAAACTTAGTTGGCCAGTTAACCATACCTGATGGTTATTACGGGTTTTGCTCACTAAAAGAAGCAATGAGTAACTTTGACATAACTCTCAAACTTACAATGCAAATCTGAAAACAATGTTGTCCTTCAAGCCTGAAGAAGAAGTAGGTTACTATTTTGATAAAGAGCTAAGCTAAAATGTTAGGCTTTACAGCTAACAATTATATATTTAGAGTTACACCAACCAAAACTACTTATGAGGGGGAAAGTCCGCTCGATCTTGCATTACATTCATTACTCTATGTTCATTTGGATGAGCTGAGCACTGATGAAAACTTATATGACGGAAGGCCCTCAACTGTTTTAAGAGCTCTTCCGTCAGGGAAAGCTGCATATTGCGATTATGAAATATACAATTCCCTAATTTACAGTTTAAAGGATTAGTTTGTGGGAGGGTCGGATCATTTAATATAAAAATCAAAGACAAAGCGGGGAAAGTTGTGAAATGTGATAACCTGCACATTGTTTTGGAAATAAAATAATAAGTTGTTCTAAAAAATGTCGCGTGGGCCAGAAGAACCAGGAGTTACATTAGCGCCTGTGAGGTGTATAAACCTTAGAATTAAAAGACCTTGCAGACGTTGCGGACTTTGAACAGAACGGTGAGATAGGCGCTTGTATGGTTTTGAGTACACTAAAGATGGTGATTATAAACGCAAAGAGGTTGGCGACAGCAAAAAGTTTCCTAAACTAGAACACTGCGCAATCTAGAGGCAAATAATGTTGGCCAGTATGAATATAAAATAGTTCAAAAACCTGACCTCAATGGCATTTAGAACCATATTTAGAATGGGACATAAAATTTGAATTCATAAGTCCATTTACATATTTTAGCCGTCAAAAAAGTTTCAGAAAAGCATTCAACTTGGCCCTTTACATGTAAGTCTTATGCCGGACGACAAATAGCGGAAAGAAATTGAAATAACGCCGTATGGGAAAAAGCAGTACATCCTCCACAGAAAAGAAACAGTTGTAAAAAAAGCTTCTACAAAATTACAGTTCTTTCCAAGCAGAAAATTAGGAGACACGTTCACAATGATATTTGAAATTTCTGTCTTTAAAGATGTGGAGAGGGATGGGGTTGTGGGCGTTAGTGACGACCTTATA
The DNA here is from genome assembly GCA_018398815.1 of Conus ventricosus. Taxonomy (NCBI): domain Eukaryota; kingdom Metazoa; phylum Mollusca; class Gastropoda; order Neogastropoda; family Conidae; genus Conus; species Conus ventricosus. Next base: position 68,506,124 of record CM031608.1, read on the forward strand.
AAAGGAATTAATATTAGCTGGCAAAACTTAGATGTTAAACGTCTTAACGTTACTATCGTCGTTCTTCACAATGGCGAGGATATTAAGATCATAACAACAAGCAACAAAATCAATGTTGACT
>CM031608.1:68513744-68521244 GCA_018398815.1 Conus ventricosus
GTGACAGGAACAACCACAGGACTGAAAAAGGGACAGGATTAAACAAAGAATGACAAAGACACAGGATCAAACAAAGAAAGTGAAAGGGACAGCAAAGACCAAAAAGGCACAGGATTAAACAAAGAAAGTGACAGGAACAACACAGACCGAAAAAGGCACAGGATCAAACAAAGAAAGTGACAGGAATGACAAAGACCGAAAAAGGCTCAGGATCAAACAAAGAAAGTGACAGGAACAACAAAGACCAAAAAAGGCACAGGATCAAACAAAGAAAGTGACAGGAACAACAAAGACCGAAAAAGGCACAGGATCAAACAAAGAAAGTGACAGGAATAACAAAGACCAAAAAGGCACAGGATCAAACAAAGAAAGTGACAGGAACAACAAAGACGGAAAAAGGCACAGGATCAAACAAAGAAAGTGACAGGAACAACAAAGACCAAAAAAAGGCACAGGATCAAACAAAGGAAGTGACAGGAACAACCACAAGACGGAAAAAGGCACAGGATCAAACAAAGAAAGTGACAGGAACAACAAAGACTGAAAAAGGCACAGGATCAAACAAAGAAAGTGACAGGAACAACCACAAGACTGAAAAAGGCACAGGATCAAACTAACAAAGTGACAGGAGCAAGCACAAGACCGAAAGAGACAGGATCGATCAAACAGAGCGGCATAAACAGGAGAAAATGTACAGCACTGCATCTCCAGACGTGATCGAATGCGGGCCTGAATAGCCGGACAAAAAAATAACTGACTGATTTTCCTGTGTGAGACACAAAAGTTTCAGTTTCAGTTTCATCAAAGAGGCGTCACTGCGTGCGGATTCGTCCATATATACGCTGCACCACATCCACTAAGTTTTGAGACCACACTGCGCATGATTTAAAAGCTGATGGATTAATGAATTAATAACTAAGATTAGATGAGAACTGAAGAAGAGGGTCTCGTGGCTACGACTTAGCAGATGTTTGACCTACGCATTAGCCCGACGCGCTGGTCAGACCCTTGACATACAAAAGAAAGTGATCCTGTTTAATTGCACTGCCGCTCGTTGTCACTCAACCTCCCCCCCCCCACTACCCCCTCACCCATCATCACCATCCAGCTCTCTCCACCAGCTTAAAAATAGTAGTTCACAGCTTTAAACATGGGCAAAAATCGGCTTATTCTGGTGCCCGTGAAATCTGTGGCTCGCGCTCTGCAGATTAAAGAAATAATCATTGCTCGCAACAGTCAGTAAAGAAGCGTACGTGAAGATGGCTTTGGTGTTTACTATACTAAACTTGATTCCCCATGGGTAGTGTATGGAAAGTTAATAATAGATACGGGTTTTCCCGCAAGCAAAAAAGGGTTCGGTCTATATATAGCACAGAAAAAAAAGACATTTCTTTTACACCTATCCATCAATCTGACATTCATGTTACACCTGGCCATCAATCTGACACTTATTTTACACATGGCCATCAGTCTGACATTTATGTTATACCTGTCCATCAATCTGAAATTTTGGTTGCATCTGACCATCAGTCGTGAGATTGTTTACATCCGACCATTAGTACGTAACATTCAGTCATCAGTCACATGACCATCAGCATGCGACATTTTGTTTACACCAGACCGTTAGTCTGTGATATTTAGTTTACAGTCAGTCATCAGTCTGTGACATTTTGTTTACACTTGACCATCAGCACGCGACATTTTGTTTACATCAGACCGTTAGTTTGTGACATTAGCACCAGACCATAAGCCTGTGACATTTGTTTACATCGCAAGTCAGTCTATGACATTTTGTATATATTGGCTCTTAGTCTGTGACAGAGTGACTTTTGGTAACACCAGACCACCCGTTTGTGACATTTTGTTTGTACCTGACCAATCGTCTGTGACATTTTATTTGTACCTGACCATTCGTCTGTGACATTTTGTTTGTACCTGACCATTCGTCTGTGACATTTTGTTTGTACCTGACCATTAGTGTGTAACATTTTATTTGTAACTGACCATCAGTGAGTGACATTTTGTTTGTACCTGACATTCGTCTGTGACATTTTATTTGTACCTGACCATCAGTGTGTGACATTTTATTTGTACCTGACCATCAGTGTGTGACATTTTGTTTGTACCTGACCATCAGTGTGTGACGCTTTATTTGTACCTGACCATCAGTGTGTGACGCTTTATTTGTACCTGACCATCAGTGTGTGACATTTTGTTTGTACCTGACCATCAGTGTGTGACATTTTATTTGTACCTGACCATCAGTGTGTGACGCTTTATTTGTACCTGACCATCAGTGTGTGACATTTTGTTTGTACCTGACCATCAGTGTGTGACGTTTCGTTTGAACCTGATCATCTGCATGTGACATTTTGTTTACACCAGAACATCAGTCTGTGACATTTCGTTTACACCAGACCATCATTCTGTGACATTCTCTTTACATCTGGTAATCATTCTGTAATATTTTGTTTACACCTGGTTATTATTCTGTGACATTTTGTTTACACCTGGTTATCAATCTGTGACATTTTGTTTACATCGGTTATCAATCTGTGACATTTTGTTTACACCTGGTTATCAATCTGTGACATTTTGTTTACACCTGGTTATCAATCTGTGACATTTGTGTTTACACCTGGTTATCATTCTGTGACATTTTGTTTACACCTGGTTATCATTCTGTGACATTTTATATACACAAAGTTATCATTCTGTGACATATTTTTTACACCTGGTTATCATTCTGTGACATTTTGTTTACACCTGGTTATCAATCTGTGACATTTTGTTTACACCTGGTTATCATTCTGTGACATTTTATATACACAAAGTTATCATTCTGTGACATATTTTTTACACCTGGTTATCATTCTGTGACATTTTGTTTATGTGATAGAATGCGGTTGAAAGATACGCATGCGCGACGAAACCGACGCTCGGCTTGGCGGTTGGCTCTGGCCATTTCCTAGACAAATTATAGTGGATCGCAAAACATCATTAAGCGTGTTTGTCTGTCGTCCGTGTGCCTGCTGATCGTGATATGGTGGCAGCGGTCCTCAAGTGCCACGTCTCCCATAAGTGACAGTGCCTCTCAGTGACGTTTTACCTTTTTTTTTCCTCGAAACGACTCTCTGTGCCGTTTCGACCGAACAGGTTACGAGTACGAAGTCAACGGACAGCGTGCAGAATTGGTCAGATAAGTGTGAATTCCCTCAAATTTAATGATTGACGCTCAGGTGTGTTTCATATTACGTTTTTTGTTGTTTGGGACTTGTGAATTTTAGCATTTCTTTTCCAAGCAAATTAGTTTTAATATTTGGTAGGGTTCTTACGAGTCATGGCATTTAAACCACCAGATGCCTTTGACTTCTCACAACCAGAACAGTGGCCCTCATGGCGTCAAAGATTTCTTCGCTATCGCACTTGTAGTGAACTCTCTAAGAAGGACTTTGAAGTTCAAGTGTCCAGTCTGATTTACAGCATGGGGCCTGATGCTGAAAGGATATATTCTACTTTCACCATCACCACTGGTCACCAGGCAGATGAAGATCCACCAGATACAAATTTTGATGATGTCATTAAGATGTTTAATGCACATTTCACTCCAAAGAAAAACATAATTCATGAGCGTGCAAAATTTAACCTGCGCAACCAGGCACAGGGTGAAAATGTGGAGACCTACATTCGTGCACTGTATGAACTGGCTGAGAGTGCAGACTTCGGTTGTAAGGACACCGCCATTAGGGATCGACTGGTGGTAGGTCTCTGTGACAGGGACCTCTCAGAGAAACTGCAGCTTCAACCAAACCTGACTCTCAAAGATGCTATCCAGATAGCAAGACAGCACGAACTTGTCAAGCAGCAGATGAGGGAACAACGTGACATGAGCGCCAGCCTTGATGCAGTGCACTCCCATAGTTTTCGAGGTGCACAACGGGGACTGCACCGTGGTGGTGGCCACGGAGGGCATTCTTTCGCCCACTTCAACTCACCGCAGAGGGGTAACAGAGGTCAACACGCCAGAGGCCATCAACCCAGAGGTCAACACGCCAGAGGTCAATACATTAGAGGTCAACACGCCAGAGGACAGCGGGACGGTACGGACCATCATCGAGGAGGTGGAACGTGCGGCAACTGTGGTCGGGAACCACACTACAGCAGAAACGAGTGTCCTGCTCGCGGCAAATTTGTCGCAAGTGCGGGAAATACGGACATTTTATCAATGTCTGCAGACAGAACCGGCGGCCAGAGGTCAACGAGGTGGAGACATACTACCTGGGCTCCATCTCCACTCCAGCAAGTGAGCCACCATGGTTCACGTATTTGGACATCTGCAACCCCCCAGTCCGCTTCAAGATAGACACGGGAGCTGATGTGTCTATCATCTCTTCATCCCAATACAACCAATTCCCCTGCCCTCCTCCCTTACAGCAAACAAAGGTAGCACTCTGTAGCCCATCTGGTCCCTTACCCTGCAGAGGACAGTTCACTGCAACTGTCAAAACGGAAAATGGACCTCACTGTTTGCAGTTTTTCGTTGTTGACTCAACCACTACTGACAATCTTTTGGGACGAACAGCAGCGTGCCAACTTCTCCTTGTCCAGCGCATTAACGAGGTTTCCTCTCATATCTTTGGGGAGCTTGATGATAAGCCTGTCAACTGCACTCCCGTGAAAATTCAACTCAAAGACGACGCTCAACCCTACAACATCTCGACGGCAAGGAGGATACCAATTCCACTGTATGAGAAGGTGAAAGCAGAACTAGAGAGAATGTCAGCAGCCAATGTCATCGAGGCCATTACCGAACCAACAGATTGGTGCGCACCAATGGTTGCTGTTATGAAAAAATCTGGAGCAGTCAGGATCTGCACGGACCTCAAGAAGCTGAATTTAGCTGTGAAGAGAGAAAGGTATATGATACCAACGATCAATGACGTTCTTCACAAGCTGAAGGGGTCAACAGTGTTTACAAAACTAGATGCCACGTCAGGATTTTGGCAGATTCCTCTGGACTTACAGACAGCAAAGTTGACAACTTTTATGACACCCTTTGGAAGATTCTACTACAAAAGACTACCATTTGGCATTAGCTCAGCCCCAGAGATCTTTCAAAGGAAGATGGAAGAGATTCTCCACGGAGTCAGCAATGTCATCTGCTACTTTGATGACATTTTGATCCACAGCCAGAACGCACAAGAGCATGAGAGACACCTTGAGGCAGTTATGCAGAGACTCGCAGAGGTTGGTCTCAAACTCAACCAGGAGAAGTCAGAATTCTGGAAAAGCAGCATTGATTTCCTGGGTCATTGTATCAGCGGAGAAGGTATTCGTCCAAGCAACGAAAAAGTCGAAGCAATGATCAACATGCCAGAGCCACAGAACATCACTGACCTGAAAAGGATCCTGGGAATGGTCAACTTTCTTGGACGCTTCATTCCACATCTGTCCAGCACCCTGCGTCCCATGACAGAGCTACTGGAAAAGGACAAGGAGTGGATGTGGGGAAATCCTCAGCAAGCGAGTCTTAGTGCCGTCAAAACCATGTTGTCAGCGGCTCCGACTCTAGCCTTCTTTGACCTTGCCAAACCCACAACAGTGAGCAGTGATGCCAGCAGCTATGGACTTGGTGGCGTCCTTCTCCAAGAACATAATGGGGTCAAGAAACCTGTTGCGTACTGTTCACGCACCCTCACACCTGCTGAGCGCGCCTATGCTCAGATAGAAAAGGGAAAGCCTAGCAGCAGTGTGGTCCTGCGAAAAATTCTCCAGATACCTTGTGGGACTAGAAGACTTCAAACTGGAGACAGATCACAAGCCTCTCATACCACTTATCAACACCAAGGATCTTCAGGACACGCCCCTTCGCTGCCAGCGGCTCCTTATGCGCATGATGCGGTTCAACCCGATAGCTGTTTTCACTCCTGGCAAGAACCTCATCATCGCCGACACACTGTCAAGAAGCCCCCAGACAGAGCCGGAAAGCCCACAAGAACGCCAGTTGTTGGATGACGCTGTGACTCATATCGACCTTGTCCGGTCAACCTGGCCAGTGTCAGACAAGCAGCTCCGAAGAATTGCAGAAGAAACAAAGAGTGACACCACCTCAGAGCAGCGCTCGAGTACACAGCAAAAGGATGGCCCGTCTACAAGAGTGACGTCAACCTTGAACTCCAGGAGCTCTATGCAGTCCGAAACGAGCTCAGTGTTCACGAAGGGCTACTCATCAAAGGAAATCGCATTGTCATCCCAGTCTCTATGCAAGAGGAAATCTTGGAAGCCATCCATGCCGGACACCAAGGCATCACCAAGTGTCGCGAGCGCGCCAACAATGCTGTTTGGTGGCCCAGAATCTCCAAAGAAATTGCCCAAAAGGTACGCTCTTGTGCCCTCTGTGATGAAAAGAAGCCATCGCAGAGATCAGAGCCTCTCAGACCTACACCTCTACCTGAAGGGCCTTTTCAAATGATTGGTGCCGACCTGTGTGAAGTCAAGGGTTCTCAGTACCTCGTCGTCATCGACTACTTCTCCAGATATTTGGAAATTGCTCACCTGCCAACCATGACATCCGCCTGTGTGATCGGAAAACTGAAGAACATTTTTGCCCATCATGGGATCCCGAATGTTGTAGTCACAGACAATGGACGACAGTTTTCCTCATCGGAATTCAAGACCTTCTCTGACACTTGGCATTTCACGCATGCTACCAGTAGTCCTTACTTCCGCAGAGCAACGGAGAAGCAGAGAGAGGAGTGCAGATCGCCAAGCGAATCTTGCAACAGAAGGACCCTTTTCTTGCTCTTCTCGCATACAGAGCAACTCCCACGGCGTCTACAGGAGTGAGTCCAGCTGAACTCGCCATGGGAAGAAGATTGAGGACTACAGTTCCAACACTTCCTGTCAACTTGAAACCGCAGGAATATGACAGAGAGACCATAGCTCAAAGGGATGCTAAAGCCAAAGAGAACAACAAGAAATACTACGATAGGCATCATGGAGTTCGATCCCTTCCTGAGCTCCTCCCAGGGACTATGTCCTGCAGAAACTGGATCATGATCCCAATGGTCCAGACCTGCCAGAGTCCTCAACCAGATCGCGCCCAGATCTTACCTGGTGGAGAACTCCCAAGGTATGCGGTACAGGCGGAACCGCAGACACCTCCGCCTATCCCACTCCATCCCTCAGGGTGCCTTTGCTCAGAGTGCCGCCTGCCACAACTCCCAACTGAACCCAGGGTCCCCTGTCCTGACCCTCAGCCAAAAGTATATCCTTTGGCTGATCCCCAGTCACCAGGAACACCTCAGGCTGGTATCCAATGCCACCAGCCAAACCCTCCCGGGACACCAGCGCCCTGCCTTCTACAGCAGCCCATCCAGACCGGTCCATCTACAGCATCACCTGTTTCCGTTCAGACAACCCGCTGTGGACGAGCTGTTGTCATTCCAGCACGATACAGGGACTAACACCATCCTCTTCACCCTGTGGTCTACCGTACCG
>CM031608.1:68526330-68607111 GCA_018398815.1 Conus ventricosus
CAGCAGCACAACTCGACTACTCAAGAGTGGCCAGGAATAATTTTCCTTAGGTTTGTACACTGAAAGTACCTGTAGCTCCTAGAGACATAATTAGAGATAAGTTCAAACATTCAGTACAGAATGACCAACAAAGAATTGACACAAGTAAAGTGCACTTTCACACATCGACTTTTTACTTGTTTATACTGGGAGGAAATATTCATATCAATTCACTGATTCAGCTCTGGCTGACTTGTGTTTCCGACTTCTTTCTTCATCATTAAAGAGGGAAAGTTCTGGATGAGTTGAGTTGGAGTCCTCTTGAAATATCAGAACTTACTGATGTTGGAGAAGATAGTTGATCTCTTTCTCTAGTTGCTTTGACTGATCCACTTCTCTGTAGATCAGCTGATCAGGTGCTGGGCTGCGGTGTTTGTCCACTACCAGGCATGCCCAGGGTCCTAGGATCCGGTCACAAGACAGAACCTGGTTTGTAGTTAGGTAGCTGAGAGTCTGGCTTGTCGAGTTCTTACACTTGTCCTCTGGCTTTCAGTAAATGTGTGAGATCTCAGGCAACAAAGGATTAGACCAGCCTACATATATCTGCCATAATCATCAGTCTCCGCTTTCCCTCAGAGTTTGAATAAAACAAGGGGTAGGAGAAAGTAATACAAATGCTGAACAATGGAACTCAAATAACGCTCAATGTTTTTCTTAGAAATGAAGTTGAAGTAACTTGGAATAGACTTAGCCTAGTACACATGTTGTTAGGATTACAGTCACACACTACAAAGCATTCTGACAATTAACTGTATTCATGAATGCACTTAATAGTTTCACGTAGTGGGCTACAGACATGCTGCTTTTCCGGTCAGAATTTATCATTTAGTTATCATCTTCACAGATAGTATAAAATACTGGCAAAAGTCGGATTGCAAACAAAGAATGTTAATCAGATTGTTAACAAAGAATCTTACTCAAGCATCTTAACCTGTGCTACCAAGTTGTGGCAAACTAATACAATAAAATACTCATTCATCATCTTGCCAGATGTCACCAAGTATCGGCATAAAGTTACACTGTCAAACCACATTGCATACATACAATCAATGCACAGTCTCAAAATCTAGAAACATAAATTCAGCTTATAGTTCTTCTGGGAAACAGTGCACCTTAGCACATAGGAGATTTAGAGGATGTGGAGATGATCGTTTCCTTCTCTGATTTATCCTTGTTGTCTTTCAGTGGCTGTCAGTGGAGGCAGTGTGTGCTCACCGTGTTTGTCCTTTTTGTAGGCGAAGCCACCAATTCCGTTTCCTGTTCCGGTTGGCTTTGTGTCACTAAAGACAAAGGAAAGGGGATGGGGGGTGGGGGGGGGGGGGGTTGGTCATCCTCCACCACTTACAGTGGGAGGTAAGGTGAGAAGATTCGAGAACGCTCTTTTTTTTTAGCAGTTGGGGTTGCTTCTAGTGTGCCTTCTTGCTAATTGACAAAGCGCTGTTTAACATAATTGTATCTTGCACGCATGGTTGCCAAGGAGCTTGGTGAAAAGGGAGGGAAAGAGAGAGCATGATCCTTTGTCTCAACCTGAGATGATCATTGCACACAAGATAAGTGAGAGGGAGGAAAGAGGGAGGAGAGAGAGAGAGAGAGAGACGGGTAAATGGCCGACTTTAAACAGACTGTGGGAAGAGTGAGGGATGACGGGGTGTGAGGGGTTTGAGAGGGAAGAAAGGGGGAGGAGGCGACGGCAGTGTAAGCTTTATTGCTGTGTGTGAGACAAATGGAAAGAAAAAGAAAGAGGGGAAGAAAGGAAGGGGAGTAGAGAGAGGGTTGAACAGGAGGGGGTGGGGGTGGTTAGCACAGATCAGTGTGAGGGTGTCAAGTAACATGTTACAACCCCCCACCCATCTCAACCATTATCAACCACAAATTCATTAGCAGTCCATTCAGCCTGAGAGAGTTCAAATCCCTGCTGCCTGACCAGCTTCCCCTCCAATCACCCCCTCCCCTCTCCCACGCCAACGAATGCACTCACTGACCCACCCACCCATCGAACCCACTAAACGACCATAAGTGACATTTTTGTGTGCAATTAAGTTTATTGATGACCATGATCGTGACAGCACACGCTGACCTTACACACACATCGAATAGTCTGACAATCATGAAAACAATGCATGCTATTAATATCATTATGACGAAAACTGTAGCGCGTTCTTGTTTGTAATTATTATTCTGATTGGTTTTTGAAGGCTAAAGTCTAATCCCACAGCAGTAGCAAACTGTTAGAGGATGGGACACGGCAGTATGGAAGGTGAAGGCCCTAATCTGAATTAGGTAACCATAAACTGCTGGTGTCCAAAAGAGAGTTTTCAAGCTGTTAACCATATGACCCCACCAGTGGTTCGAACCGAAGTCGTCAGTGTAGCAGCTTATGCTCTAACCATTTGACTATGGGCCCCCCCTCTCATTGTTTGTTCTTTGATGATGATGGATGAATGATGATGAAAAAATGATGATGATGATTACCACGATGACAGTGAGAAAATGACGACGATGACGACGATAACGACCACGACGACATGACGATGGCGACGATGATTATGATGATGACAATGATGCTTCTTGGAACCAAACTCTATACAGGCGAGACCGGATGTAAGAAAGTCGTCGGACCCACATTTTTCTTTCATACACCCGGGTCTTTACTAAATCCGGTTAACCGGATGTATGAAAATATTGAGGATCGACTTTCATACATCCGGCCACGCGTCTTTTACTTGATAAAAGTAGTTTTTTTTTTTCCATATCATTTTGTATTTATTTGTTTTTTTATGTTTAAATGTTTTGATACATATCCTAGTTAGAAGAAAAGGTTGTGAATAACAAGTGGAAAAGTACATGTACTTTCATACACACAATCAGGACAACTGGTAGAAAGAGCAACTGTTTGTGTAAGGAACTGTTCTGCTTTGCATGTGCCGTGCACTCTCCGCCCCCCCTCCCCTCCCTCTCTCTGTGTATGCGTGTGTGTGTGTGTGTACGTGCGTGCGCTCGCGCGCACGTGTGTGTATGTGTTTGTGTGTGGCACAACTGTATTGTGTGTGTTCCCTCCACAACCCTTTTGCGCTTTTGACGATGTTTTGGTCGTGGAAGCTTTGTAAGGACCGTTGGCGTAGCAAATAAAATTAATTTTCTGAGTTCTCTCTCTCGCTCTCTCTCTCTCTCTCTCTCTCTCTCCTCTCTCTCCTCTCTCTCTCTCTCTCCTCTCTCTCTCTCTCTCTCTCCCCTCTCTTTTCTCCAAAACCACACATTTATAACACACACACACGCGCACACTGAATACAAAAAGTGAGTTAAACTTAAAACCAGTTTAAATGATAAAAACAACAACAACATAAAAAAAAACAACTGAGTCACACCCACGACCAAAGCCTCTGGTTCTAATTGTACAAAAAATGCCTTCCTGGGCTATTATGGCTCTTCAGTCATGACAAATTTATAACAGGTTAAAATGACTGAATAGACAAACAAAACAAGTTATTCATGGAGTTAAACATAAAATCAGTTTAATGGATAAAATCAACAACAAAACAACAAGAACATAAAATACAACAACATAAAATACAACAACAAAAATACAACAACATAAAATACAACAACATAAAAAGATAACAACTGATTCACATCCATGACCAATGTCTCTGGTTATAAATGTAACAAAAATGCCTTCTGGGCTGTTATGGGTCTTCGTGACGAATTTATAACAGGTTAAAAAAATGATTGAATGGACAAACAAATTAAGCAGAACAACTCATTGACAGCTATAGAATCTGGATAAAAATCAGTTGGTGGGGAAGTTTTCAGGGCATCCTCATTTAGATTCCCTTTTGTGGACACCACCCGCTCAAAATGGCCACAAACATTTCGGAGGTAAATGTTCTCCTCGGACCTGTCTACCCCATTTATCGGGAAAAGGGTGGGTGTGGCAGCCATCTCCGCGAGCATTCGGAAGTGCTGTGTACACCACAATGGTGGTTTGAAGGAGGGTGGCAGCGCGAATATCTCTACATCCGACCCCCATGAACGGGGTCGGAGGTGTTGTGAGCGAGATAATCACCTACATCTCCATCCACGTATGCAGAGAAAGCCTGGTGATTCCTGCACATGATGTCGATTATTTTTCTCGGACAACCATGTGCGGGCCTGGCTACCACATAAATCAAGGCTTATGGCACGATACAGGCAGTTTCCATCCCCTACAATGTGGTTTAACTCCAAAGGGACCCCAAGATTTTGGGGTTTTGGACACCGTTCGGGCAAAAACAAAGGGCCCGAAAGGCCCCCAAATCTTGCACACTGGCGAACCCTCCATTCCACATTAGTGGGATGAAAGGCTAGAGCTGCCCCTCGTGTGCACCACAAAATTTTACTTCTCCTTCTTCCCCGTCTTCCCATTTTCTTTTCTCTCCGCTACAACTGCCCCTGTCTCCTCCCTCTCTTACCCCCTTCCTCTCCTCTCTTCCCAAGTCCCTCTCTCTCCCTTCGCTTTCCCATGTCCTTCCAAACTCCTCTCTCTCCTTTCTCCTCCCCCCTATGTCTCCCGTCTCATCCCAAGTCCCTCTTTCTCCACTCTCCTTTCCCCTCTCTCTTGTCCCCTCTCCTCCCACGCAACTCCCTTCCCCCTCTCCTCCTATGCCACTGTCTCTTTCAAAAAAGTCTGACACCCGTGTTTGCTTTCCAAAGTCATCCCAAGTCCCTCTTTCTCCTGTCTGTTTCCCACTCTGTCTCGTCTCCTCTCTTTCCACGCCACTTCCCCCTCCTCTTCCACTCACGCCACTTCCTCCTCCCTCTCCTCCCAGGCCACTTCCTCCTCCCCTTCCTCCCAAAACCACTTCCTCCTCCCTCTCCTCCCAGGTCACTTCCTCCTCCCTTCCTCCCACACCACTTCTCCTCCCTCTCCTCCAATGCCTCTGTCTCTTTCAAAAAGTCTGAAACACGTGTCTGTTTTTTTGAATCCTCAGTGTGGCGTAAGAGAATCTCCTTGAACCCATTGAAGCACTTGATCAGTTCCGTCTTTCCTGTCAGCATACAAAAGTTGCTAATGACCGTTGCGGACGCCATAGCCTCTCTTGATGACACCAGGGCATTTCTTCGTCTTCTTCCTCTGAAGATGCATCGGAATCTGGATTCTGGAAGTGGACGGTTCTGCTGCTACATCCGGTGCGCTGTTGGGTCCTCGGTGAGCACTTCCTCATCAACAGTGAAGTAATCAGATTCGGGGACGTTCCACTCCTGAAACAGGCGAGAAAGGAGCGGCTCCACTTCCTCTGTCTTTCTCAAGGCAGGGTTCTGAATCTGATGTTGTCTGGTCATCTGAGGAATGACGGAAGCCAGCGTTGCGAAAGCAGTGGGCAATGGGGTCTGTAGTGACCTTTTCCCACGACTGCGTCGTCTGTGTAAAGGCATCAAGAAGAGTTGGCTGGTAGGTACACTCCTCCGCCCTCAATGCAGGCGAGAAGGTTCAAACACATGGACCTCCTGTACTTCACTTGAAATTCTGAATGATGCCCGCATCAAGGGGGTGGAGTTTCGATGTCGCATTTGCGGAAGGAACAGTAACTCGACTGCACGGAGATCAGGCAATTTGTGACTGGAACAGTTGTCCATCACGAGTAGGACCTTCCTATTTTTGCCTTTCCATTTTCTCTGTCAAACTGAATGAGCCAGGGTTTGAATATTTCTTTTGTCATCCAAGCAGATGCGTTGCTGTCATATTGCACAGGCAAATCTTTCTTGACTGTTTTGAAGCATCTCGGGTTCGCGTATTTGCCAATAAAGATTGGCTGACGCTGTCTGTTCCGGTCATGTTGCAACAAAACGTGATTGTCACTCTCTCCGCGCGATTTCTTCCCTCCGGTGCAAGTCCCCTCCCCTCTGAAGGCAAATGTTCTGTCAGGAAGAAGTTTCCAAAACAACCTTCTCGTCCACGTTGTAGACATCGTCGGCCTTGTATCTGTCTAGCGTTGGGCGCAAAATGTCTTCGACCCAAGCGTCTGTTGACTTCTCGTCGACGGAAGCCCTCTCGCCATGCATCTTTTTGAGACAAGGCCATGTGGAGTCTTCCAACGCTGCAGCCAGGAGTTTGTGCATGTCCAATTGCTTTCTCCCATCGATGCAGCCAACTCCTCGGCTTTGGAGCGGAAAGATCAAGCCGTCAAGGGAACGTTGCTTAACCTGAATGTGGAAATTTAAAAAAAGTTGAATTACATTTTTGAAAAAGAAATCAGTAGTGGAATTATGCACTCATTGTTTCATTTCTTGACAGCCAATTCAAATTCAAAATTTTTAATACACTTCCATGCGGAAAACTCATGTGTGGTTGGTCAGTAAATAAGTAAAGCATTCTAAAAAGACATTCTCTATAAAAATCATGAAATAAACAGGTGGATACATATTCCATACAAATACTCATGCAATATATATTTTCTAAGGATATCGTGCCATCACACACGCACACACACACACGCACACACGCGCACACACACACACACACACACACACACACACACACACACACACACACCACACACACACACACACCACGCACACACACACACACAACGCATACACACACCCAACTACTGCACCCCCACCACTTCCTCCCCCCTCCCCTTCCACACACACACATACACACACTGATGCGCTCACGTACACACACTGACACGCACACACACCACACACCCCACACACACCACACACCACACACACACACACACACACACACACACACATATGCACACACACACGCACGCACACAGGTGTATTTATACAGTATGTACATGTATCACAATTGTGTGTCAAGTATCACATATGTCATATCACATTGAAGCAGCCAGTACTCGAGCGACAGCAGGAAACCCACGCATGCACTACGCTCACGCTCCCCACACAACCCTCGCGCACGCACGCCACACACATACACCCCCCACCCCCACACACCCATGCATGCACACAAGCCACACACACACCACACACATCATGCGCGCACATACACACACACACACACACACACACACCACACACACACACACACACACACACACACACACACACACACAAAAGAGGCACACAATGCATACTGGCGTCAGAAGGGGAGGAGGACGCTACGACAAGATCGAGGGTTGGAGGGCGGGGGGGAGGGGGGGGGGGAGGGACGGGGAGGGGGGGGGGAAGGCTAGAAGCGGATTCAGCCGCACAGGTAGTATAGAATGTAGAACTGGGTATTGAACGCCCATAACTTGATGCCCCTCCCCCCAGCCACCTCCATAAGTTTTTAGGCTAGCAGACAATCAGGCACTGAGGCACAAAGTACAAGAAGACAGACAGACAGACAGACCAGCAAACAGACAGACAGGGACACGGGCACCGAGACAGAAGATAGACAGGCTGACAGACAGACAGACAGACAGACACACACACACACACACAACACACACCCCACACCCCACACACACCACACACACACACTAGCACGCACGCATGCGCGCACACGTACACACACTGGGCACGTGCGTATGTGCACACACATACACACACTGTGACACACTGATACCCACTTTTAGAGCGCGGACAGTATCAACATACATTTTCAAATCAATCAACAAATAAAAATTCATAAGGAAAAAATAAGAATAGCCCACCTGCATGACGTAAACCAGTCCAGCAGCGCTTTGTCCACAGACGGCAGCTGAGAGCTCCGTGCCCGCTTGCTCGTCGTCACAATATCGCCGCTTCTTGCCTGAGCAAGATATTTGTTCTTGTCTTTCATGATGTTCGACAGCGTTGGCGGGGGACACCTAAATCAATGGCCATCTGTGTTCGGGATTTGTGTGGACTGTCCTCTACTGCCTTTATGATTTTAAGGCGCTCAGACAATGTCAACACTCTACGTTTGCCTGTAACTTTCGCTTTGCGGTGCGGTCCGCCATTTTGCAAGTTCGAGTCGCTATGGAAGGGAAATTACTCTTACCACACTTTGGTGACTTGGGTCTACTTTCGTTTTCTTACAACCGGTCTTGCAACAACGCATTTGTGCTGCTCGGGGCCAAGATTTGCTTTCATACAACCGGACTTTTTTTACATCCGATTTTCATACAACCGGAAAATTCTAAGTAATAACAAAGAGTAGCTTCTGCCGGGACCCTGCTGCCCCTTTCATACATCCAACTTTCATACATCCGGTGTTTTATACATCCGTCTATACTGTAATAACAAAGAGTAGCTTCTGCCGGGACCCTGCCTGCCCCTTTCATACATC
This sequence comes from Conus ventricosus, assembly GCA_018398815.1. Classification (NCBI taxonomy): domain Eukaryota; kingdom Metazoa; phylum Mollusca; class Gastropoda; order Neogastropoda; family Conidae; genus Conus; species Conus ventricosus. The sequence goes on from CM031608.1 coordinate 68,534,633, forward strand.
CAGATTTTCATACATCCGGTGTTTATACATCCGGTCTATACTGTAGTTGATCTGTGACTTCCAACACACGAAGAAAAAAAAAAACAATAAAAAAACGTTTCCCCAAACACAGGCAGGCCAGGTTATCATACAAGCGTTCATGAATTTCAGACATCATTAGATCTACTTTTTGACAGGTGTTTTGTATGCAAAGCCACATAGAGGATCTACTTTTTGACAGGTGTTTTGTATGCAAAGCCACATAGAGGATCTACTTTTTTGACAGGTGTTTTGTATGCAAAGCCACATAGAGGATCTACTTTTTGACAGGTGTTTTGTATGCAAAGCCACATAGAGGATCTACTTTTTGACAGGTGTTTTGTATGCAAAGCCACATAGAGGATCTACTTTTTGACAGGTGTTTTGTATGCAAAGCCACATAGAGGATCTACTTTTTGACAGGTGTTTTGTATGCAAAGCCACATAGAGGCGTGTCCTGTCGCTCTGCTGGCGTCAGCAGTCCACAGGGACAATCAAAATGAGGTCACCACTGGGACACCCACTAGAGGAGACACTGTGCTGAGGCTATTTCTTATTTGCTGTCAATTCTGAATTTACATTCACAGGGTACCTCTTTATACCAGCAGCAACAATTGTTAAGTGGCTGAGCCAGATTGAGTGGGCGTCCCCTTGCTGTGGAAGTGTCCTTTATCATACCTGCGCCATCAGTTGTAGTCGTGTATATTTGCGCAATACAGATGGTGATGGTAATGTTGCTTATAGCCCAGCTGACTGCAAAGGGCCATATCAGGGCTGTCGCCACGTTGAAGTCAACTCACAAGTCATTAAAGAAAAAAAAATGTCATTCACACATCTCTTTAAAACACACTTTCCAAAAACACGCCCGAAATTTTGTTAAAAATCTTTCCTCCATAAAATCTTAGATCAGATGAAAAATGTTCAACACCCTCAGAAATACAAAGATCACACCATGGAGGCTGCTATAAATTGTTTATGTCTCACATCATGCAAGTCCGAACACTCTAAAAGAGTATGTCTCTGTACGTAATGGTATCCATAACAACGTTGAACACAAACTGGCAGGCTGATCATGGGGACGGACCAGTGACCATCTCCGCATCTCCCTCTAACCTCTATGCTCTGAGGCTGTCAGAGACACCAGACTTTAGCCCGTCCCCTTCAACATGTCGTCATCGCCCGCGATCCAGGTAACTATTCACTTCGACACTTCAGTATATTTCTCTTCATTATGTTGGCATCACCCGTGATCCAGGTAACTATTTTACTTCGACGCTTCAGAATATTTCACTTCATTATTTTGGCATTGCCTGCAATCTAGGTAACTATTTCACTTCAACACTTCAGCATGTTTCACTTCATTATGTCAGGCATCGCCTGCGATCCAAGTAACTATTTCACATCAACGAATACAATCCACGTAACTATTTCACTTCAATAAACACAATCCAGGTAACTATTTCACTTCAACACTACAGCATATTTCACCTCAACACGTCGGCATCACCTGCAGTCCAGGTAACTATTTCATTTCAACAAGCACAATCCTGGTAACTGTTTCACTTAAACACTACAGCATATTTCACCTTAACACGTCGGCATCACCTGCAGTCCAGGTAACTATTTCATTTCTACAAGCACAATCCTGGTAACTGTTTCACTTCAACACTACAGTATATTTCACCTTAACACGTCGGCATCACCTGCAGTCCAGGTAACTATTTCATTTCTACAAGCACAATCCTGGTAACTGTTTCACTTCAACACTACAGCATATTTCACTTCATTATGTCGCCATCTCCTGCGATCCAGGTAACTATTTTACTTCAATAAACACGATCCAGGTAACTATTTTACTTCAATAAACACGATCCAGGTAACTATTTCACTTCAATAAACACGATCCAGGTAACTATTTCACTTCAATAAACACGATCCAGGTAACTATTTCACTTCAATAAACACGATCCAGGTAACTATTTCACTTCAATAAACACGATCCAGGTAACTATTTCACTTCAACAAATCAGCATAATCTGTCGTCCTGGTAACTGTTTCATTTGACGCAACAACATGTCCTACTTTGCAGGCAGGTATTTCACATCAACACACCACATCAGTATCACCAGCACATTTCCACACAAGAGCATCACCTCGTACATTCCAGATAACTATTTCACTGCAACACGTCAGTTTCACGTGTTGTCCTGATACTATTTCTCAGCAACACGTCAGTTTCACGTGTTGTCCTGATACTATTTTCAGCAACACGTCAGTGTCACGCGTGGTCCAGATAACAATTTCACATGCAACACATCAGCATATTTTGCAGTTTAGATAACGTATTTCACTTTCAACACATGAGCATCACTTGCAGCCCAGGTAACATGCTGACTTCAACATGTTAGCATGACCCTGCAGTCTAAGGTAACTGATTCACTTCAACACGTGGGCATCACTTGCAATCCGGAAACTTGTTCACTTGAACACAACAGCATCACCTACAGTTAGGTAACTACTCGCTTTCAACACGTGACACAGTTGCATCCTAGGTAACTTTTCCACTTCAGCACGTCAACATCACTTGCAGTCCTCAGATGACTATTTCACGAAAGCATCACCTCAGTCCAGGTAAGTATTTCAATTCAACAAGTCAACGTCACCTAGACTTCAGGTAAGTATGTCATTTGAATTCCTCCAGAGTTGCCTGCTGTCCAGGTAACTACTTCATTCGACGCGTTAGCACGGCTCCCATTCAACTTTAACACGTGTAAAAACAGAACTATGGGCCACCAAACGAAGGAACAAATAAACTACAAACAAAACACAACGCATTTTGACGTACAGGATCTTCTTCAGGCTGGAAAATACTTTAAGGCTACGAAAACAAAGGAGGAGCAGACAGTCACCTATCTTTTCGATCTAGGTGCAAAATTTAAAAAATGTAAGTGACTGTTGTTCGTTCTTTGTTTTCAGGGCTTTGAATGTTATCTGTATTGCCTACTGAAGACTTAACAGGTTTGAAACGCGTTGTGTTTGTTTTGTAATTTGTTTGTTCTTACGTTTGGCGGCCTGGTAATTCTGTTTTTGCTCTTGTTTCAATTTCCGTCTGCAGTTACCTCACTTTGAAATAACTTCAGCACGTGTGCAACACCTGCAGTCCAGGCAGGTATGTCACTTTAACATGTCAGCATCATATACAGTCTGTGTAACTCTTTCACTTCAACACATCATCATTACCTATAATCCAGGCACTATTTCACTCCAACACGCAAGCATCACCTGAATTCCAAATGACCACTTCAGTGCAACACGTTGTGTATCATCTGCACTCCAGGTCATTATTTCAATTTACTTGTTGGTTTTATCTGCAGTTCAGGTAAATATTTAACTTCAACATATCAGCGTCAGATGTAGTCTAGGTGACTATTTCACTTTAACACGTCAGCATTATAGCAGTCCAGGTGACATTAATTTTATATTCACCTACAGCCCAGGTTACTATTTTATTTGGACACGTCAGCATTATCCATATAACAGGTAAACATTTTACTACAACACGTCAGGTCACTTCAGGTCAGTATTTCAGTTTAATACGTCCCGCAGCCAAAGTAACTAGTACACTTCACCACGTCAACATCAGCTTGAGTCCAGGTTGCTGTTTCATTTGGGACATGTCAGCTTTAACTACATTCCAGGTAAGTATTTCACTGCAACACGTCATCATCACCTGCAGTCCAGGTAAAATTTTTACTTCAACACGTCATCATTGTCTGCAGTCCAGGTAACAATTTTACTTCACCACGTCAGCATCACCCGTAGTCCAGGTGACTATTAATTTGGACAGCCAGCACTATCTGTATTCCAGGTAAGTATTTCACTTCAACACTTCAGCATCACTTGCAGTCTAGGTAACTATTCATTTGGACAAGTCAACATTAACTGGATTCCAGGTACGTAGTCCACTGCAACACGTCATCATCATCTGTAGTTACTAGTTCATTTAGACACATCAGCATCAGCTACATTCCAGGTAAATATTATGCCACAACACGTCAGCATACCATGTCATTTCACCACGTCAGCATCATCTGTAGTCCAGATAATTAATTCATTTGGACAATTTTCAACATTAACTGGATTCCAGGTAAGTAGTTCACTGCAACACGTCATCATCATCTGTAGTTACTAGTTCAGACACATCAGCATTAACTGCATTCCAGGTAAATATTATGCTACAACACGTCAGCATTACTCTGTCATTTCACAGGTCAGCATTAACTTCATTCCAAGTAAATACTACACCACAACACATCAACATAGCTATGTCATATCACCAGGTTAGCATCATCTGTAGTCCAGGTTATTGATTCATTTGGACACGTGAGCATTAACCACATTCCAAGTAAATATTACGCAACAACACATCAACATAGCTTTGTCATTTCACCAGGTTAGCATCGTCTGTAGTCTAGGTAACTATTTCATTTGGACACGTCATCATCAATTACATTCCAAGTAAATACTTCACCACAACATATCAGCATCGCTATGTCATTTCATCACGTCAGATCATCTGTGTCCAGGTAACTATTTCATTCAGACAGTTAGTGCTAATCTACTCCACCAGATAAGTTTCTTTCACTCCAAATCACTAGCATACATTTTGAATGCCTAGGTAACTCAGTTCATTTGGACACTGCTGCATTTAACTGTATATTATCGATGTTCATTTTACACCACCAGTCAGACAACATTAGTTGCAGTCCAGGTAATTAGTCATAATATTGTACACTTTATAATCAGTTCATAGTTTTCTTTATTTTCGTTTCGACCGAAAATATCATTTTTTCCATACCAAGAGAAATGTAGATCAAGTTCTTCTTAAGCAAAGCTTCATCAGCATGGAAGCTATTTTCAACCGTGCGATCTTCACCGCAGATCAGATGAAATTGTGTACATGCTGAACATTTTCAGTGCTCCTTTTTCATAAGAAAAGCAAGCAAATATTTTGTTTTGATTTACTATTTGTTTTCTTTTCCCAGAAATGCATTAAAGGAGTTATTAGTACTCACTAAAAACTGAGGTGGAGGATTTAGTAGGTTTTTCCCATGCTGTGGAGGTTTTCTTGAAATAGAACATGTTCCATGGCATTGCATCATCTGCATATGTACACATGAATATTCATACAGTCACAAATAAAGGTCAAAATTCCTGATGTGGTGTGTAGTTGAACTTTAAATGCACACGTAAGCAAACAAACAGAGAAATGATATACATCATGCTGTATGGAAAATCAGCAGTTTACACAATTTTTCATCAGATGCTTTACCACCCCAGTTACAGCAATGTTAAAAGGAATACGTATACACATGTTTCAATACATTTTTTTTTCAAGACTCTTACTTCAAGCAGATGTCAAAGCACTCGGCTGGTAGCCGTTTATTGGAATCTTCATCTTGCCTTCTGTCAGGAATGGTACCATTACTGACCTCTTCCAACTTGTAGGAATAGCGGTGTATTGTTCAAACCTTTTTGAAAGAATGAATATACTAATATCTTTCAAGAAGAGGGCAAACAAAATAAGAAATACCACCCAGACTAACAATTGTAATTTGAGATGAGACTGGTTTTACTGCTTCTATTTATTTATCATAGTGGACTCGAGAATTTATAAACAGGCAATGTTTAGAGACAGAACAGATTCTTCTTCTTTTGGTTTCTCTGTAATCACACGGTCTTTAATAAACAAAACAGAGCATGCAAGTTTATATTGCTGTTTATGTCTTAATTAAACAAGATGAGACAGAAAGCATGTATTAAAAAAAGATAAAAAGTTGCACAATATTTTTTAGATTATCGGGTACGTGCTCTATTTATGCGTAGTTATTCCAATTTCCCTATTCATATCTTCATTTGCATGTATTTGCTCTCTCTCTTCTCTCTCTCTCTCTCTCTTTCCTATATGCGCCCGCGTACGTGTGTGTTCGTTCCTTCATGTGTGTGTGTGTGGTGTGTGTGTGTGTGTGTGTGTGTGTGTGTGTGTGTGTGTGGCGTGCGTGCGTGGTGCGTGCGTGCGTGCGTGCGTGCGTGCGTGCATGCATGCGTGAGTGAGTGCGTGTATGCGTGATGCGTGAGAGAGAGAGAGAGAGAGAGAGAGAGAGAGAGAGAGAGAGAGAGAGAGAGAGAGAGAGAGAGAGAGAGAGAGAGAGAATTTTATTCGGCCTGGGGGTTATGTAGTTCTCTTTGCTGTACTGTATTACAGTTTCACCAGTGCCGAAAGCCAGAAAACAAATCCAGCCGACAGACGAAGAGCAAACAATGATGTCAACTCCACAACGACTACGTACAGTGACGACAGCAGTTCAGTTCTTGGCATCACTGACACATCTGACAGCAATTTGAGCACCACATCTGACAGCAATTTGAGCACCACCTCTGACAGCAATTTGAGCCATCTACTATTACACACCTCTGACAGCAATTTGAGCACCACATCTGACAGCAATTTGAGCACCACATCTGACAGCAATTTGAGCACCACCTCTGACAGCAATTTGAGCACCACATCTGACAGTAATTTGAGCACCACATCTGACAGCAATTTGAGCACCACCTCTGACAGCAATTTGAGCACCACTCTGACAAATTTGAGCACCATCACAGCAATTGGCACCCCTGACAGCAGACACACATCTGACAGAATTTGAGCACCACATCTGACAGCAATTTGACGACACATCGCAGACGGCACAAGTTTCATCAGCATGATGCCTCGTCCCGGAACAGAACAGCTGCTCGAGATCAGAGGCGCTACCAAGACACCAGGATCCAGGAGTCTTCGAACTCGTATTTCGTCATGCCAGAGATGGAAGGGTTGCCAGAGCGAAGAACAGGACAGTCTACCCGGATCGTCTACAGCCCGGCCTCACAATGCTTTGAATGTTACTGGGGAACACATGCCAGAGCATCACCAGAAGCTTCCTCAGGGACCCCAGTGAACGGCGAGGTCCAACCGTCGCAAGCATTCCTGAGCATCCGCCTCTTGCCCCACTCATTCCTTTAAAGGCGGGCCAGACGAGAACAAATCCACCTGCTGTGCAACAACGACACAGCGGTCAGAACAGCAGCACGAGCAGCGACAGCAAAAGCGGCAGCAGGAGCCACAGCAACGTCAGGAGCAGGAACCATAATACCAGCAGCATAGGGAAGAGCGGCATGAGTCTCACTGCGCTGATGTACATACTTCTGTATGAAACAGGGTGGAGGTGCGAATTAACGCTTTATTACATCAAATCGTCAATGGACAGAACATTAATATGTCACATTCTTTTGACTTTACCATTTCTCTGTCAATCTCTCTCTGCAAGTGTGTGTGTGTGTGTGGTGTTGGTGTGTGGTGAGTGCGTGTGTGTGTGTGTGGTGTGTGTGTGTGTGTGTGTGTGTGTGTGTGTGTGGTGTGTGTGTGTGTGTATGCGCGCGTGCGTGCGTGCTGCGTGGTGTGTGTGTGTGTGTGTGTGTGTGTGTGTGTGTGTGTGGAATTTTGTTTAAAACAATTGCATTGCACAATATTTCATGCTGTTCCTGGATTAGGGGTTTTCTGACTCTTGATACATAATTTCTTAACTGTTTTCTGACTCAGATTAAATGCAACATTATTACTTGAATATTTCACTACCTCCCTCCCCCCTCCCCCCCCCCCCCACACCCTCTCCGGTCTTCATCGCCACACTGAAGAGAAAAGTTACTGCGGTGAGTTGTTTGAACGAGAGAACCACTCACGACTTGATTCTCTCACTTACAGCTCACAACATCAACTTTTTTGTTTAGTTCGTGGAGGATCCAGTCGAAATATGTCCATCGATTTTTGCTGAAAAAACTTGAAAATGCTAAGTTTGTCTTTTCTCTGAACTTACCATTTTCTGAATCATCACCTGCTCTCTCTCTCTCTCTCTCTCTCTCTCTCTCTCTCTCTCTCTCTCTCTCTCTCTCTCTCTCTCTCTCTCTCTCTCTCTCTCTCTGATTGTCACAAGTTTTGTTTGTTTATTTATTTGGCGAAGACTAGATCCACTCCTCCAGTATCTGAAACTGTTGACCTGGAGTTGATATAGTTGTATATGTTTGCACATTTTTGGACGGGTGGGTTGTTGGGTGCAGGGTCTTCTGATTTCCCCTGAATCCGCCCCTGATGCTACTGAGGATAGTACGCATTGTGACAGTAGCGTGTTAGCTACGAATTAAGCATAGAGTTGTCTGTGCTGTTATAACGGGGGTGGATTCTTTGGCGATAATAATGTAGAGCAGCGTGTAGCTATGAATTAAGCATAGAGTTATCTGTGCTTTTTAGGGGGGGGGGGGGGGGGGGGTGGTGGTGGTCTTTGGCGGTAATAATGTACAGTAGCGTGTAGCTATGAAATGTGCATAGAGTTATCTGTGCTGTTTTTTCTTTTTTTTTCTTTTTATTATTATTTATTTATTTATCTATTTATTTTATTTATTTATTTATTTATTTTAATTTTTTTTTTTTGGGGGGGGGGGGGGGGGGTGTTCTTTGGTGATAATAATGTCAATAGCGTGTAGCTACGAATTAAGCATAGAGTTATCCTTGCTGTTTTAGGGGGGGGGGGGGGGGGGGGGGGTGTCTTTCGCGATACTAATGTATAGCAGCGTGTAGCTGTGAATTAAGCATAGAGTTATCTGTGCTGTTTTAGGAAAGGGGGGGGGGGGGGGGGGAGGTTCTTTGGCGATAATAATGTACAGCAGCATGTAGCTATGAATTAAGCATAGAGTTATCTGTGCTGTTTTAGGAAGGGGGGGGGGGGGGGGGGGTTCTTTGGCGATAATAATGTACAGCAGCATGTAGCTATGAATTAAGCATAGAGTTATCTGTGCTGTTTTAGGAAGGGGGGGGGGGGGGGGGTTCTTTGGCGATAATAATGTACAGCAGCATGTAGCTATGAATTAAGCATAGAGTTATCTGTGCTGTTTTAGGAAAGGGGGGGGGGGGGGGTTCTTTGGCGATAATAATGTACAGCAGCATGTAGCTATGAACTGTGCGTAGAGTTAGTTCTGCTGTTTTATGGACGGGAGTGGGGGAGTGCTGTTCTTTGGCGATAATGATGTACAGCGGCATACAGCTATGAACTGTGCTTAGAGTTAGCTCTGCTGTTTTAGGGACGGGAGTGAGGGAGTGCTGTTCTTTGGCGATAAAAAATGTACAGCAGCGTGTAGCTATGAATTGTGCATAGAGTTATCTGTGCTGTTTTATGGCTGGACTGACTGACGGGGTTCTGGAAACAGCCCTCATATGTCCTTTCAAGGGCAACTAGGCTATAAGCAACTTGAATTTATAACGGCATTGAACACATTATATGAACTCACAGATCTTATTAGTTTGTTCCATGTATTGGTTGGTCAGTTTTGTTTGGTTGACAGGTGCGTTTAAAACTGTTGCCTCTAAATTGTGGATTGTTCATGGTATGCCTACTGATTGACTGTCAGCGTATGGCAATCTATAGAAGAGTGTAATAAGTGTCTGGATTACTGTAATTCTAAGCATTTTTTTCGCAGAGAAACATAAACTTCTTGTTCAATATTTACGTCTATTCCCTTACTGAATATTGGGAAAAGTTGTGCTTTAAACACCTTCTTGCTATAAATAAAGGCTCCAAGTTGTATTATGATATCTTTATTGCAAATAACCTTAAGCCAAAATGCTGTGATAAATGGGACATAAAATTGTTAATGCAAAATGATTGGAAATCCTGCTTTTTGCACGCGCATAATAATACGTGATGTAAGGCTGCAGTGGTTTCAACTGAAAATATTACACAGGTGTTTATGCACAATGTTGTTTTAAAGGAGATTGGAATCGTTGAAAATAATAACTGTAGTTTTTTTAGTACATTCAAAGATAGCATTGATCATATATTTTGGAAATGTCACCATGTACAAGTATTTTGGAATGCTCTCATTGGTTTAATGAAAGAAAAATGTTTGAATGCTGAAAATGTACTTTTGACAGAAGCACTCGTACTATTTGGCTATGACAATATGATTGTTGGCGACACCGTCTTTTAGTTTATAATACTATTTGCGAAGCACTACATATATGTTCGTAGAATAAACAACACCCTGCCACAAATACATGTATTCATAAACAAATTAAAATTTAGATACAAAATTGAGGAACATATTGCATATTTAAAATTAAACAGTGCAGAATTTTTGACCAGATGGCTGGCATACAGACCATTAATGAATACTGTTTAACAGTTATACCCTTTTGTTATTGTTTTCTTTTCTTTGTAAACAACTTGCACTAATAGATTCAGAAGTGTAAGATGAAGTGTGTGAATGAACACTTTTTTTGTACATTATTAGAGACCTGAGTATAATATTTTGCCAAATGTAATGATGTAAAAAAACATCCCTGTCAGCATGATTTTTCTTGATACATCCACCCCTCTCTCTCTCTCCCTCCCTCTCTCTCTCCTCTCTCTCTCTCTCTCTCTCTCTCTCTCTCTCTCTCTCTCTCTCTTCTCTCTCTCTCTCTCTCTCTCTCTCGGTGTTTTTGTTTTGTTTTGATTAGATGTTTGCATGAATATATGAATTCAAATTGTTTGGGATGATTTCTTTCTTTCTTTATTTCTTGATATACATATTTGCCTTCCCTCATTATATTGCTCCCCTTTTTTCCTGTAAATATATATGAATGCAAATAAAAAAGGTTAAAAAAAAGAATATTGGGAAAAGTTTATAAACTTCTTGTCCACTATTTACGTTTATTCCCCATTAAATGTTTATACAACAGTCACAAACTGCAAATTGAACTAGGCAGAAAATGTTTAGCTCTCCCAGAGAAGATAGGGTGTGTTAAAATTTCTACCACGTATGTTACAGGAAACGAATTTCGTTCTCTAACGAAATGTTCAAAATATGATGTGTTGTGCAAGACATTTTTGCTCACCGTTTGCACGAAAACTACATCTGTTGATATTTTTGTGCGATTTTATCACCTGGGAAAAAAACCTCAATCCAGTTAAATTCAGAATGCACAAAAAGTGCGTCTACATCATTTACATTTTATTTGATTGATGTGGTTACTTCTCGTGCGTAATTTGTTGAAACATGTTCACTGCTGTGTCTTTTTTTCATACCCAAATAGGGCTGAAAGATAAATAAATCTTGAATCTGAAATCTTTAACATTATTTTGCTGTCAAGAAACAAAGACATAAATTTGGAATTTTCAATGAATACCATCTTGACCATCTGACCAGTTCCATAAACCGTAAATTATCATTCATGTTACTGTAATGGTGAAGAGATCTTTTGTATCAATTTGTAATTTCACTAGCAATTGTTGATGATATTTTCTCCTTGATGAAGTTGCAGTATTGTGAAATTTTACGACTCTATCTGTATTCATGGTCTTACGTGTCATTTTGTTCAGCTGAGGCAGAAAAGCTATGATAAGCAGAGTAAAAGCATGTATCGGAAAATAGTTACACTGAGAAATCTGTAGACTGCGTTGCACATGACTTTGTTTGATTGTTGTATTGCCTTAGATATTGTATTATATATGTATCTTCGTATTTTCAAACATTTAATTTCATTTCCTATTTAAATCAGATTTTAAAAATATGATTTCCAATGTTTGTATTCACTTAAAAACTTTTATCATATTAAACTCAAACTTACATAGATACATGACTTTAAATTAATACGCATGTCTACTAAATATATGAGAGTAATGTAGGTCCGCATAGATTGATAAAGATCTTGTCGGAAATGGCTAGAATCAGTGATCAAAATAAAGAAGTAATATGATAAATGCCTGCTCTGTTGCGAAAGGGAAGCTGTAAAACCGTTTACTGTTAATGCAGATTTGTGTTCAAATTGTCTTAGAAAAATTGTCTACGATGGATGTCTTTGTGACACATAACTCTTTAACGTAAAATACTAATTATACACCTTCACAAATACTTGTTTTGTAATTGATCGGAGCTTTTATGTTCCAGTTTTTTCCTTTCAGTTTCACAGAAATCTTAGCACTCTCTTGTATAGCTTTCCTTAGATAAAACACACAACTATCTTGTAACAAGAGTGAATGTATGATGTTCTGATTTACATTGTTCGTAGACTTACAGAGGAAATGTGTTCTGATAGTTCTATGATTCATCAGCAATGGTTAGATATGGATACTGTGCGGCCATGAAATACTTACTCTGACTACTGCATGTTTTTAAGAATTGATACATTATTACTGCAAAGCTGTGAGAGATGACACCAGACTACTGCATGGCTGTGACAGATGCCACTTCACGATACACGATATTTTATTTGTCCTCATAGAATACAAGGAAAATTTGTTTGTGGTGCCATCATCAAAATTCACAGATTACAACAAATTATAAACATGTTATCATTAAAAATATTCCACTCTTTCCACTGTGCTCGGTTATTCCTTGTCAATTCATTTATCCATCTTGTGTACTCACGCACGCATGCACCCATCCTCACACACACAAAACAACATGCGCACAAATACAACAAGAAAGCACACGCATATACGGAGCACCTGAAATCGCGATCTTAAAAAAAAATTTTTTGAGGTCTTTTTAGTGCAATCAAGAAAAAGAAGTACAGTGAAACCCGGCTATATTGAAGTGGCACGGGACCGGGAAGACCTTCAATATAGCCGGAACTTCAATATAGCCAATTCTCGGTTATATTGAATTTCCCTCCTTGTTCCTTCAGAAATTCAATATAACCGAACTTTTTTTTCACTATAGGTTCTTATTTCCGTGTCACACATTGCGTTTGATGTGAGATATATTCCCATTAATCTTTCACCTGTTGGCTGTTGTTCTTCGAGCCTCCTTGCTTTTTTCTGCACACACACACACACACACACACACACACACAACACACACACACACAACACACACACACACCCCACACACACGGACACACACTCACACACACGCACGCCCCCCCTCCCTTACACACACAAACACACAGAGCCATTCACACTATCAGACCGACGCCAAATTAAGCATTTGATGAAAACTTTAATGAAAAAGAAGACATATGAAATAATCCAGTCTGTTATTGACTGAAGGATGGCAAAGTGCTGCGATGCTAACAGAAGAACAATGTTTGCCACAAAGGTTTAGACTCTCGTATGTTTTATAAGCTTAGCACAAAACATGTAAATATACAACAACAAAACAAAAAAAAAAAAAGAAAGAAAGAAAAAAAAACTTTCATACGACTCCATATTGTTACATAAGGGACAATGTTTAAGAGAGGAGGGAGAGAGAGAGAGGGGAGAGAGAGAGAGAGAGAGAGAGAGAGAGTGAGAGAGAGAGAGAGAGAGAGAGAGAGAGAGGGTAGAGAGAGAGGGGTAAGTGCAAAATGGTTCAGAATAAGCTAAAATTAGCGAAGCGCGCAATAACCATTAGAGCCGAACTAAGAGACACATTAAACTTTTCAAGAAAATATGACATAACTGCTGTTCAAAGTTCAATGTCGAATACGGAAAAAATACCCCCCACCCACCCACCCACCACACCCACACACAAGAAGGCCATCATGCCATTAAGTATGTTGATACCCTTTCCGAAGTTTCGGATCAGCATGACAGACACGCGGTTCAAAAGTATGGTACACAACCACGAAGTGGTTGGGAACCAGGTTGACGCAGTTGGTTTTCCCCAGACAGGACTCACATGATAGTCGGCATTTTCCTGGGAAGTGTTGATCTCACTTTGCCGCCAGATGCGAGGCTGCACCAACTTATGGAGGTCCTTTCTAACATTGAAACCTCCATACTGTGGGTTACAAAGACTGGACAGGCACACTCAGTACACTACTCAAACCATGGATTCCCCACATACTCATGTAGGCTCCTGGGCATCGGCAGTTCATCACCTCATTCTGAAAAAGGTTTTTCATGTCTTTTTCCCGCCACGTGATGGAAATGCCTGGCCTGAGTATGAGATGTAAGTCTTCACCAAAATCTGAAGATCCGTCCCCGATGCAAGGAATCATCAGAAAGATACAGGTCTGAATTTTGAACCATCTCAAAATGTACGGACCGCATCTCAGTGTGATGATCTTCATCTCCATATGCTAGGAGAGACCGCACCGCGGCAGACAATTTCCGTCACACGCACCTGCATGGAAGACGCTGGGAGCATCATCAGGATACAGCTCGAGGGACACATAGTCCACGTTTGGTTTTTCTGGCAGGCATGGTTTGTATGTGATGGGCGTTTTGTACGAACAAGGATTGCGTTTCTGCAGCAACATGTTCTCAAGTTCTCTTTAGGATGTTTGCATCTTTGATCAGTGTTGCAAGATTGTCAAAAAACGCGAAGAGTCATCTGTTGTATGCCTGGTGTAACCCTTACTGGTTGATGGACGAGGCGTGTCCTTGCTGGTTGATGGACGATGCGTGTCTTGCTGGTTGATGGACGAGGCGTGTCCTTACTGGTTGATGGACGAGGCGTGTCTTGCTGGTTGATGGACGAGGCGTTGTCTTGCTGGTTGATGGACGAGGCGTGTCCTTGCTGGTTGATGGACGAGGCGTGTCCTTGCTGGTTGATGAACGAGGCGTGTCCTTGCTGGTTGATGGACGAGGCGTTTGTCCTTACTAGTTGATGGACGAGGCATGTCCTTGCTGGTTGACGGACGAGGCGTTGTCCTTGTGGTTGATGAACGAGGCGTTGTCCTTACTGGTTGATGGACGAGGCGTGTCCTTGTGGTTGACGGACGAGGCGTGTCCTTACTGGTTGACGGACGAGGCGTGTCCTTGCTGGTTGATGGACGAGGCGTGTCCTTACTGGTTGATGGACGAGGCTTTGTCCTTGCTGGTTGATGGACGAGGCGTTTTTCCTTACTGGTTGATGGACGAGGCGTTGTCCTTATGGTTGATGGACGAGGCGTGTCCTTGTGGTTGACGGGGGAGAAGTGGAATGGCTCCAAGTGAATGAATGACTTGCCTGTTCAGGCTTTGATGGTGACGAAAAGAAATCTGTGATTCTGCTTTGTTATTGTGGAAGTTGTTAGAAGCAAAATGTTCCAATTGACCGCTGAATTTCTGAAGTCCTCTTCTGATCTCTTCATTTGCTCCGTTTGCAACAGATACAGCTCAAAAGTTGAAAGAGCAGACAAAGCCTCCAGCTTTGAGATTTGACGGAGGTTGCTTCCCACAGTCATCCTCATCAGAGTCGTTTTTGTCGTTGATGGTCTCATCGGTGTCACCTCTGGTAGAGCTAAGTGAGGACAAGATGTCTTCTGTTGAAGGAACCGCGCATGTAGCAACATCAATGTCAACGTCACAAAACTCTTCCAGGGACACATCCAGTCCTTGTAGTGTCGTGACAGGAGCGGCTCCATGTCAGCAGTCTCAATGTCAGCTCCCACGTCGCATGGCATCTCTGTGCAGGCTTCTCCTTCATCCAGGTCACTTCGATTAAATCCTGCTTTCCGGAAACAGTTTCTGACTGTGGATGGTTTGACATTGTCCATGCGTGCTTCAGGTTCCTGACGGCATCGAGGAGGGTGACGCTGAACTCATCCAAGGGCAGGCCTGAATCAACGTGAAGAATGAGCCCGGAGAGCATCCGTGTTCTGAAAAAATACCAATTTCAAACCTTAATTGTGTGCTAGTGTGTGAGTGATTGTGAGTGTGTGTGTGGGGTGTGTGTGTGTGTGTGTGTGTGTGTGTGTGTGTGGGGGAGTGTGTGTGTGTGTGTGTGTGAGAGAGAGAGAGAGAGAGTGTGTGTGAGAGAGTGTGTATGTGTGTGTATGTGAGAGAGGGAAGAGAGAGAGAGCACCACACACACACACACACACACACACACACACACCCCACACACCCCACACACCACACACACAAAACCCCACACAAACACACACACACACACGTACTCACCTGTAGAAGAATTTCAAATTCTTGATCACACCCAGTCCAAGGTTGGAGTTTGGATGTGGCATTGGGTGGGAGGGAAAAGCACTTCTGTTGCCAGGAGGCCTTGAACTTTGACATGAGCAGTGCAATTGTCGATCACAAGTAAGACCTTTCGGTTTGCACTGTCATGGACCGGTCAAAATCGCGCAACCACTTCTCGAATAGGTCGGATGTCATCCAGGCTTTCTTGTTCGATGTATAGCGAAGTGGCAATCAATGCCTTTGAAGCACCGGGGTTTGACAAACTTCCCGATGACCAAAAGCGACTGTTTCTCTGACCCGTCCATGTTACAGGCAAAGACTCACAGTTACTCTTTCCTTAGACTACTTTCCTCTATGGCACTTCTTAGATTTGAACTCAAAGGTTCTATCAGGCAGCATACGGAAGAATAGAGCGCATTCATCCATGTTGAAGATGTTCCTTCTCCTTATACTTTTGAAGAGTTGGGGTCAGCACTTCGCTAACCATGCATCTGTGGACACTTCCTACGCTTTCACGTTCGCCGCACACTTTTCGGCAGTTGATGTTGTGTCGCTTGTTGAATCGGCAAAGCCAACCGTTCGTGCACTCCCGTCATTTAAGCCGAGTTTTCTTGCAAACTCTTCAGCTTTCGTTTGAGCCTGGCCCACTTATAGGAATGGCATTACTCCTGGCACCTTTGAACCACTGAAGAAGTGCATGCTCTATTTCTTCCTGTCGAGTACTCTGTGTGGTCTCTGGATTTTTGGATCTATTTCTTCGCTGTAGTTTAAAGACTTTTCAATGTTTCCTTTTCTTTCATAATCTTGGTCACACAACCTGCCGAAATTCCATATTCCTCAGCTAATTCCTTTCTTTTTTTGCAGCCAGTTTCCAGCTTCTGAATAAGCTCGATTTTTTTTTTAATTGTCAGACTCACCCTTTTTTGTTTTGCAGCCATTTTTGCTAGTGTAAAAAGGGAAACTACTCGCATGAACAAGAGAAATTAAGTCGGGGAGATCTACGCACCACAAGACTACATGGCGTGGCTGTCAGAGGCCCGCGGCATTGTTAGACCCTAATTGTTATCAGAGACCTCCTGACTCGAAAGTTGATGCTGATCTGGCCTCTCCCCTTCCTCAACTGATTGCGCTGACAGAGGCGCCCGCGCAGTCATTGTTCTTAAAATAAAAAGTTAAAAATATCTTTTGAGCAACATTTAAAATAGCCGGGTAAAAAACGCCTGGGCTGAATTTTTGTTTCAATATAGCCGGGATTTCAATATAGCCGACTTCAATGTAGCCAACATTTTTTAACAAAGAAAAGTAGAGCTTCGGCCGGGACCTGAAAAAATTCTTCATATAGCCGGGATGTCAACATAGCCGACTTCAATATAGCCGGGTTTCACTGTATTTGTTCCATGATTACTTTGTGTGTACAATTTTACACGTTAATCACAATATTATAACATTACACATCTGAATCCTTACTGAGCTTAAACTGTTTGATGTGCATTGGGTGGCTTGTAGAGATGGTTTATGGAATAAAAAAATGACTATAAAAAAGAGTTTTGTTTTTTTTTTCTGGCTCCTGCGTACCGGATGTGAACTGATGATTTACGTCTAGGAAAAACAAGCCGTCCCTTGCATGCATGAACATACCCTACAGTGGGCCACAAAACATCTTTATTTCAACTCTGTCAACACAACAAATGAGAAGAACAAATAAAACACATGGCTTTAAGCTTTGGCAAACCAGATCAGAATTGACAATCCCGGCAAAAAAGGGTCCAGATATATGCTCCCTACCCGTCCTACACCCACCAAATCAAGGCGAGGGTAGGGTGTGGAAGGGGCGAGGGAGAGGGGAAGGAGGGAGGAGAAGAGGAGTAGAAGAGAGACACAGGAACAGAAACGAGATTAGAAAGTGAAAAAAGTAACAGAGGACAAGCAACAGAGTGAGGAATATGAGGGCAAGAAAAAGAAAAAGATTGGATAAGTATAAAGGACAGAAGACACGTTGGTCTTTCACGCTATATGTGTGTTTAACCAGGCGAAAGAGGACAGGATAGGTCGTGTCCTGCATGCTGAACTGTTCTGAAGGGTGGTTGTTCCGATGTATTCTTTTTTTCCAGTTGCGGGTCACCAGAACTTTCAGCACCTCTGAAAATACACAGCTCCATGGCTAGTGGCGTGGTAAGCTCTAGAACTCCTGGGGGCTTCCCAAACTCGTCCGCCAGACTGTGGGGCCGTCTAGTTTGCCAGCGCCTGTCTGGAATCTCTTCAACGTTTCACCGAACCCTTGGGCCTCTCTGCAGCCATCCCGATCCCAGTCTTTGAAGTCAGCGCCCATCCCATGCCCAGTCTTTGACGTCGGCGCCCATTCCCACACCCATTCTTTGAGGTCAGTGCCCATTCCCACGCCCAGTCTTTGAGGTCAGTGCCCATTCCCACGCTCAGTCTTTGAGGTCGGCGCCCATTCCCACGTCCAGTCCTTGAGGTCAGCGCCCATTGCCACACCCGGTCTCGGAGGTCAACGCCCATTCCCACGCCCAATCTTTGAGGTCAACGCCCATTCTCACGCCTAGTCTTTGAGGTCAGCGCCCATTCCCACGCCTAATTTTTGAGGTCAGCACCCATTCTCACGCCCAATCTTTGAGGTCAACGCCCATTCCCACGCCCAGTCTTTGAGGTCGGCTCCCATTCCCACACCCAGTCTTTGAGGTCGGTGCCCATTCCCACACCCAGTCTTTGAGGTCGGCGCCCATTCCCACACCCAGTCTTTGAGGTCGGTGCCCATTCCCACGCCCAGTCCTTGGGATCACGCCCATTCCCACACCCAGACCTTGAGGTCAGTGCCCATTCCCACACCCAGTCTCTGAGGTCGACGCCAATTCCCACATCCAGTCTCTGAGGTCAATGCGAATTTCCACGCCAAATCTTTGAGGTCAGCGCCCATTCTCAAGCCCAGTCTTTGAGGTCAGCGCCCATTCCCACGCCCAATCTTTGAGGTCAGCACCCATTCTCACGCCTGATCTTTGAGGTCGGCGCCCATTCTCACGCCCAATCTTTGAGGTCAGCACCCATTCTCACGCCCAATCTTTGAGGTCAGCACCCATTCTCACGCCTAATCTTTGAGGTCGGCGCCCATTCCCACGCCCAGTCTTTGAGGTCGGCGCCCGTTCCCATGCCCAGTTTTTGAGGTTTGCGCTAATTCCAACGCCCAGTATTTCAGGTCGGCGCCCATTGCTACGCCCAGTCTTCGAAGATGGCGCCCATTCCCACGCCCAGTCTTCGAAGATGGCGCCCATTGCCACGCACAGTCTTTGAAGATGGCGCCCATTACCATGCCCAGTCTTCGAAGATGGCGCCCATTGCCATGCCCAGTCTTCGAAGATGGCGCCCATTGCCATGCCCAGTCTTCGAAGATGGCGCCCATTCCCACGCCCAGTCTTCGAAGATGGCGCCCATTGCCATGCCTAGTCTTCGAAGATGGCACCCATTGCCACGCCCAGTCTTCGAAGATGGCGCCCATTACCATGCCCAGTCTTCGAAGATGGCGCCCATTACCATGCCCAGTCTTTGAAGATGGCGCCCATTACCATGCCCAGTCTTCGAAGATGGCGCCTATTGCCATGCCCAGTCTTCGAAGATGGCGCCCATTACCATGCCCAGTCTTCAAAGATGGCGCCTATTGCCATGCCCAGTCTTCAAGATGGCGCCTATTGCCATGCCCAGTCTTCAAAGATGGCGCCAATTGCCATGCCCAGTCTTCGAAGATGGCGCCCATTACCATGCTCAGTCTTCGAAGTTGTCCTTCAGCCAGTCAGCAGAAAGTCTCCAAACCATTGGTCACCTCGATGAAGAAGTATGAATCTCTTAGCTTTCGAGAGTTCATCATGGATCAACAAAGCCAAAGGATTTGGGCGACGAGAATGGCGATTCTTTTGAGGGTTCTCATATGCCTGTTACGTGGACAGCACTTCTTTTGTTTTACTCCCTACCCCCCCCCCCCCCCCCCCCCCCGGTTTCCACTACTCCAGCCTTCCACCTTTCAAAGGGAAAGTGGACATAGCCTAATTTGGATCCACGTTAGGACATAAAAGGGAGGGCATGAGAAGATGAATGCTTATTCTGGGCAACTGTAGTGTTTTCCAGCATCTGTCTGATGTGAGTGCTCTGTTTATCAGTAGCAAAAGGCTGTTTCATCGCAAACTGTCCTACCTTCAATTCTCATGCTATTAATGCATTCTTCTGATTTTTCTTCACATCATTCGCCCCCGTCCTGCCTCACTCACAGAAGCACCGCCATTCAGTGAGTGATATACGATGACAAAATCAGGTTCCCCACTGGAGATGTCCACGACACTGTATGAAGCCATAATGTTTTGTTTCCTGCAGAAAATTTCTTGTTCAGATCCATTGCAAAATCAAACAGTCCCTTCATAAACACCCAACATTTCCTGTCAGCGCTACGATTTTGTCACTTTCTGCGCACCTGTATCACAATAGTCCCTATATCACTCTACGATAACTAGTAACAATTATCCTACGATTTTGACAAGTTCTCTAACTGAAGAGCAACCCCCGTGAAGGAGTTGTGTGACCATTGTCAGGACTGGTTTGTTTCCTGTCGTAGGCGAGTATTACTGTCATTGTAAGCGAGTTTAAAATAGATGCCAAATACGCAGATTCTTGAGGAATTACGAAAGCAGAGTTTTCTGGGTGTTATTTAAATCCTAGTGTTTGAAAAAAAAATGTCGTGAGGTATTTACATCTTGAACAAACTAAGCAAAAATTGCCCTATGACCATAACATAATCATTGAAAGTAGCAGAAAGATGCTCTAACTGATGAAAATGTGATAAAACATGTTATATTAGCATTGTGAACAACATTGAACAACATGCTAAGCCATTTGGAGAGAAACACCCACGAAATTGGAGCATCTTCCCTGCATTCAAAATTCAAGAAAATTGTTGTCTTCATTAACGTGAACTGAGAGAATTTTAAAAAGAAAAGATATCAGTTCCGCAAACAACCCAGATTAACAGATTACAGGACAAAACACGATGCATTTCGACCTCTTGGGTCTTCTTCAGGCAAAAGAAACAACATTTAGGACAATGAAAGCGAACCAACGACCACTTATCTTCTCATATTCGCCGCAATTGGCATATTTTGCGCCGAATATGAGAAGATAAGAAATTGCTCCTCTTGTACTTCTTGCCTTTGAATTTCTCATCAGCCATTTTGTCTGCTGATCTGTTCACGAGCTTTGCAAGCGAGGAGGCCACAGGTCTTGTAGTTTTTTCCTTTTTCTGCTAGCTTAAAATCTGTTTGTGCCAGGAATTCTTCGTCTTCATCAACAAGAGGAAGACTCTCATATTCATCTTCGATCAATTCTTCCTCTGAGTTTGTGCTCTCTTCTCTTTTCCTCTGTTTAACATCACTGTGTTAGTCTTCGGTTTCTAGGTTTTCCCTATACTCTTGGTTCTCCATCTTGACTAACTTGACTCATTTCGCCGTGTCCTACTTCTTTTTGTTTCGTAATCTCAGCTGTCAAATCGGGTTTAGTGTAGCTCTCCATTCCGTATGTTACACGGCTTGCCAGTCTTTCATTCAGTCAGCACATGACTGACAGCCTTAAACGTCTTATTATATATCTTGTACATAAGTATTTGGATTCTTCAATTCAGTCAGCACATGACTGACAGCCTTAAACTTCTTATATATAACTTGTACATAAGTTTTTGGATTCACTTTCTTGCTGCTCACAGTCAGTCGATTTACTAGTATCATAGCGGCAAGTAGGGTATGGATAAAACCAACAAAGGTGCCCCTGCTCATCGATTTTTACGAACAAGCTGGACAGACCGTGTGTGTGTGTGTGTGTGTGTGTGTGTGTGGTGTGTGTGTGTGATGTGTGTGTGTGTGTGTGTGAGAGAGAGAGAGAGAAGAGGAGAGAGAGAGAGAGAGAGAGAGAGAGAGAGAGAGAGAGAGAGAGATGCAGAGAGAAGAGCTCAACAACTGGAACTAATTCGTGAACATGTCCCACCCTCCCCTAACATGTGAGAAAAATCGAACGTGGGATGGAAAATAAAATTTCAATACTAATACTCATCAGTGTCCCTGATATCACACTCACACTATATACACACGATACTCAAACCTTCCTTTGAAAATACACAATAAGTCATAGTAAAGGGAATCTAACACACTATGCATCTTAAACTTTTTTTTCCCTTTCTCATACATTTTATTCAAGTAACAGAGGAGGTACATGTGCGCAGAAAGAGGACAGTGCGCAGAGACTTTCATACGTACATTAAACTGATGATACATGAATATTTCTTACTACTGTGAAAAGTGGAACAAAAGATAATTATAAAGTACACTTACACATAGACACACATGAACATATCTATCTATACATGTACTCATATTCATATATGAACATACACACGCACATAACACACACACACACATATTGAGACAGAGTGAGACTAAGCCATGAACAATGCATCATGAAACAAACTGATCTAACCTTTTTACCACAACTGTCACACAAACAAAGCAGCTCAGAGTGACATATTTGCATACAACATGCATCCTTACATAATTTATCCATCAAGCGTACATCATCAAGAATACACTGATAAGGGTACCACATTTCAAAGAAATCTGCAAGCTTCAATTTCCCTTGAAAAGGTGTATTTCTCAACCAAACACTAATGTTTCAAATCTTCAGAAAATGTATTACATTTGGTTTGATCTTATTTATCCTGCATTTGTAAAATAGTATTTTGCTAATAGATTAATCCGATCAAAGTGCAGCCGTTTTGTTTGGTCATCATACCAAACAAAACAAAGTCGACTTGAATTTTACTGAAACATTGTTCGCACTTCTCTCTTAAAATCTTCTCCAGTCCCTCCAAAAACATTGTAAAACTCAACAAGAACCAAAAAATAATGTCTGGCTGAATCTTTCTCTTTTCTACAAAAAGGGTGATTTGTCACAATTGTTAATTCTCAATTCTATCAAAATATTGTTGTTAACTAAAATATTATAACACAATTTAATTTGGAACCACCTTAAATCTGATTTCCTTTATATTGTTAAATTTGTTTTAGTGTTACATCGGATCCCATTCCACATATACTATTTAGTATTTGCTCCCTACTTTGCAAAAGCATTTATTATCATATATAATGATTGGCTCTAATAAGACATCATAGAAAGTTTTTTTGAACCCTTTTACATTTGCTATTATTTTTTGTGCGTTTTGTTCTTTCATTGCATTTACTACTTTTATTTGATAGTATTTGCAGCAAGGAAGCTATTAACTGAATGAACACACTCATGTTCTAAATAATTTACCCTAATAGTATCTTTTCGCAGAAAGAATGTAACTTAAAAACATCCCTGTTCATCAACCTCATCTCGTACAAGGAATATACTTTTGTGTGTCCCATTTTCCTAAAGAAAAATGTACTATTAACAATTTTAATTTATCTTTAATCAAACGAAGGTTATGTTACTAATACTTCTTGAGCATCTTTTTAATACATACACGTGATACAGAAATTTGCATAAGCTGTGAACACATCTTCCAAAATTGTTACAATTATTCTTAAGTAATCTCGAAGGCCCACACTGTTTTAATGATTCTATCTCATGGCAATCGTAAACAGTATTTTTTTTTTTCCATTGATGATCCTGTGAGGATCTTTTTTCATCCATGTCATTTTAGGCCAGTATAAACTCTTGGTAATTCAGAACACCTAGCCACCATTTTCATGTGATGAACCGAGTATTTTCTTTAATCCTATCTGGCTTAGTATCCCATATAATTTTGAAACACAAGTTTTTGTAGCTGTGTTATTATCTTTTCTGGAGGATTGGGAGGATAATCATAAGTAAATAAGTTTTGAGAGTACGAGAGAACTTAATTAACAGCGATTTCTACCAGGGGTGTAAAAAATTCGTTTGAACCAAATTTTTAAATAGATTTTTCACTTTCTACTAAATTGTCCGTTGTAATTAATTTCAGTCATTTTTTGACAAGTCATTCGTGAACCATATACCTAAGAGTTTATATTTGGGGGGATTCCATTTTGCATATTTTTTCTTTTAAGTATTTGTTCTCTGAATATTTCTTTGACTAGCCACACATAACAGTTTTTCCATAATGAGACGTTTTAGGCTGCAATTTCTCTCAAACTCCTCAAGAGTCTGAACAGATTTTCATAGATATCCAACTCCGTTCAGGTGTAAATATGTTCATCGCGAATTGATTTATTTTAAAAGTAGATTCATGAATCGTAATACCTTTATTTTTTTATCTTTCTTCTTATTTTGGTGAGCTAAATTTCCGAACACAAAACACAAAGGTAGGTGAAAATAGGATCTCCTTGACGGACATCCTCTCTGTACTTCAAAGCTTCCAGATACATGTCCTTTACCGTATAGTATGATTTTATATTTTTATAAAAGTGGTTATCCATTTAACATATATCATCGCCAAAAACCAAAAACAGTCAGGACTTTATTTTTTCCCCCCATGGTTAATTTTTTCCAATTTATTGAATCGAACGCTTTCTCGAAGTCTATTGACCCTAATAAACCTGAAGGTTTATTTTTTTCTAAGTAAAATATGATGTCGTATACTGTTCTAAAATTGTCTCCATATACCTTCCTGGAATAAAGCCTGTCTGAACTTCTTTTTATCAATTATGTAGGGTGTATATTATTCGGTTGGCTATACAGTTGATCCTATTTTATATGACACATTTAATAGTGATCTGGTCTCCAATTTTGTAAAGATTCTTTTGGCTTTCTCCTTTTGGTAGGTCAAGTAATGATTTCCTTCTCTCTGAGTAATGGACGCTCTCCTTTATAAAACCTTCCTTTAAGATCGAACAACAAGTCTCCTATGGACTTTCCAAAACATTTGAAAAAATTTACAAGTCATCCCATCAGTACCAGGGCTCGTTGTCATTCTCATTCCTTTCAGTGCTTCTGAAGCTTCTTGTCTAGTTATTTTGTCCCTTTTAGTTTTAGGGTGTTGGTTCCCCTCTAGTTGTTTGGATTCAGCTTCTTCAAGCTTGTACGTTTCCAGCATATCTACAAAGTCTATGTTTTTTGTACTTTCTTTCATTATATAAGTTTCAAATAGGTCTTAGTTGCATCTAATATTTCTCTGTTTTCTGTTAATTGTATTCCGGTGGTCTGTTTACTAATTATATACATTTGTTTGCTACAAAATGAGTTTCTCAAATTGCAGAAATATTTAGATATCTTATCTTTCCCCCTCTGATCCCATCTTGCTTTGATCGATGCGATCCCTCCATTTTCTCCTTTCTTAACTGCATCGGTCATCTTTTGGCGCGGAATCCCTTGGTTTACTGTTAGTAGCAAATCTGTTTCAATGTTTGGGTAGTACTGATTCCACAACTTTTTTTCTTTTCCCTTAGTCCTCTCTTTTTTCTTTATGCCGAAAGTTTACGGTTTTTGCTCTTATTCCATAAATTAAACCACCAAAAATAGATATCACTTACTGTGAACTGATATCATCCATCGGAATCTTGTTAATGTTTTTCCCGAGAGTATGGGGATACTTGCATACTGAAGTTATATGTTTTCAATTGTTTGTTTAATTAATTCTACATCAAAATTATGTCCTTTAGTAAAAGCTGAGTTACATTTCCAAAATGTTTTCTTTTTATTTTCCACTTTGATTTGAAGTGGAAACGTTATTAGAGAATGGACACTTCTATATCCATAAAGAATCTACATCTTTTACTTGTTATTAGGCTATCAGTTAACAAGAAAAAAATCTAGTCGACTCTGCTGTAAAGGGGTGTTTGGCCTTCTCCACGTGGTATTTTCTGACTTTCCGGATTGATTTTCACTCCAAATTCTAAATTACGAGATCATTTCAACTCTTCAAGTACGTTTTCTTGTGCTTTTGGATTGTTCACCGTTTTGTAGTTGTAATAACTAGGTTGGATTTAATACCAAATTCCAGTCCCCCACCAGCTATTGATATTAGCGATACCATCTCATCAAAATTTGTTTCTTAATTCATCACAGAAATCAGGAGTGTCTTGTTATCCATATATATTAACCTACAGAATTTCTAGGTCTATCGTTTTAATGCAAAGAAGTATAATTACCATGGGGTATCTTTTTAAACAGTTTTCGAATTTAAATACAAAATTTTATTGAACAAAACGCTACTCCTCTTGATTCTAGATTATTTGACGAAAAAACACATTCATAGCCCCTTCATCTCTTACTTGTCTTTCCATTTTGTATGAAATGCGTAATCCTCTAAGAAATGTATAGAGATTGTTTTTGTCAAGATGTTGAAATACATCACTTCACTTTGATAAGAACCTAGTCCCTGGCAATTCAAGGAAGAGATATAAGACTGTTCATATTTGTAACAGAGTTTTATACGAAAATAAATCACATGCATCCAGGAAGTAATCATCGACCTATTTTCAATTCCATGACCAAATGTTCCAACCTAACAACAACTTCCTGTTATCTTGAAAAATAACTATTCATCACCAAATACCATTCAATTCCATCACATACTAAAATGGTCAGGGTTTAAAAAGGTCACAAAAAAGTCACAAAATGACATACTTCACATTTCACAAGTGCATCATGTAACACACAAACCAAGCAACAATAATACACATGTTTCACATATGAATCCCAATTCTTGCTCAAGTTTCTCTTGCAAAAGGAAAAAAATACAAACATACATACAGTGAATACACATCATTCAAACATTTTTTGGAAAAGTATTGAAACAGGGGGATGCAGGCGGGGGGGGGGGGGGGGGGGGGGGGGTTGTTATGGGAGGGAGGGGCTGGCTTGGGGCCAATTAAGTGTTCGAAAAGTCCACTAAGCATGGGGTGGCATTGCAACCAAGTGTCAGTGCTGGTGAACTATTGCATTATAATTCACCGTGTTTTAAAACATTCTGTACATTTACAAATTGACCATCATATCTCATGGCAAAAATGTGATTACATACACATAGTTTGATATAACAGGGTAGAACCAACGTCATCCACACATTATTTTCCGTAGAACCAGAAAGTCAGCAATACTGACAGGTGAAAATCATCAAGTCGAAATTCCAAGCGGATAGCAAAAAGGCTGTTGTGTTGCCGAGTACTACAGAATATTAGTCTTTTAACTACCAGTGACCAACACATGCCCCCGCTGCATATCCAGAGATAAACTTTTCTTTTTCTCTTTCTTTTCCCCCCTCCTCCTCTCTCTCTCTCTCTCTCTCTCTCTCTCTCTCTCTCTCTCTCCTCTCTCTCTCTCTCTCTCTCTCTTCTTCTTCTTCTTCTCTTCTTTTCCTTTCCAGACTCTACAAGATATTTTAAGTGCACAAGCATGTCAAAGTAGTTCACCACACAATGCCAGCATGAAAGTGCATGTATCAATATCCACATAAATGAAAAAAAAAGACGCTTTCTGATTTTGCCAAACCTGTCGGAGAAAACAAAAAAAAACACACAAGGGTATGACCTCAAATGCAGAATGTTCACAATGTATACAATTTTGGCTCAGAAACAATCACATTCATCTTAAACTTTGCTGCGGTCTTCCAGTTCTGCTATTAAACAGTTCCAACTGATCCAGAGGTCCACACACACACACACAAAAAAACAGCAGTCACACCACGTCATTTGGATAACCTATTTACGGAATGAAAGGTAGCCGAAAATATGAAGATAGTATGGTAATACGGCTGAATATTTCGTTTTTTTAAAATCGGGTATTCCATTTGGAGGCGTAATGGAAGAAAGCGTTCATGGCACGCGATTTCCATCCTTACCAGCTTTCTCTATTGTCTACAGGGATGGATGAGGGAAACAAAGAGAGTGCGCTAGGTGCACGTACACTCGCCCACAGCTTAAGAGAAAGGCAAAAAAAAACAATGGTCATTTCATTGTTTAACATGTCAATGCAAGCTCACCAGACTGTTCAGATTTCTGCCATCTCTTTTTCTTTTCTTTCCTCTTCTATTGTTTGTTTCTGTCTTCCTTCCTTTTTTAGGGGATGTACCTCACGACCCCGCTAGGAATCTTGGGTGCTTCATACCCTCGATGTAAACTTCACTTCTGAGTGCACCTCTGTCCAAGCAAGCTGACCAGCCCCTGGTCTACATCCCAAAGCCCCAAACTCAAGTTTGTATTACTGGGCTCTGATCTTTCACGCAGTCAGGAAGACGTTCTTGCAACTGCTCTGACAAGAGACAAGAGGTGTATCATAGGTCAATAGAAAGGTAAAAAAAAGTGACAGTCCCTCGTTTTATAGCCGTGTATACATGAATGGAAAGAAGCTATCTGAATCAAGCCACGACAGTTCCACAGCTCAGACTGGAGAATGTAAAACACTCAGCCACGACAGTTCCACAGCTCAGACTGGAGAATGTAAAACACTCAGCCACGACAGTTCCACAGCTCAGACTGGAGAATGTAAAACACTCAGCCACGACAGTTCCACAGCTCAGACTGGAGAATGTAAAACACTCAGCCACGACAGTTCCACAGCTCAGACTGGAGAATGTAAAACACTCAGCCACAACAGTTCCACAGCTCAGACTGGAGAATGTAAAACACTCAGCCACGACAGTTCCACAGCTCAGACTGGAGAATGTAAAACACTCAGCCACGACAGTTCCACAGCTCAGACTGGAGAATGTAAAACACTCAGCCACGACAGTTCCACAGCTCAGACTGGAGAATGTAAAACACTCAGCCACGACAGTTCCACAGCTCAGACTGGAGAATGTAAAACACTCAGCCACGACAGTTCCACAGCTCAGACTGGAGAATGTAAAACACTCAGCCACGACAGTTCCACAGCTCAGACTGGAGAATGTAAAACACTCAGCCACGACAGTTCCACAGCTCAGACTGGAGAATGTAAAACACTCAGCCACGACAGTTCCACAGCTCAGACTGGAGAATGTAAAACACTCAGCCACGACAGTTCCACAGCTCAGACTGGAGAATGTAAAACACTCAGCCACGACAGTTCCACAGCTCAGACTGGAGAATGTAAAACACTCAGCCACGACAGTTCCACAGCTCAGACTGGAGAATGTAAAACACTCAGCCACGACAGTTCCACAGCTCAGACTGGAGAATGTAAAACACTCAGCCACGACAGTTCCACAGCTCAGACTGGAGAATGTAAAACACTCAGCCACGACAGTTCCACAGCTCAGACTGGAGAATGTGAAACACTCAGCCACGACAGTTCCACAGCTCAGACTGGAGAATGTAAAACACTCAGCCACGACAGTTCCACAGCTCAGACTGGAGAATGTAAAACACTCAAGAAGAGGAAAACAAAGACAAACAGACAATAATTTCATATCACGGAATCCATTCTCACGAATTTTGAATAATTACCGACACAGACAGTAACAGCGGCAAACAAATTTGAGGGTGCAAAAAAGAAACCACGAGCCTTTAAACAAAGACCATCGAGAAAATATTAAGACGTGTTGCTAAGACTTTCATTAGAAAGAAACCTCGATCGTTTGTGGGGAAGCAATGGAAATCCGAAAAGTTGAAATGTTTCTCTCCAGCACGAAAGTCGAGAATTGACAACAGGGCTAAACGAATGCAACGAGAGAGAGAGAGAGAGAGAGAGAGAGAGAGGAGAGAGAGAGAGAGAGAGGAGAGAGAGAGAGAGAGAGAGAGAGAGAGAGAGAGAGAGAGAGAGAGAGAGGAGAGAGAGAGAGAGGAGAGAGAGAGAGAGAGAGAGAGAGAGAGAGGAGAGTGTTCTAAATTGATTTAAACATAACGATTGATCCACATTTGTTTGTTTCTAATCTTGATTGTTTCAGAAACCTCCCCCACTTAGACTAGGGTCATTTATTAAATCGAGGGGCAATGTATATTTTGTAATTCGACATGAGGTTCGCAGAGATTGTGAATGTTTTGAGGCTTTGTTTAGGCCCATCAAATAAACTGCTTATAAATCTGCAAGGATGTGAGAAATATGTGGTTGTCTACCATTTTTGGCGCGGTTATTTCTGTAGGTCATACCGATCGGGCTGCGCCCCCTTTTGACCCGTGAGAAGGATTTACAAGGGCATGCACCCCGATTGGCGACTCTCAGCTCTGGAGCAGCTGTGTGTGATCTGCACAGAGGCCAGGAACCTGTGTTCCCCTGCTGTCACCTTTTACCCGTGAAGAGGGACAAAGTGAGCTGTTTGTGTAAAGCGAATGGCCAATGGCATAAAAAAAAACAAAAAGAAATCGTGTGATTTGGTATTATCGCCAAGCTAAACCAGACGCAGGAGACTCATTTCGTTCGTTTTGGTCGGGTGGAAGCTGGACATGTACTCAAGAAATTAATCTTCTGTTACAAACAAACTAGAATCTCGGTATTTTACATCTAGATTCGCTCATCCATTGTCACTTCTCTCAGGGTCGTCAGCCTCACCTTCTCATCCCTGCACATTTGAATCCAGTGGCAAGACAAAGTCAAGACGGCTGGAGATGAGCCGAGGTGCAGTGAATGACCAGGAATGTCTTTTGTGTCTGACTGAACCCTATTCGTGCTCCCTAACGCTTTGCTGGATTCGCCTCCTTGACCATTGAACCATATAGTGCTTTCTTCCGCGCAGTCCGCCGAAACCAGTCTTCACATGCATAGGTAGACAAGTCCAAGCTCACGAGGGTTTAAGACCTGTCGTTTACCTTCACCTAGTTCTGCGACCTAGTCCAAGCCATTGTCTGGTATGTGGACGCTGTTTCATGCAAACAGCTTCGAGGAGTCACAGGTGAGAGCTGAGTGCCAGGTGGGGACTAAACCGGATGCATGACCTAACAGGGCGCGACATGTTCTCCCTGTAAGAGGTACTATCCCTCCCTGGCACCCATACACCTCCATGACAGCTGGACGCTATAACGCTGAATCGCCTTGTGAGGGATATCGGAACCACTTAGACATCATACACATTGAGTTAGTTGGGTAATTTAAGCCTTAAAATGTTTAATTTTGTTGCTGCTCGACCATATTTCCACCGCATGTGAGGCTCTGGCACTCTTGTTTCTAGGAATCAAGACGTGTTTCATGGGATCATAAGCAAAGCGAGTTCTCACCTCGAGTTGGGTGCTATGTCCAGTCACTGGTGATCCCTGTGTAGTTTATTTCTATGCTGGGAGGTCTGTTGCGCTCTCCCAGACATCCCCTCTATTCAGCAAAATTAATTGTGCTTCTGTGATCCCAGCGTCACAGCTGCTCCAGGTCATGATTTGCTGCCTCCCACCGTATCTAATGTCGTTGCTGGTGCTGCTGGTGATGTGGATTTTTTATTACTGGCATTATCACTGCACACGCAAACTCGTTAATCGTTTGGTTGTGCCCTCCTTGGTTAACACCGCCTTGCATGACACCCTGTACATGCTGTCAGTAGGAAGAGACTCTAAGGAGAGCTTGACAGTGTTTCAGCCCTGAACTCCTTACACTCTAAGGGGACTGAGCTGCATCCAGGTCATGACTCCCTGATGCCCTTCTACCGCCAACATTTTTTAGCCCACAACTTTTCTCAAGGAGTACATTTTCTTAGGCGATCTCTTACCCCACAACTAACGGGACACCTGTTCTACGCTGGGAAAGTTAAGCCTCATGAAGTTCACGTTTGTTCCTCCTCGACCAGATCCAGCTGAAACTCTTTTCAGCTGCCTCTGCCATTGGCGTCAGGGTTCTGGTCCTCTTCTTACCTGAAATCCCGAGCAATATTTTATCTGGCAATATTGACACACTGGTTGATCTGATTTCTCACACTTTACCAGGCTTGTATTTCAGGGCAGGAAGCTAAACACAGATCTGATGATGAAAATCTTCTCTGGCGTGCTCTTTCCTACGTAGTTTATTGCCCCTCTGGAACTGTCGTTTGGATCGCTTTAGAATTTCCTTCTCTCTTCAACTCCTACATCACTGTGTCTCATATTAGTTTTGCTGTCGTCTTTGTTCACCACTTCATTTCAGTTGACACCGCTTCTTTTGGAATTATATTTTCTGATAATGTCCTGTTGTTGTTTTTAATCTTTACTAACATCGCAGTGGTCGTTTCACTATCATTTTTCAATACTTTCATCATCATTATTATTATTACTATTGCTATCAGTATTCTTTTTATCATCTTCACTTTTCCGACTCACATTGTCTCCTTTCTGACAGCCTCATTTTCATTTAACGCCCACATTGCGTCGAATGTTATTAAGATAATGATTGCTTGTTCATTTTGGTTGTCCTGAGTGTTGTGTATCTTGCTTGGAGAAGACCTAAGAGGTGGAAATGCGTCGTGTTTTGTCCTATAATTAGTTTGTCTACGTTGTTCGGCGGAGTCCTTTTGAATACTTTCAAATCTAATCCTATTTCATCGTGTTTGGTTGGTTGTTTGTATTTCATTTTGGCTTGCCCTTTGGTCCTATGATCGTGCCTTTACATGGGCAGTCAGCACAATCAGACAATCTGATAATCAGAACCGTCAGATAATCAAGTGGCTCGATAATTTTGTTCATTTGTTACTTTGCTATCATTTGCATATTTCATTTCATATAAAATCATTAGACAAGTATTCAATTTGTTAATCAACTACACAGCTTGTTTATTTACTAATTATCTATTATTTCCATATTTTATTTAATCTAGAGTTCACTATTTGTTCGTCTTGGCCGATTAAGTCTTGATCTTAGCATTTCCAATAACTTCTTCTCTCTTACTTGACCTCGTCGCTGTACGGCCACAGTCCACATATACAGATGGGGATTGAGTGCAGAATTGAGAGGTAGTAGAAACACAACCAAAGAGTCGTGGACTTTGTTAAAACTAGAGACATTGGCGAAAACTAACAGGGTGGCCAGTCCAAAGGACAGCCAACACACAGCATTCGTTACAGCCAGTTTTCCCGTCAGGTGGGCAGAAGAATAGTAAGGTCTTTTTGAGGGAGCAAGTGTAATTCTATACTTTGGTGTTCGTCTATAAATGGCAACCTCACCACTCAGTATCATCAGACATAGGACAAAGTTGATTACCACGTTAACTGTGAACCACCTAAAGCTTTGCGTAGAATCATGTTGGTCAAATAAAGCCAGACGACACAGTCCAGACTGGCCATACAGTCCCAAGTGAGACAGTCCAGGAAGAAATGGTATAAACGACAGCAAAGATTGAAATAACCATATCAACACGCATGATGCAGCTGTTAAACCTGTCGTGAAATTCCATGGACTTTCAGTAAAACAAAGAACAATAATGTGATCCCAAATAAGGAGCCATATGATCCACACTGACACTCCACTGGACAGAAGGGATAAAAATCCAGCCAGTTTGCAGATCACACTATTGGTCCAGGTCTTCTCAGACTGCATGTACATTCCATCAAACACGTGGTCAGCTCCCAGAGCAATGCTGACATGAATCCCCATGCATATGTTAGCGAAATGTAGATGCGCAATGGCTGTCATGAAATTCCTTCCAAATATATTTTCAACCACACTTGAAATCATGAAACAAATCAGATTCCCAGCGATGGAAGACAGGCTACAAAACCAAAAGAAAGCCCTGAACAACTGCGTTGGTATTAACGTTGCGCACGAAGGAAACACGACATTAGGTATGAAAGTTTTTAATTTGGTCGACTGACTTGAGAGCATGGCCGTACAGCCAAGTCTGTAGTTAGATGAAAATAGTTTTTCCAAATGGAATGAGTTTGATAACAAATCCAAAGGAAAGTGAGTTATTGGATTCCCTTTCACATCTAATTCAATTAAATGTGGGACGTTTTTTAAACCGACGGATTCAATGGCATTGATGACAGCAAAAGATGAATTCACATGTGTAACATGTGGCAGATATAGAGATAAAATACTGTTGAGAGTGTTCAGGTGTGTTGCAGAAACATCAATGTGTCTCAGTGCATAATGAATGCCTCTAAAGATTGTAGCTCTGATTTTACACAGAGGGTTGTTTTTAAGTTGTAAACGTTGTAAATTTGGTAATTGAAGAAAAAGGTTCACCTCGATTGTTTTCAATTGGTTATACGAAAGATCAATGAACTGTAAATTGGCAAGCTTTACCTGTGAAATATTGATAAATGAGCAGTGAGACAAGCTCAATCGAATCAAGTATATGTTCCAAGCAAAATCGATCACTGACATCCTTGAATGTGCGGCATCAACGTATCGAAGATGAAAAAAACCCTTTGCAGTAAAAGGCTGACGGCAAAGGAAGAGGTAGCCTTGGCACAAACAACCATGAGGACAGGTCATGTCACACACCAGTTCATCATCCCGCTGGGGACACTGACCCCAGCCGTCACACAGATAAGCTCTGTGCACACAAACAGCTGGACGCCGCACCTGTACAAGCCAGCACAGGTCACTTCTCACAATTCTCTTCATCCTCTCCGTGAGTACAGTCAGGAACCCATTGCATCGTGTGTAGAGAGGAAGACAGTTCAACAACTCAGCGTGCAACGGTAATGGGTGTCAGGACAAGTCTCATCAGGTTTCATCACCTTCTGTGTAAAGTACCCGGTGCCATCGAGGTTGATTTGATACTGTCGCTCCTTTCTCCATCAGTGACCTTGCCACAGTAAGGACAGGATGACTCTCATCTTCAGGACAGTTCATCTCGTCTGATTCGTCCACACATCTGAGTAGTCGTTACATCGTTGGCTATATAATACAAACTGGTCATTAGAACACAGAAACCCGTGACGTGGAGGATGCTTACAGAATGACTCATCACTGTTATCCGGACAGTCATGATGAAAGTCACACCACCAGTGTATAGTGTACTGTCGTATAATAGTCATCACATTCAAATTGGCCATAGTTTGTAAATTCGCTTGTATTATGAGAAAGCATTCTAGAATTCTGTGAATTATTCAGTTTCAGAAATGTGCAAAACTGTAAGTATCTTGAATTTCTACAGTACGTTTTGGGATTACACGAGAAAAACATATGTGTGATGTGGTTATTTAGACAAAAATGTAAAAGTTGAGATGTATCAGTGAGTATCAGTTCGAGTGACGGCGAGTGAGACAGTATAATTTGTAATGGAAGTTCACTGGGTGACTGTAACTTTATCTCACACAATACACCTTCAAAATAAGAGTTAGAAAAATCAGTCTTTGAACTTGCTTGATTTCTAAAGAACGAATCGATGTAAGCGCTATATACTTGGTAGTTCTCGCTGATATAACACATCCTGTGACCTAAAGTGATTCATGTAGTAGATCAATGTGTTTGTCAGACCATTTACGTAGTCGACTGTATGAAAAAAGCATTTTATTCCACCCCTGTGTGTAACCAAAAGCCACACGAACCCGACGACACGTTTGAAAATAAAGAGAGAGATCTTCTTGTTCCCGTCTTGTTTTAATGGTTGCTAGTGTCCCTCCGATCGAGTGGCATACGCTATCTACCAACTCAAACCGCTGCCACGTGTTAGTCATCAGTAGTTTAAAGCATTTGTTACGTGAAGCTACCAGACCATGACATTCAGAATTACTGAACGGACAGGTTCTGTTTCATCTCGTCCGTCCTCGCATTCTCGATTCTGACTGCAGTGTAATGACTTTGATATTTATCGTAATGTCGACAGAGCAGTTGAAAAGACCATTGGCAAGTTTACGTAGCTGAAAATTAACAGAAATCCCCGAAAAAAATAATGTTGAGGTCAGCACAACAGTCTCATAATAATGACTTGAAAATGCGAAGTAATGAATATTGAAACCGGTTGAGAATTGAAAGTACACCATGTATAGTACACGATTGAGACGAGTTTTGTCTTCTGTAAATCAGTTGAAGAGATAGACAGAGTATAGGATAACGCTCTTTGAAATGCTGACGATTACAGCACTTAGACGAGGAAGTGTTATGCCTTTCTGTATATCGCGATGCAATTATGGGTATTTCTATATATATCCAGAAAATTCAGATATATAGTTTAGAATCATATTACGATTTTGCACTGGCATAACGTTAACATGAAAGAGAGACTTGTTCATGTTTATTATGAGGAAACAGTTCGAATTAGAAATATAAAATGTATGTTCAGAAACATGATCATAACAGTTTATTGTTTATGCTCGCATGCGAAAAAATTCTTGGAAAAGGTGGATGGTGGTAGAGGCACCCATACATCTGTAGACCAGTCAGTGGAATCACACCAATAAGACAAAACTTTGAGATGGGCAAGTGCGTACATTCCTGACGGCAACAAACCTGTGTTATACAGAAAGTGGTGAACTCATCACACATCCCATACACCACTGATGCTGTGCGGAAATTGAGCAGACTTCCATAACAATGTACAGTCTGATTTGTTGGTATTGGAAATGGTTATATTTCCGTTAGTTTGGTTAAGAGGGTATTCTATCCACGACAGACGTTTCTGATATCCATAGAACTACTAGCAGAGTTATGGAAGATGTTCCTTTCACAAAGACTGAAAATGTGTCTGTATATGCATAAAAATACACGTACATAGACGTAAACACACTGCAACACACATCCACACGCACGTGTCCACAGGCAAACACACACACACACACACACACACACACACACACACACACACACACACACACACACACACACACACACACACACACACACACACAACCCACATCAGCCGCGCACAGCACACACTACACACACAACACGCACGCAACACCAACACACACACACACACACACACACCACACACACACACACACCACACATCACACACACACACACACACACACACACACACAACCACACAACCGCACACAACACAACACACACAACAACCACACAACACACACAACACACACACACAACCACAGCAAACGCAACGATGCACACACACACACACACACAACACACCACACACACACACACACACACACACACACACACAACACACACACACACACACACACACCACACACACACACACACACACACAGCAAGAAAGAAAGACAGATCTACACGGTGTTCGCGCGCACACACACACGCGCGCGCGTTTACTGCTCGTACACGACACACAGCCTTATCTTAGATGTGAAAAGGCTAACCATAACAGAATACGGATAGAGGAGTGACGAATACAGCACATGGCTTAAGATGAATGAATAAGTAAATACAACAGAAACAGCGCAAATTTATATACAACGAAGCAGCATCATAAACGAAAGAAGAAAACCCCGCTTCCTGAAAAAAGCTATAGAGTCACAAGTGTTTAGCTTTTCGCGTGTGTAATAAAACTTCCTCATAAAAACGGTGTCGCGCGACAGTATTTCCCGAAATACGCAGCTGTCATGAAATTATGTGAGCGAAATTCATAAAATTGTTACGCGACAGATTTCCGAGAAAGTCATAAAAATCGTGTGCTGCCTAAATAATCATGTCGCGCGAAGCATCATGTAAAAATTGACTGCCGTAAAAAGTGTCGCTCTGGACAGTATTTCGAAAAATACGACTCGAAGACATGTTGTCTGCCCAACTCTGCCCACTGCCTCTCTCATGGTTTTACGTATCAGTTGCCCCAATTTCTTTCAGTTCATGTGATTTTATTTGTGTCTGCTTGACGTCGGTCTATCTTTCGTCTTTGTTTCTCCTCATTTCATCTATGTCCCTGTCAGTGCTCAGCTACAAATGAATAGGTAATGAATGTAATGCAAGATCGAGCGGACTTTCCCCTCATAAGTAGTTTTGGTTGGTGTAACTCTAAATATATAATTGTTAGCTGTAAAGCCTAACATTTTAGCTAGCTCTTTATCAAAATAGTAACCTGTTTCTTCTTCAGGCTTGAATAATAACATTGTTTTTAGATTTGCATTGTTAAGTTTGAGAGTATGCCAAAGTGTTACTCATTGCTTCTTTTAGTGAGCAAAACCCGTAATAACCATCAGCTATTGTTAACTCGCTAATTTGTTCCCTGTTTTATTAATTTTTTGAATCTTATTATTCTTCTTTGATTCACTTATTATTAAACCATACGACTTTGTAAAATATTTCATGAAGTGCAACCATTTTGGCTCCGCATTCGTTATTCAATAGCATGTTCTAAAAACGAAGGACGGTCTTGGGTTGTTATTGTTACAAACATTTTTTTAAACGAAATAAAAATGAGTGCATTCAATATACTGGCGCAAAATATTCTGTTGGGCCGCACTACAATCTTAAAAATATAGCAACTGATACTCTTGACATTGCTGTGACCAGACTGCCTCTTTTCATAAAAAGGTGAGTACTCCATTGAAGAGCTTTCTTAATCCCCCTATTGAAAACGACCGCATCAAGAAAGCGTTGGTTTATGTCATCCGATGCAGTTTTATCAGAACCAGTTAAACTTTGCTGTGTTTTGCGCATCAACTGGGTGTGGAGTGTCGTATGCTGATCATTTAAATCACCATGATCCTTTGGTGAGGTCAGTGTACAGATTTCATTTTTATTACACCTTCAGACGTATTTTGACTGTAACTGCAAGCGCCATTACCAAATGACAAACCATTTAATCCACTCAGCAACAGAATAGACATGAAGGCTTTTGAAAGGATCTGTAACGAATTCAATATTAACATCAAGACAGGCTTTAGACAAAAGTTGGATCATAATCATGGCCTAGGCGACCTTTATTTTCGGGGCACGCACAGAAAGTATAACTATGACTGGCATCCTCCTTTCCAAACTTTCTTTTTTGGCACAACTGTTGAGCCCGGGTCCCTACAGCAAGAGCATAAAAACAGCATGGACAACATTTATCTTAGACACTTCTAAGGGCCTAACTAGGGCGGGATAGAACGAATAAACGACTCTATTCGTACTTACGTTTGGTGTTTGCTAGGGTCGCAAGCACAGGCAAGATCAAGCATAACTGATCCTTCTACTGGCTTTGACGCACAAAAACAATACTTAGCAAATTTAGAGGACGCCATTAATTCTACAGTTGATTTACCTTCAAGTATTGAAAGATACCAAAATGTTTTTACAATACGCAAGATCGAAAAGTAGACTTTGCTGTTGGCACTGGTTTATACATGCTGCCTTCTGACCTCAGACTCCAGATAGGTACAATAATAAACTATATAATGAAATTCTTATAGCAGGCAATGAACAGAAGGTTGGAAAAAACGACATACAATTCTGAGCCAGTAATATTACAAACAATAAAGAACACCAAGATTAAGTCATCTAATTCCCGAAGTCCAAACCCCAAAGTCATTGTGTCATGTGACGTAGCCTCACATCAAGGCATGTGACGCTCCATCACATGTAGTTAGTGATATGAATCATTTCCCGTGCCACAATTAAAGGAGAATATTCATGTGGCTTGACTAGTGTAGCGGGCGTCCCCAAAATAATTGTGAGTATGACTCATTCAAGAAACGAATGTGGTCATTGGGTGAAAGTGACCACTGAGTGATGTTTAACAAGGGCTGGTAAGGTAAGGTGCTGGTCATGTGTTTTGAACACTGAGTATGCACTCACTAGGAGAAGGGGGGAAAGAGTCAGTTTTAACCCAGCAGATGGCCTAGAGACTCGACTGTCAGACGGTGGTCCTCTTGTGACCTGTCTTACGGTGAGGATAGATATTGGGGAAAGCTACGGGGGAAAATTAAGAAAAGAGAAAGAAAACCCCCCCCCCGCACCCCCCCGCACGACGCACCCCGCACGCACGCAAGCAACGCACGCACGCCCCGAAACCCGCCGCACCGCACGCACCCCACGCACGCACGCACCCCACGAAAGTACGCGCGCGGCGCGCGCGTGCGCGCGCGCAAGGGAAAAATTTTGACTTTGGGCCAAAAAAACATTTTGTTTAAAAAATCATTTGCGACATTTGTTTACCCCATGGCAGGCTGCTTTATTTTCTGTGATTTTTGCGTAAAACCGCGGCGCGTTTTTTAAATTTGCGGGAAAAAAAAATCTTTCGCTATGAAATATTAACGCTGGGGACCATTTTTCCAGGAAATGTTAACTTTTCCCGTTCGTTTTTTACGTGAAAATGTTTTGGCAAGCGACAGTATTCAGGGACAAACAATATTTCACAGTGTCCGTCCCCAAAAAATTTGTCGAAAAAATTTCGAGCGGTCAGTATTTTATGGCCGCTAAAATTTTCTTTTCGACATTTTTCGGGGAAAAAATTTTTTTTTTGGGTTTCGCGGGGCCCAATTTTTTTCCAGCAAATATTGTCCCCAAAACCCTTTATTTCACGTGAAAATGTTTTTCCTGCGATAAAAATTTCCCGGCGACGTTTTATATACGAAAACCGGCGCTGGAAAAAGGGGCCCCGTGACGGTGGGAAAAAGCCCCCACTGCCCGGGAAAGAAAAAAGCCCCGGGGCGCGGGGGAAAAAACTGAAACCGGGGCTTTCTTAAAAGGGCCTGTGAAACCTAAATGGTAAAGTTGGCGTGTTTGGAGTCTTTATGGACTTAACTGTCAGAAATTTCAGAAGGGGTTTAAGGCTGCCAGTGCACGCGGTTTTGTTTTTTTGTTGGGGCCCGTTTTTCCCCAAAAGGGGCTCTCCCTTTTTGAAATAAGGGTTTGGGAACCCTGGAACGTTTCCCATGGAGGTTTTTGTTTGTCAAACCCAGTAGCCTTTTACACAATGACTTTTCCCCAGGGAGCAATTTTTGGCTCATTTAATTTCCATTGGTATTGTTCTGGCTTCCCTGCCCCCTATGTGAGAAACATCCCCGGATTGCTCCCAGTTGGTTTGTTCGGCAGTTAAGGAGGAACTTTTGGGGGGTAACACCCGCCCCTTCGGGTGTATTTTTTTTCTTATTTCTTTTTAAAGTAACTAACACGCATTAAAAAATACAGCAAAAGATGTTTTTTTCCCGGTTTCCCCAAAATAAAAAGAAGTTTTAGGGACAAAGAGAAATTCACCACTGAGCCAAGGGTAAATTTTTAAAACATCACCTATATTTTTCCCCGTTTATAACGGTTTTTTTTTTTCCCTGTTTAGTTTCCTTTTTGCAAATTTAAAAAAACCCGGTTTTGAATATTGTATTAATTTGTGATTCACGTAGTTCAAAAACCGGGTTTCGGGAATTTAAAAACAAAAAACTTTCCATTACCATTGTGCGTGGATTTTGGGGAAATTTTTTTGGGATTGTGTTTTTTAAAGTTTGGGTGTGTGTGGTGCTTTTTTGTCTGTAATTCTTTCAAAAGTGGGAAAAAGGGAACATAATTATTACCTATGTACAGCATTCAAAAGGGAATATTCCTGTTTTTAATACCCTTTTTGCTTGCCTTTCGTGGACCCTTTCTGTGTGTTGACGCCCGGGTTTTTCCCCAAAAGAATTTACTTAGAGGTTGAAAATCAGGGGTTTAAAAGCTCTCTTGAAAGGCTTTGGGGATTTTCAGAAATTTGTATTAGATCATCTTTTTCACAATCTTTCAATAGTATGATGGATTTTTTAAATTTTTTTTCTAATAGAAAAATTTTTGTTCAGAGGTTTTTTCTTGCGGGTTTTTTAACAAAGCCCGTAAAAGGAAATTTCTTTCCAATGGTTTTTCCCCCTGTGGGGGGGATTTTTTTTGGGATTCTCATATTGTTTTTTTTAAAAGGGAGAAGAAACATATGTGGGGAAAAAAATTATCTAAATTCTGTTTGTATGGGTTATTTTAAATTATGATTTTGATAGCATGATCTTAAATTTAAAGGATTACATCAAAAAACCCATTGAAACCATCGATGGAATCTGTTTAAAAGGAACCCAAATTTAAACTTTTCTTTCCCCCTTCGGGCACCCTCCCCCCCCGCCCCACCCCCCCCGTTTTTTTTATGTGGGCAAATTTTGGCAATTTGTAGGCATTACTTTTAAAATTACGATTTTTTTTTGAATTTAATCAAATTGCATCCCGTCTTTTCTGCATTTTCCCCAATTCCAGACATTTTTGTAAAAATTCGTTTTTTTTATCTTGTGGTTAGTTACGGGACATCCCTTTTTTCCCCCTTTTTCATTCGGGTCCCAAAATCAAAAACCTGTTTAATATAAATGTCAGGGAAAAATTAACTAGTGTCGGGGTTATGCTTGTTTGTAGTGTTTTTGGGGTTTTTGATTTTTTTTGCAAAATTTTTTAAGGTTTTCTGGGTTTCTTTTGGCCTTTTGAAAGGGGAGGGGGATATCTTATTTTGGGTTTTTGCGTTTTCTAATGATTATTAGCTATTAATTTATCAACTGGTTTGTTTACTTTTGGGTTGGGTTTTTTTTTTGTATGGAGTGGATAAAGGTATTTGGCTTTTTTTTTTCTTTAAAGTTTAATGTGCATTTAAGTGTTAAAAACCCATAGTTGTTAAACCAAGGACAGATTTAACTTTGAGAAGGTAGGTGTACCCGAATTTAAGTATAATAGTATGTTATTTGAGTTGGCATATTTTTTTGTGTAGTGTGTTGGTGTGTGTGTGTGTGTGTGTGTGTGTGTTGTGTTGTGTGTGTGTGTGTGTGTGTATGTGCGGGCGTGCATATGTGTTGTTTGTCTTTTGGGGGCGTATGTGATGTTGTTTTTGTGGGGGTTTTGTGCGTGGCGTGGGGCGTGTGCTTTGTGCGGTGTGTGTGTGCGTGCGTGCGTGCGTGCGTGCTCCCGGGTGGGGGCGTGCGTGTTGTGTGTGTGTGTTGTGTGTGTGTGTTGTGGGTTGGGTGTGTGGTGTGAAAATAAACCATTTCATGAAAATAGGCCCCTCCACCATTACCACCCCCCACACAAAATAAAAAGCCAATAGCTTTGCTGGAACCGCCCATTTTTAAAAAAAGGGCTTTCAGAGAAAAAAAGGGAAGGAGAACGAAGGGGGTTTGGGGTATGAAAAGGGGAAAATCAATGGGGAAAAAAAAGCAAAAACAAACAAAGGAAATGGGTAACAGGGAGAAACAATTGCCATTTAAAAGGGGCCCCTTTCTTGCACTATACAAATGCCCAAAGATTTAAGGTGCGGGAAAAAGGGAAAAGGGGGAAGAGAGAGGGAAAAAGGGAGCGCGTTTGAAGTTGTCCCTCCCGCATTTGAATACAGTCAATCAAAAAACACGTGTGTTTCCCCAATATGCGCGACCCACTCCTTTCATCAAGGAGAAAAGGGGGGAAACAAAAATCCATTTTTTTGTGCCCCCCTTTTCCCAAAAACAAAAAAAAATTTCCCACAAAAACATAAATAAAAAGCATAACGCTTTTTGAAAATCCACTCTTCATTTTCCCAAATTAAAAAGTAAATTTTTTCAATCACTTTCCCTCTACTTCATATCTTTTCCAAACCCTTTCTTCTGTTTTTTTTTTGTTTGTTTTGGTTTAATACTGGTTTTTAAAAAATTCTCAATTAAACCAGTTGCC
This sequence comes from Conus ventricosus, assembly GCA_018398815.1. Taxonomy (NCBI): domain Eukaryota; kingdom Metazoa; phylum Mollusca; class Gastropoda; order Neogastropoda; family Conidae; genus Conus; species Conus ventricosus. The sequence goes on from CM031608.1 coordinate 68,577,975, forward strand.
CCGAGGTAGGTTTTTTCCCACCGGTTGGTTTGCTGGGTTTTTTCTGGAAAAAAAACCCCAACCCCAAAAAACGTTACCCTTGGAAGATGTAAGTTTAAAAAATTTTTCTTTTTTCTTTATTATTATCCCAAAAACCCAGGGAAACCCAACATATACTAAAGGGAACCCTTGCTTCTGTTTCCAGCACATTTTACCTACAGTCGGGGATACAAAGTGAAATTTTTTCAAAATTTATTGATCTAAAAAAACGATTTGTGTTTTTTCTTTTTAAACCAAATCCGCGTTTTCACAAATGCTTTTTTACTACCCCTTTTTCAATTGAAATTTTTTTTTTATAATCACATCAATCTTTTTCATTCCCACTTAGGGAACCCTTTTTGCTTTTTTTCTTTTATATATTTATTATTCCCCAACTGGAACTTACCCAAGGGGAATCAATTTTTGTGCCCAACCCGAATTCTAGCAGTTTTTCTGTTCGCGTACATCGACCACTCTGGGTTGTTCGGAAAGTAGTTTTTTCCTTTTCAAGTCTGAGCTTGAAAAAAAAATCTACTGTTTAAACCCAGTCAACAATCTATCCCCCTGTTGGAACTGTTTGTCTGCATAAAAATCGAAAACCCCACACCCGTCCAACAAACAGGGGTTTTTCCCCAAAAAATCACTTTGGCCCTCAGGCCCAATCAATTTCAAGAAAATTTTGGGGGGTTTTTGCACTGTTCCCTTATGGTCTAACATTTTTTGTAAAAATTTCGATCTTAAAAATTCGCTACCTCACATACCTCTTGTCATGAAAAAGTTTTGAAAAAAAAAGTTCTTAAAATAACATTATTTTCTGATTTTATTTATTAATTTTGGGGGAAAAGACCTTTAAAAATTTCGGAAACAAAGGTTGGACTTTTGGTACGTGTGTTTTATGTTATTTGACAAATCTAATACTTTTGGTGTATTTAATTAATTTTATTCTGTGAAAAACATTGTTTCAAGTTATAAGTGTGTTAGGGGATGATTATTTTTTCTTTTTGGGGAAGTCTTATTACCAAACGGGGGGGGAATCTTAAAATTCTATTTGGGGAAGAGTTTTTCCTCTCTTTCTGTTGGTAAAAAGCACCCCATGTTATTTTTAAATTTCCCCCCTTGATGTCAAAAAAAAACGTTGGTTTAGCTTTAGAGGCAGTTGGGATTTTACAAGTAAAAAGTCAGGGGGTTTCAGCTCGGGGAAACCCTAAAAAACCCGGGTTTGTGCTTTGAACTCAGTGGTCTGTGTATTGTGTATTGTGTGGGGTTTATCTTCCCTTTCTGTTCGATTTTGTTTTTGCGTGTTTTCAGTTCCTTTTTAATTTTGAACCCATGTTTTCATTGCGTTTGTTCAGTATCGATAAAACAGTCCTTAGCATGCAAAAACCTTCAGTGTGACATTGGCGTGGGGACTTATGGGGGGTTCACTTCGGGTTTTTGCAAAGGGGAGTTGTGGGAAAACGTTTTTTTTCTTTCCCCTTGGGCTAAATTTTTTGGGTTTTTTTATGCAAGTGCTTTTCATGTGATGTGAACTGGTTAATGCTTATTTGGGTTTCTTGTGACGTTGTTAAATTTTGTTGTGTTTTTTGTGTTTGTAGTTTTATATACAGTATGCGACATTTTCCCAGGCAAAGGGTTTTCTAAAGGGGGATTGTTTAATTTGTCACCCATGTTTTTACCAATAAAAGGTTTGAAAATGGATAGCTTAAAGGGGAAAAAAACCCCCGAAGAATGAATTTTGCCACCATACCCTGAGGCGCACCCGAAATGCCAAAGCCATGGTTTGATTCTTCCCCCCAGGCATTTGTCGGCAAAATCAGTCTGTAAACAGTTTGCTTTCAGGCAAAAAAGGAAAAAAAGATGTACTTTAAAGGAGGGGAAAGTCCCAAATTTTGGTCAGAAAAGCTGTGGGGAATCAGGTCTTCCAGGAACGTAAAAATTGTGATAAAGGAAAACATTTAGGGAAGGGAAAAATCTTTTTGAAGGAGTGCGGGGGTTTTTAAAAAAATTTTTAGGGAAAAGGTCAAACTTGAAATGCGTTTTTTTCTTTTTTCACAGGGCGTTAAAAATTTGGTCATATCGGTCCCAGTTTTTGGGCCCCCTGGCCATAAAATTATCTTTATTATTTTTTTTAGTTTTTTATTATCATCATTCCTATTACTATTATCAAGAGTATTAAATTTTTAAAACCTTTTTCCCAGCCAGAAACCAAGCTCTAAGCGTTTTTCAATCTACATTTGGGTTTCAAAACCCGGGGCTGTCGGGCCTGGGCAGGCCGATGAAGGGGGGCCTGCTGCCACTTCATTCAGGTTGGGTTTCCCCGTGTCTTTAGTCAAATCGTTCATTCGATTTAAAACTCTCTTTCCCCTTTTTTTTTTTTTTTTTTTTACGCGAAATGCATGCGATGTGAAAACATGTCACCAATATCAGGGGGCCCAAACTGGCCTTTCTTTTGAAAATTGGGAACGGGGTTTTAGTGTGTGCCAAAAATGTTATACGTGGGTTTACAAAACCCAACCTCGGTCTCATTCGAAAGGGAAAATTTAGGGAAATGGAGTCAGAACCAATGGGTTTAAATCCCAGGGGAAAATCCCCCCCTACCCCAAAAAGGGCCTGGCGGAGATTCGAACCAAACCCCCGGATCCCAAGATTTCGGTCCCGGGGCTCCCTTTCCAAAAGAGCTAATTTTAAGCCCCTGGCCAGAAGTCAGAAACATGGGGGAAGGTGCCCGGGACTGTGCCGAGGGGAAAGTCTCCCCTTTTTCAGTGGACTTTCCGAAAGAGACAAGCTGCTATTCCCCCTTTGGTTTGGGTTTTTTTTCGGTAACGGTACTGGGGAAAACTCTTTCAGGGGAAAAATCAGTACTGCTAGAAAAAAAGGCCAAAGGGAAATCTGTCATCATTTGTTTCAAAGCTTAAGCTTGGACGAATTTCCCTTTGGGTTGGAAAAAATCTTTCAGGGGCGTTTTTGGGGGGAAAAAAACGATCTTCAAAGAAACAGTTTCCAGTTTGGGGGTTTTTGTGGGTTGGGCCGGGCTTTTAAAGGGGGTCCAAGGGATAGGAGGTGTTTTAAACAAGGGGGAAAAAGACTCAAATGCCCCGGGGAGTTTTCCCAAGGGGCCCGAGGAGGCCCCCGATACTGATCCAAAAGGGAAAAAATTTTACTTGGTATGTATCACCCGTGAAAGATGGGGTTTCCAGACCAAACTGAATCGTGCAGTAAAGAAAAAAGGGATGAAGGCCCCCTGTGACCCAACTCATTCAGGGAGATTCCGAGAGGAAAATATTTTCTGGTAAAATGCCCCGGAACCCGTTTTATTGAAGTGGGAGTAGAAAAAGTGGGAAAGGGACTGTGTTAAGATATTGTGGGAATTTCTGGGGCGGAACCCTTTTATAATTTTAAATTTTGAATGCTTTCTTTTTAAGGGTCCCAAACATGGGGAAATGGGGCAGGTAAAAAAACATTTCTTTTTCAAAAAGATTAATTTTCTCTTACTGAAGCTCAGCACACTTTTTTAGTAAAAGGGAAAACTTTCAATTCTTCAAAAGTAACCCCTCGGGTCAGTTTCCCGTTAAAAAAACCGAACAGTAGATTCCATCAGGGAAAGAAAAATGGTTTAAAAGGCCCGTTAACACATTATTTAATGCAAAACCCCCCTCAAAGAAAAATCCTTTTTATTTAACCCAAAAAAAATGACCCTTTTTAACCACTCGCTCTTTTTTGAATAAAGGCCTTGTTTTTTATCAATTTCAAATATAACCATATCAACCACCCTTTTTTTTCTTAAATGGGAAAAACTCGGGTTTTAAAAAAAGGGAATTGGGGTTGGTTCTAAAATTTTGGCCCAAATCTATCTGTCTAAACTTTTATCCGCTGTCAATCAAACATTCATTCAAATTAAAATCAATCAATCAGTTTAAAGAACGTTGTGTAAAAATATATTAAAAACGGGTGTATGTATGATACATTTTCTAACTGTTACATTTTTCTTTTGCTATCAAACAATTTAAACCCTTCAATCAACCCAAACAACCAATTAAACGATTAATCATCAAATAATCTATATGTCTGTTTATTTTTATCTATATTGCCTATTATATATCTTTTTCCCCCATTTTTATTTACCCCTCTATCCCTCCAAACGTCAAACAATTGTAGGGGTGTATTTGTGGGAGTGCATACGTGTGTGTGTGTGGAGTTGTTGGGTTTTTGTTTAAATTACTTTCATTGTATGACGTTAATTTTTACACACACTGCCTTTCCCCAAACGCCCTTCAAAAGCTGGTTTCCCTACACACACAAAAACACATAAACCACCAAAAACCCCCCTCTCTACCTCTCTCCCCCTCTCTCTCACTATCCCTCTCCTTTTTACACACACGACCCCCCCTTCCCCCCTATATCTATTATCTATCTATCTATCTTTCTATTATTATAGAGAGAGAGAGGGGGAGGAGAGAGAGGTCATATAGATTTTAAGGGACGTCCCCTTTTCCTTTTTTTCTCTCTCCCTTTTCTTCCCCTTGTCTTGTCCTGTCTCTGTTTCGTCTCTCTCACTTCTTTTCTCTCCGCAGAAAGGGCTTCAGGGGAAAAAAAACCCTCCGAAACACGTTTTTGCCTCCCGGCGAAAAGAAGGTCGTTACTAGAGTATCTTGGGGCGAAGGTTTTCCCCCTGACAAATTTTAACCGTAAGAGTTATCTCTTTTCTTTCTTTTGGTTTGCCCGTATGAGGGACCTTTCCCCCGGGAAAACACCGGGCCCGCAGAACTCAGTACTTGTTCCCACTTTTTTTTAACCCCCAAAAGGGGGTAGGAAAGTCAGTACTTTTTCCACACTTTGTTTTTCCCTTAAAAGGCTGGGGTGGTAGTAGTATTGTTCCATACTTTGTTTTCCCTAACGGCGGGTAGGTAGTAGTTTTGTTCCACACTTTCTTTTACCCCAAAAGACGGGTAGGTAGTCAGTACTTGTTCACACTTTTTTACCTCAAAAAAAGCGGGTAGGTAGGCATCTGATTTTTGGGGAAATAAAAATGATTTGTCTTGGCCCAAACCAAGGGCGCGTAATCTTCAAATGAAATGCATTTTTTGTGCAAAAATAAAAATGAAAGGGGCAGGGGCTGTTTCTCACGCACAATCGTCGACGAGTAAAATTTAAGCAACCCTGAGGGGGGTGACTAGCACGCCCTGAGGGGAAGACCTTTAAAGCCTCCCGCAAAAAAGGGCTACATTAAAACTGTCAGGGCTCACATGTGTAAAAAGTTAAAAAAGGGGGGTAACTTTTGCTCCCATAAAAAAACCTAAAAGGGGTAAATTTAAATTCAAAACTGGACAGCCTTTTTAACTTGAATAAAGTGAGACCAAAAACAAACCATTAATTTTGTGGGGAAAAAACAAGCGCCCGGCCCAAAAACTGAACTGTCCCTTTATAGTAGACGTAACAAAATTTGGGGCTTTTAAAGGGAAAGGGTGGGGGGGGGAAGAGAGGGGGAAATGGGAAATGAAATTTAAGGGAAAATATATTACAGATATGAAAACTCTTCACTAGTTATGCAAAAAAGGTTTTTGAACCATCAAAAATCCCTTTTGAAGGCAGTATATTTGTTTGCCTGCTCCGAGGCGTTTTGTCCGCTGGATCGGAACTCCTCAGGGGGGACACGGCTGGTTGTTTTCTGCCCCTCCCGGCGTCAAATAGAGGCCCCACCACGTCCTTTCTTCCGTGGGGTTTTTTACCACCCAAAGGGTTTCAAAAAAATCCAAAAGCACCCAAAGCAGCCAGTTTAAGGGTATAGTAAATTGAAAACCCCAAAGAAAGGGGTTTTGGGGGAAAAAAGTTACTGAAAAAAATAAGGAAATTTTGCAAAAAAAGTTTTAAAATGTAGGGGGACCAAACTTTTAGTACGCTTGGGATCCCCCCAAAAAGGGTGCAAGGGAGATCAAAAAAACAAAAAACCCAAAGAGTACAGAAAAAAAATACCAAAACCTCGATTTTTCGAAAAAGGAAAATTGGGAAAAAAAAAAAGAGGAGCGAACAGTTCAATAAACAGAAACAAAAAGTGGTAACTTTTTTCCATTAAAAAAAACCCAACAAGATAAATTTTATTCAAGACTGGCACCGCCTTTTAAAATTGAATTAAAATGAGACAAATACAAAGGGAACCCTCTTTAAAAGTGGGGTTAAAAAAAGGGGCAGGCCAACAAATGAATTTTCTTCATAGGAGACTTTTGCAAAAAAATTTTGGAAACCCCTTAAAAGGGGGGGTGGGGGAGGGGGGGGGATGGAGGGAAAAAAGGAACATAAAATTTAAAAAAATATATTTAAGTTGAAAAATCTTTACAGCTGCATTTAAAGGGGAACCATCGCAATCCCTTTTGAAGGCAGTTTTATTTGTATTGCCTTCTCCCCAGGCCTTTCATTTCCCCTGGATCGGAACTCTTTAGGGGACACAGTGGGGTTTTGTTGCGTCCCGGCGTCCCAAAAAGAGACACACCACAGTTTCCCTTTAAAACCGTGGTACGTGCACCCTTGGTGTTGAGAATTGCTTTTGTTTTTTGTTTACTGTTTCCCCGGCCTCATTTTTATTTCCAATTTTGAAAAAACAGTAATTTAAGAAAAAATTTTCCGGGTTTCGTGTTTACCTCAGGGAAAAGAAGAGGCAGAATGAAGAAGGAAAAAAAGGGGTGGGAAATTTTGAGGGGGAGCGAGGGTGGGGAGGGGGAAAGTTTCTTTTTGAGTGGCTTGCCTCAAGTTCAAAAGTTTTTCCCTACTTTGTGCTGTCTTTTCTTCCTGTAGAAAAAGCATTTAAAAGATGTATTTACTCAAAATGATTTTAAAATTTATTTTAGAAAACAATAAAATTCTCTAGGTGGAGATGTTAGACTAGAAACATGTTTAAAAAAAGGTGTCCCTGGGTCTGTCTTCCGCATTTTTCCCCTCCACTCTTTGCCCATGATCTTTGTGGGAAGGCCCCATTTAAGCATGTAAATCATAAGGCCATTAAAATCTTTTTTCAGAAAGGAAATATTGTAGTATTTCTGGGTTTTCATTTCTTCAACCCCTTAAAGTTTCAGGAATAGCCGTGTCTTATCCATGAATATTTAAAAATTTTGAATTTGTTATGCTTTTTTTTCAAGTTCAGATTAACCCCTTTATGCTTTACTTTTTTAAACCAGACCCCCCGTGGGGTTTGCCCAAGAACCCCTAATTTTGAAGAGGGTTTTTCCCTGTTATCCCCATTGCTTATCCCTATTCAGGGTCACGCGGGTCTTGTAAAAACCCCACCTGATGAAGAGCGGGTCAGGGACCTTATTCCCCACTCAATGGCGGGGTTTATGTGTGTCCCCTTTAAAAAAAAATGGGGCCTGGGGGGGGCCGCGAAAAATTACCTTTATGATTAAATTTGAAAATTTAAATTTGACCTACGTGGGGGTTGAGGTTTAAAGCAATTATTCGGCCCATTTTGGAGGAAAAGGAAAAAAAAATTTTCGTTGAGTATTGGGCGACAGCGCTGCAGGAAAAATTTTAAATGTTTTATGGCCACTAGATTGGCCTTTAGGGAGCGACAGTAAAATTGTTATTACTTCGAACCCCTTAAAGGGGGGGGGTTCGTAACTTCCCCCTTCTTCCACAATAGGCTTGTAATAATTTTTAATTTTTAATGCAACATCCAAGCGTAAGTTTAGTTTTATTTTTAATTATCACTCGCCTTTTTGGCCCCCGGGAAGGGGTTTTGGGTACATTGGGGATTTTGGAAATAAGGAAGGGCAGCATAAACAAAAATAGGCCCAAATGTAAAGGGGGATACAATTTTTTTCACAGTAATCCTTATTTATTTACAGTTCACATTTGCCATTTAAGCACTTTCCCGGGTGAAAATGGTACGGGTTTGTCTCTTTTTAAATGGGTTTTTTCGAATGCTTTTAATTTTTTCCGCCCCCTGCTTTTTACTTTGGGGTTTTAAAGAAACAAACCCGGCCCGGGCGGGTGCACTGCAGCTTGCCGCCCCGGTTGGTGTGCGGGGTACTGGTTTAGTGCCAATGCCGCAGGGGCTGCACCTCTTTCAAACCCCTCGGTGAATTTTCCCGCGTACCACAGGGGGCGTTTAGGTTGGTGGGAATGTGAATAGGTGAGTTTGGGGACGTCTCAGATCCGGGAGTTTTCAATATTTTGTTTCAAGTGTTTCATGGACAAAGAAAATTTCTTTTTTTGGGGTTTTCCCCCAATCTCTGCCCGGTTCGTTTGTTTCCCTTGGGTTTTTTGTTTTTAGTACCCCAGGGAAAAATTTTTAAAATACGTTTACAATTTAAAAATCTTTTCTTCATTTTTTTGGGTTTTTAAAAAGTGTTTAAAACATGAAACCCCTTTTTCCCGTAATTAGCAGCAAACTTTCCCCGCCTTCTTTCCCAAAGTCAAATGTTTTATGGGAGAAAAGCCCCGTTTACAAGTTTGCAAAAAAAAAACGGGTGACTGCCCCCTGAAAATCCAATCATAATGGCAGAAAAGGTTTGGGAAAAAAACCCCGCTAAAAAATTTAGTATGTTGGGGTTTAAAGGATCCCCTTTTTAAACGATGTGATGAAATTGCCAAAGAAATTAATAAGTTCTATCAAAAAATTTATTCCAAGGTTTTCCCAATCTTTTGAAAATTCCCGCCTAATGAATAATTTTCCAGTATTTAAATGAAAATCCCTAAACTTCTTTGGAGGGCAAAAAATTTCTTTGGAAAAAAGCCGTTTTTGCCCTTAAAAACTGTGTAAAAGGAAAAACCCTGGGGGTGATGGCTTTACAGGATTCTTTTAAATTGTTTGGTTACAGCTTGGTCCATAGTTTTTAAAAAGCGCATATGAGGGATTCAATAGGGAAATTTAACTATCTTCGACGCAAAAAAAGGGGATTTCATATGTTTTTCCAAAGGGTGTCAAACCAAAAATCGAAAAAAAAAACCGGAGCCAATTTCACTTTTTAAAAAATGTGTATAAAATAGGTCTACATGTATAAACCAACCCGGGTTAAAAAAGTTACTTCCCCCTTCATACTGAAGAGCAGAATGGTTTTTTTCCCAAATAGATTTTTGGGAGATAAAAATTTCGTCTTATTTTTGACATACTTTATTATTTGATTGTTCCAATAAAACCCGGGCTTGTTTTTTTGACTTTGAAAAAAACGTTTGACAAATTTTAAGCCCTAATTTCATGTTTAAGGTATTACTGCCTTTGGGGTTTTTTTCCCAAATTTTTGTCAAGGGAAAAAAAACATTCTAAAAAAAATTTTAGTAAAATGACATTAAATAAACTACTGGTTGGTTCCCTATTGAGAGGGGTTGTCGCCAAGGGGATCCCAAACTCACCCAAAGTGTTTATTATTTGTGTTTAAATTTTAGCAAAAAAATTTTTTAGACAAAAAGAAGCATAAAAAAAATTAAATAGCTTTAAAATGAGAAAAAAAAATCACAGTATGCAGGGCGATACTGAACTTTTTCAAGAAGGGGGATCGAAAATCATTTTGAAGAATCGATTTTGGTACTTGAAAAATTTGGAAGAGTATCTGGACTCTTACTAAATGCTGAAAAAACAAATGCAGTATGGTCAGGAAGTAAACGCAACTCGCCTGTTAAGTATATGCCACATCTACATATAAAATGGAACCCTCCTAAAATCAAAATTTTTGGTATTTGGTTTACAAGTGATTTAAAAAACGGTGAAATCATGAATCTTGAAGAAACATTTTTAGAGATAAAAATATAGTACAAAACTTGGGTAAAAAGGCAGATAACACCTCTTGGCAGAGTAGCAGTACTTGAATCCCTGATCTTATCAAAATTAACTCATCTATGAATGTTACTACCGAACCCACCAGACTACATAATTGATGAAATTCAGAAATTTACATTTAAGTTTGTGTTGGGTAAAAAAAGAGATAACATTAATCGGAAAACATCTGTAAAAAGTGTACAGCATTGGGGGGGGGGGGGGGGGGGGGGATAGGAATACCAGACATATGGAAACATATAACTGCATCAAAACTAACCTGGATTTGCAAACTCTCACCAAGTAACCATAGATGGAAAAATACTATTCTCATTATATACAAGGCTGATATCATTCATAAACTAGGTGTTGATTTGTCTGGGCATAATAAGTTAAATAATTTCTGGAAAGATGTATTCAAAGCATACAAAGAAATAGATGAGATTGTTGGTGCCAAAACTGCAGAAGAATTCTGTTTAGAGCCTTTGTTTTGTAATAGAAATTTGAGGATTGGGGGCAGATCTAATTTTTATAATAAAAAACTGGGTAGAAAATGATGCATTATGTATACGGAATCTTTTCGACGAGAATGGTGATTTTTAAAAAGTTTCCAGTCCCTTGTTAATAGATATAATATCAATACAGATGTTGTAACATATAACGGTTACACATATAACGGTGAGTCAAGTAAATTAATGTCTGTGATATGTTCAGTTTCGAGGGGAGCCTCATTTTATTACGATTTACTGAATTAAGACACTCTAGAGCCAACTTTTTGCAGTAAATGGAATGAAAGATTGTCGAAGGATTGGGCTAACACTTTCCAGAAAATCCGACAGATAAAAGATATTAAGTTAGGATGGTTTCAGGTTAGAATCAATAATAGGATATTGGCAACCAATACTGTTTTGAAAAACAAGGGAATTGAAGATTCAGAAAAAATGTTCTTTTTGTAATAGAGAAAAAGAAAACATTCAACATCTATTTGGCGCAGCCCTCATGTTCAAATTTTTGGCAAGAATTCCAAAATAAAATAAATATAAAATGTGAAACTATGAACCTACTGCTGAATGAAAATACTGTCATATTTGGTCGTGACAATGATTTTAGATCGGATAAAACGTTTGATAATTCTGTTACATGCCAAATTCTATATTTACGAATGTAAATATGAAAAATCGTCATTATTTCAAGTTTCACTGTGTATTTGAAAGCAAGATATGAAATAGAAAAGTATGCTGCATGTCTTCAAATGTCGCTCACAAAGTTTGTTGCACAGTGGCTCCCATATTCTTTTTTATTGGATTAATGCATTTTTTTCTTTCAAGATTTCCAAATAACATGACAATGGCCAGTTGCTTTCTTTTCTCTATTGATTAATTTATTTGCTTGTTTCTGTCATTTTGATTTGATTTATTTAACTGCTTCTGTGTTAACCCTTTGTGATTTTTATTGTGTTTATATTTGTCCATGTTAGGATAAAGAAACAAAACCAAACAAACAAACAAACAAAAAACCACAAAAAACACTGCATACAGTGTTTATTAAGTGACTGATGTTATCATTTTTTAATGGTAATGTAGTAAGAATAGTAGTAATAGTTGTGGGGGTAGTAATAGTGCCAATGATGGTACTAGTAATCACATTAGCAGCAAATGATGATGTTGATTATATTGATGATGATGATGATGATGATGATGATGATGATGATGATGATGATGATGATGATGATGATGTTGATGATGATGCACTACAATAAGTATGCATTTTGCTTTTTGTATTCGTTATTTGTAATTTGTTCTTAAGTCTGGAAATTAAAAAAAATTAAAGAAATGATGATGATGATAACAACAACAACAATAATAATGATAATGATAACAATGATGATAACAATAAACGAGATTGATTAAAAAAACCCACCACTTAAAGTATTACAAATTTCTGTTTTAACAACAATTGAGAGGAGAATGCTCTTGTTTTCCTATGATCAGCATTTTGCACACTCGCGCAATTTTCAGATTAAAAATCTGTTACGCTGTCAAAAAACAAAAGAAAAGTTTATTGTGAGCCAGCGACAGGGTATCAGATCGTTGACCAAACGACCGTACAATCTACCATTACCAGGTGAGGTATAGACAGATGGGAAGAGAAAAGAGAGAGAGTTAAAAAAGAGAAAAAGGGAAAAGAATTTATCATTATTCAGATTTTGAAATAGATTACTTACACGGACTTCATTCGTGTTTCAGCCCTACCTGGTGCTGTGGCAGCGCCAGTAATGGTACAAGCAACTGTGGCAGTTGCGTAAGAAGTATTCGAGCGCCAGTGCTGTGGCAGCACCTAATTGGGAAGAGGACAACGACTGCGACAGTCGAGAGAGAATTTAAATAATTTGTCATGTTGTCCCACAATGAATGTTGATTGTTCCCCTGGGTCAGAATTTAGATGATATTCTTATATTTTAAGCCATCTTTTGATTCTTCTTTGAAAAATGTATACATTGTTTCTCCAGTGAGGAGGAGAAACCGTTAAACGTGAACTATTATGTATAATGAGATGAAATGTGGTCCCAGATAGTGGATCTGTGGAATGTTTGTACCTCCACTGGAGTGGAGGAACATAGGATTTAAAGATTCGAAAAGTTGATTATCGTTTAGTAAATTATTACCTGGAGAGGAGGGGGAGAAGAAGAGTTATTGTAGTGCGCCTTCTGGTTGTCTGGAGAGACTGCATGTGCACGGAGTGAATGCTGAGCTGAGTGCGGGCATGCATTTGTGCTCAGTGTGACAGTCGTGACCCCGACGTGATTTTTTTGGGTACCCCCTCCAAAGAAAAATTAAGATTTCCCCTCCAAGGAAAAATCAAGGGAGGAAAGAAAGTATTATTGATTGTTTGAATACTGTTTGCAGTTTTTAGTTTTCATTTGTTTCTGTATGTGTGTGTTCGAGGTGTTTGAGATTTCTTTTGGTTGCTCTACTCTGTTAGGTTTGTCTTTTTTTGTTGGTAGGATTTCCTTTTGACCCTTTGCCCCTCAGGACCGATAGCCTCAACCTCCTCTTGCTCGTGCCTGGGGGCAGGGCGTTGAGGAGTCGCTGTCCTTCCCTTAGATTAGATTCTGTTTTGTCCCCTTCCCCAGGACTGATAGCCCCAACCTCTTCCTGTTCTGATTTAGCAGGGGCATGGCGTTGGGGAGTCGATAGTCCCTCCCTCTGTCATTAATATCTATTTCTTTCCCTTTCCTATCATTTTATTTGGATATTGCCCCTTACCCCTCTGAGTGTGGGATCGACTTCACCTCCGTCACTCAACTAGTGTAGGTGGTGGAGTGGATTACCGCTCAGCCCTAATAAACATTTGTTTTCTTGATTATCTTTTGGGTTGTTTCTTTTTGCGTGTATATTGCATTGTGTTGTTATATATATATATATATATATAGTAATAATAATATATATAGTAATAATATTGCATTGTGTTGTTTTATATATATATATATATATATATATATATATATATATATATATATATATATATATATATATATATATATTAATAATAATATATAGTATATTGTGTGTATTATTATTTGAATACTTCCCCGCCTCCAGTTTTACGGGAGACAGTTGCCATTAGGGTGCTGTCTCTTTCATTTTTTTCTGATTTCCCCTATCTCTACTGGACCTGTCTATTCTTTCATTTCCTCTTCACCCCCTTTGAAAAAAATCTACAAACTTTCACTTCAATAGGCGCCTGTCTTGCTTCTTTTCATCATTGTCATCTTTTGGGTAGGATATCCGTTAGTGTACGTTTTCTACCCTATTTTTAATTGTTCGTTGATTCATTTGTTTTGTAACTTTGTAATCACTTATTGCTTAATGCGAATCATTTGTTTTGTGAACTCATCTATTTTGTTTTCCCAAGAAACTAAGTAAGAAAGTAACTACTACAACAAGACCAGCTAAGAACATAAACATTATAAAGAATCTATTTCTGGGAAAAAACTTTATATTTTCCCTGTTTTCTTTTCATTGGGAAAAAAGAGTTATTAGTATTGGATTTCATTTTTTTAGCTGTCTTTTTCCCTTTGGGAAAGAATATTGGTGAAAATCTCTTTTGGAAAGATCACATTGTCACTTCTTATTAGTGCTTCTCTTTTGTAAGCCTTTATTATTTTTTCTGTTTATACTGGCATTTAAATTCTTTATTTGTATATACTGTAACAAAGTTGTTCTTTTTGGAAACGTATATAATATCACATATCACCTTATTTTAATCATATTTAGTCATTGTTTCTTGTTTGTTTGTGGGTAACTATTCATGATGGAAAATTTTGATGAATATGTCGACAGGCCCAGCGCTTAGGCTTTGAAGGTGATTAATTAGCAAACTATGTCCAACAATGTATGGACAGGGCATGACAGACAGACAGACAGACAGACAGAGAGAGAGAGAGAGAGAGAGAGAGAGAGAGAGAGAGAGAGAGAGAGAGAAAAGAGAGAGAGAGAGAGAGAGAGAGGGGGGGGAACAGAAACAACTAGAAGAAAAAGATAAAGAACGACAAGAGGCTCTAAAAAGATTAGAGTTAGAAGATAAGGATAAGGAATGGCAGTTAAATTGAGGCAACTTGAATTAGAGACCGATGCGGAAATTAAAAAATTACAGGCATCGAGAGAACCTCCACCAGCTCCACCGGTTGGTTCCACGAGTACATTTCATCCGAAGTCAACATACATTCCGAAGTTGCCGCCATTCGAAGACAAAACCGACGATATTGACAGTTTTCTTTTTCGGTTCTAGAACCACGCTACTTCTCGTGGTTGGCCGAAGGAGAAATGGACATTGTTTATCATGTCGCTGTTTTTAGGGAAGCGCTTTGGCACTATACCACACACTGCGGCAAAGGAAGCGTTGACTTGGGGATCAATTAAAAGAGAACTCTTAAAGAAGTTTCAGTGCTCAGCTGACCGTTTTCGTGAGGGTTTCCGATCTATTCGTCCTGACAAGGGAGAATCATTTCCGTCTTTTTTTTATAAGAATGAGTCATTGGTTTAGACAGATGGATAGAGCCAACAAAGACGAATAAGGCTTTCGAATCGCTGCGAGATTTGCTACTTCGTGAGCATCTTTTTCAGAGCGTCAGAAAAGATTTGGCCACTTTTCTTAAAGAAAGACAGTTTGATACGTTGACAAAATGTGTCAGATGGCCGATCTGTACTGTATTGCTCATCCGGATAAAGGTGTTGCCCCAAGGAAAACTCGTCCCTTTTCGAGTCTCACGCGGCATTTCAGATACATTCTGGACAGGGAAACTATAGAAGAGGAAATCGCGCTTCATTCCAAGGTCCTCACGGTTACACGTCTTTTGGCAACAGACAACGACCTTTCCGGGTCAAGGCCATGTCGGTTCTGGCGATTTCTGTCAGTACCAATACTCACCAACGGAAAGACCTTTTCCTTTCCGAGGGCGTGGTGAACAACAACCGCGCAGACCCTTTGGTCCATTGCGTGGACAAGGTCGGGGTTCACAGACTAACAGTAACCAGTTGTCCGCCGACCAAACCATGCGTTGCCATTTTTGTGAGGGCAAATTCCATTTGAAAGGGGACTGTCCTTTCAAAGGAAGTGGAGCAAAGACTGGATTTGTTTCCACTACATGTGAAGAAGGTCTTGTTTTGGCACCAGATCAGTCCATTGATGGTCTTCTTTGGAGGATTGTGCCATTAACGGTTTACAAGGTTCTGTTTGCGAGATACAGGTTGCACCACAGCTGGTGTAGGGAAATGTTTTGTTCTACCAGATCAGTATCTTGACAGTGTTCAGAGATGCAGATTATTTGGTGGAAAAATTGAAACTTTTCCACTTGCAAAAATTTCCGTTGATACACCATACTACGCTGGGTAGCTTACCGCCTGTGTTATTGAGAACCCATTTTGCGATTTGATTTTGGGAAATCTACCAGGTGTCGCGACGTACATGGGTGTGCTGGAGGATCTTTCGTTCCTTGTCTCATCAGTACAAAATCATAAGTTGTAGAGCAGGGAAAACCAACAAAACCGCTCAAGGTTTCAAAACTAGATGAACTAAAAGTTACGCCCGATGTTTTGAAGACTATGCAGAGAAGTGACGAGACCATTGACGACTATACTTTCTACTGCAAAGCAGAGTGACTCTGACAAACCAACGGACAAGCTGACGTACATACTGGACTCTGACATCCTCTACAGGCATGCGCCTGGACAAGACAACGATCAGATTGTGGTTCCCAAAGTGAAAAAGGTAAATACTGAAAAGGTATTCCATGTAAACATGCTAAAAAGTATGTTGAACGTACAAATGTTGCCATTAATGAGTCAATTGAATGGATGTATCCATTGTCTGGAACAGATGTGGCTGTTTCTGAAATCATTGGTTTTGATTTTGTACCTGATGTCACATACAGAGACAGAGCAAAGACCGTGCAGACAACAAATGTGGATTGTTAACATTACCAGTATAGATGATACTGTACCTCTGCCCACTCTTTCTGTCCAGGGGGGAAACTTATCATGATGTTTTTGTGTGATGATTTGTCTTGATTCAGAAAGAACAATTGAAAGGTATTTTGAAGGACTTTCAGGATGTTCTGACTGATCCCCAGGGACAGTGGCAGCAATTGAACCCCATACTATTCACTTGAGTACGGAAAACCCAGTCCGAGTCAAACCATACCCCCTCCCATTTGCGAAAAAAACAGGTTGTCGAAGAGAGATTCAAGTTATGCTCGGGTTGAAAGTTATTGAACCGTCCTCGTCACCATGCAGCTCACCAGTTGTATTGGTGGGCAAACCTGATGGACTCGGTGCGGTTTTGCATCGATTACAGGAGTTAAACAAAATCACTGTGGTTGATGCAAAACCTATCCAGACATTGAGGAACTTCCTTGTCAACTGTCAGAAGGAAAATATTTTGTCAAAATAGATTTAACTAAAGGGTACTGGCAAATCCCGATGGCTGAAGCAGACAAGGAAAAAACAGCTTTTTAGACACCTTTTGAACTGTTTTTAATAGACGAAAATGCCATTTGGATTACAAAACGCCGCAACTTCTTTTGCCAGAATGATGCGCGCACTAAAACTTCATGAGTGTGGAGCAGTAATTGTTTTTTGATGACATTTTGCTTGCTGCAAAGTCATGGAATTGATCTCTGGATAACTTGAGAGCTGTTTTTTTTTTTAAACTCCGGAATTTTTGGGCTGACGGCTAGGCCATCCAAAATTCGTGCTGGATCCAGACTCTTGAGTTTTTGGGTGATGTCATTTCTGTTGGAAAATGACACCAGAGGAAAAGAAAGTAGGAAAGATCTTGGCCTTGAAGAGACCCACTACAAAGAAACAGATAAGATCACTCCTTGGATTGTTGTCCTATTACAGAAGAAAGTACCGCACTTTGCGTCCTTGACAGACCCTTTGAGTGACTTAACAAAAGGAACAAAAAACAAAAGTATCATCTGGTCAATTGAGTGCCAGAAAGCGCTGGAATGTGTTCAAAATATCCTCATTCATTCCCTGTGCTGCTTTTGCCCTCTCGTTCAAAGGATTTTGTTTTGAGAACTGATGCCAGCTCCAAAGGCATGGGAGCTGTACTTTTGCAAGAAAAGAATGGATTGTTATACCCTGTCCAATATGCAAGTAAAACGTTCTCTAACACACAAGTCAAATACTCAACAATTGAGAGGGAGTGTCTTGCCATTGTTTGGGCTTGTGAGAAATTTGCCAGATTCCTTACTGAAGACAGTTTCGGTTACAAACCGACCAAAGGCCATTGACGTTTTTTGCAGTCGTCCAAGTCCAAAAACAGCAGGCTGTTAAGATGGGCTTTGTCATTGCAGGAGTTCAAGTTTGACATTGAGCCATTACCTGGAACTCTGAATGTCATGGCAGATTTTCTGTCCTGTGCGTGAGTGCACAATATCCTTCGTGCAGCTGTAACTGTATAAAAAGGAAAGACTGTTTCTGCTATTTGTTTTCATTGTGGACAGACTTTATTATTCTGCTGTTTGTTTTCTTTGTGGAAAGACTTTATATTGAAATTTTGGCAGTGGTTATGTCTGCTACTGTCAATCTGAATAATAAGTCGTTGTCATTGATCTTTTTCCAAAAGTGCATATGTATTGGCATTGGTGGCTCATTGTAGGATGCTACTTTGTGAATGTGTGCAGAATACTTCATTTGATGTGTTACACGTTTTTGTTTGTTTGGTTTTTTTTTGTTTTTTTTTTTTGTTCACGTCGGTCCATTGTGAAGAATGAAAAAAAAGTGTTTAACTTTTGAGTGGACTGCTATATTGCATATTCTTGCTTGAAGAAAGACTTTTCACTTGGAAAATTTTTCTCATCAAGTGTGTCATGAGGAAATTTTCGTTTTGTGAGGATTTTGGGACTGTCCCCTACATTTTATATTATTTGCATAATGTCTTTAGTTTTACAGTAACTTTTTTCCTCCCCACACTTTTATTTGGTTGCATTTACTACTCTTCGCTGGCTGCTCTGGGGGTGCTATTGGATTCTTTTTTGCACCCATGGTGGTGAGAACACTGCAGTATTATGGACTGTGGTGTGTCTCTATTTGACGCCGGGAGCGCAGACACAACCAGCCGTGTCTCCCTGATGAGTCCGATCCAGCGGGCGAAAGGCCTCAGAGCAGGCAATACAAATATATCTGCCTTCAAAAGGGATTGCGATGGTTCCTTATGCAGCTAGAGAAGAGTTTTTATATCTATAACATTTTTTCTTTTTTTTCTTTCTTTTTTTTTAAATTTCATTTTCCCAGTTTTCTCCATCTTCAAACTTCCCTCTCCCCTCCCCTCAAGTCCAAATCTTTGCCAGACAGTTCAGTTGTTGGCCTGCGCTTGTTTTTCCGCCACTATTAGATTGTTCGTCCATGTATTTGTCTGACTTTGTTCAAGTTAAAAAGGCTGTGCCAGTCTTGAATAATAGTTACTCTGTGTTAGGTTTCCTTATGGAGCAAAACATACCCCACTTGTTTACTATTTATCGTTTACTGTTCCCTACCTCATTTCATTTCCGATTTTAAAAGGATTTAGTTTTTTGAGTGAATACTTCTGCTAAAATATTGTTTGAACCCCTTTGTAAAAAAAAAAGAAGTAAAATTACTCTGCCAAATTACAATTATAAAGATACTATTTTGTTCCCCTCTGCTTTTGCTGAATAATTATTGTTATATTTATTCATTTTCATTGGTATTTTCAATTTTTGTTTTTCTTCTCTATATTTATTGTGTGAGTCAGTTGTTTATGTAATGTATACTTGTTCTTGGTATTCCCGTCTCCAGTTCTACGTGTGGTAGTTTCAATTAGTGGGCTACCTAAGGGGTCTTTTGCTTTGTCTTACTTTTCCTATTTTTTCAAATTTTCGCCTCTCTTGGTTTCTGTCTCTATTCTAATAAAAATTCTCTTGATATTCCTTACAATAAGCTCCTCTCTAGTTTCAAGTTTAGGCGTTTTTTGCTATTTTAAATAGGGTTTCTGATTAGTGTGTGTAAATACTCCCTTTATTTTAAAATGTTGTAGGGTTTAGTTAAAAATCTTTCTTGTAAAATTAGGAATAGAGTTTGTTTAGAACTTACCGCCAATGACATTGACAAACAAAGCACATGACAAGACACGATGCATTTCAACCACTTGGGTCTTCTTCAGGCGAAAAAATAAATCACATTTAACATGTGGGACAGTACGAACAAAGAACGAAAAAAGAAGAAAGAAAAATGACTTATCCGTTTTCTTCCATGTGGTCGGTGGGCGGAAATGACATGGGGCCAGGGGGATTATGGGAGAGGAAACGGGGGGGGGGGGGGGGGGGGGTTGCGTCGGGAGAGGTGTGTGTGTGTGATATGATAGGGTTGTGTGTCTAGTTTATTGGGATGGTGTGGTATCTTTGTGATGGTAGTGGTAGTGGTGGATTGATAGTAATGGTAAGGGGAAAGAAGGGGGGGGGGGGGGGGGGGGGGGGGGAGAGAAACTGAGGGGGAGGGAAAAAAAAGGAATTTAAGGGGAAGGATAAAACAAAATTAAGATTAAATAGATGGAGGGTTGCTGTAACTACTGTATGAAGTGAGTGAAGGGGATGTGGTGGTGGTGTCTGTATGTGTGTGTGTATGTGTGTATGTGTGTGTGTTGGTAGGGATATTGCCAACTGATGTGGAAGTGGTGGGTATGTGTGTTTGGTTATTGTTGGATGTTGATGCCTTGGGGGTGTAGTGTGCCCAGTTTGGCAATGAGATGGGATTCTTGAGTTGTGCGTTCAAAGCTGTCACTCTGTGACTGCCAGAGTGCCATGACTTTGACATGGTCGATGTTGTGTTGGGTGTGGTTGAAGTGTAGGGCGACTGGTTTGGGTCGGTGGTGGCGGATATCAGCCAGGTGTTCAGAGATGCGTGTTTCAAGTGTGCGTGACGTTTCCCCTATGTAGATTTTGCCACACAGCTGGCAGTGGATGGCATATATAATGTTGCGGCTCTGACATGAGAATGTGCGTTTGACTGTGAAGGAGTCTTTGGGGCCCTGTAAGATGGTGTCTGGTTTGGTGAGGGGGCAGATTTTGCAGTTGGGTTTAGAGCAGGGGTGAGTACCTGGTGGTGTAGCTGTAGTTCTGTTCAAACTGGACCGCACGAGGAGGTCTTTGAGGTTTTTGTCACGTTTGAATGTGATCATGGGTTTGGTATGGAAGGCGGGTTTGTGGTTATGTACAATGTGCCAATTGGATTTGAGGATCCTACAGATGGGGAGGGTGTGCGGGTGGTAGAGGAGGTAGGCTGCGTAGATTGCACCATGGATCCATGCAGGGATGTCATCGAGGATGTCGTTCATAAAGATGATGAAAAGCGTAGGGGAGAGAACTCCACCTTGTGGAACGCCTTACTTCATGGTCTTCTGTCTGCTTTGGTGCCTTCTGTTCTGTACCCGGGCTTTTCTGTTGGTCAGGTATTGGCTGATCCAATTGAACATGAGACCTGAGATACCGTACTTGTGCATCTTCAGCTTCAGCCATTCTTCCACACTTTATCAAAGGCCTTTTCCAGGTCGATCCAGACTGTAATGGTATGCGTCTTGTCTTGTAGTGCATCCTCCACTTCTTGCGCAATGTAAGCGACCTGGTCTTCAGTGGATCGATGTTGCCTGAATCCTGCCTGCTTGTCAGAGATGATCTCTTTTTTCTCCAGGTACCATGTCAGCCTATTGTTGACTAGCCTTTCCATGAGCTTCCCTACGCAGCTGGTCAGACTAATGGGTCTGAAGCTGTCTGCATTGGTCTTGTCTTTTCCTTTCTTGTAAATTGGGATCATGATAGCATCTCTCCATGCTGAGGTACTGATGCGTTTTTCCAGCTGGCGTTGAAAATATTGAGAAGGGTTTTCTTTGCTGATGGTCCCAAGTGTTGTAGCATCTCATTTGTAATGCCATCAGGTCCTGGTGATTTCTCTTTCTGCATCTGCTTTATCCCTTCCTTCAGTTCTTTTTCTGAGAAGAGTTCTTTCATCGTTCTTCCTCTGTGTCCATGTCTTTGTAGTGTTTCTGTTGTTCCAACACTTCCTTCTCTCTATCTTTTGGGACTTTGATGTTACTGATCCTTTCAAAGCTGTTTATGAGGTGGTCTGCAGCCTGCTTTCCAGTGAGGGTCTCTCCGTTGTCTTCTAGAACGATTGGTGAAGTTGACGTTCTTTCATCGTTCATTGTTTTGGCAAGTTTCCACAGTCTTGCTCCATCCTTCTCCAAATTGAGATTTTCTGTTTTCCTCTTCCAGTTGGTTCTTGCTGCCTGGATGAAGACCTTTTTGTACGAGGCAGTTCTTTCCTTCAGGTTGATGTTGTTTTCTGTTGATGGTTCCTTCTCTGCCTTTTCTCCTTGCTTCGTTTGCTTGATCTTCCAGCTGTTGGAGTTCTTCAGTCCAGTAGGGCCTGTAGTTCTTTCTGGCTCCTCTTGGGATAGTTTCTATGGCTGCTTTCAGTATTGCCACATTGAAACCTTGGTAATGTTGTTCGCATCTTTCTGACGAGTATTGATGTTGGCAGCATACTCGTCAGTGAGGATGGAGAAATCTTCCCATTTAGCTTTTCTGTAGTTCCACCTGGGCAGTGGTCTGCAATCCTCAGTATGGTGGTTGAGGTCGAAGGAAAGTTTCACAGGTTTGTGATCGCTGCCTGCCAGCTGGTCCAATACTGTTCTTTTGCACTCGCCTGCAGATTGTTGGTGGCAAAGGCTATGTCTGGTGTTGTTGACGATAGCCACCTGCGTGAGTAGAATGTTGGGGGGTCATCTGCTTGATTCAGTAGATGTAGTTGCTGGTCAATCTTCCAATCCTCTACCTCCTCTCCGCTTGAGTCTGTTTCGTTGTATCCCCAGCTTGTGGAGTGGCTGTTGAAGTCGCCAACAACCAGGCAGCTATTCTGTAGAATATCCATTGCATGTAGTGAGAGCTGTCGATCTGATGGGCAGTATACATTGTATATCCTGATCTGTTTCTGCCACAGTGTGATCTCCACTCCAGTGATTTCTGCCTGATCCTCAGTGTCCACTGTGATGTGCTTCGCTGGTATGTGATTCTTCACCAAGATGAGGATTCTACCTTTGTGTCTCCCTTCCCTGTCCACACGGTAGGTCTGGTAGCCTCTTATTGTGAAACGAAGGTTCTCTGTAAGGTGGGTCTCCTGGACACAAGCAACATCAATGTCCTCTTTGTAGAGTCTTTCAGCAAAGGGGAGCTTCTTCTTGGAAATTCCCTCAGCATTCCACTGCAGTATCTCCAATGGCCTTGGCTCCACCTCCCTCCTGTCGTAGCCAGTCGCTTTTACCCGAGACACCCGCCGTCTCGCTCTACCACGAAACGGGGCATGGGGACCACCAGTAGCTTTGGTTGGGCTTCCTTTGAGGCACAGGGCCCGGCACTCTTCCACCCTGGCGGGTCCTCAACGGTCGAGCACCATATCGAGATTCTCCAAGGTGTCTGTCATGTGAGCGGGGATGCGTTTGTGCTGCCGTTACGCCCCTGACAAGTCAGGACCAGCACATCTGACTTCGGCTCTTGCCATTTATCCCATGGCTGGGGTAAGGCTTGGAGCAGTGTCAGGGCGTGTCCACGCGCCGGTGGGCCTGCACACAGTTCCTTCCTTTCTCGGTGGGGCCTTACTCCTCCATCTGGACTGGTCTAGCTTGCGGCTTTCCTTGATTGGAGAGGCCGAGATCTAGTTTTAATATAGCGCCAGTCGTCCGCTCCCGTGCCACGTTAGTCACAACAGAGGTTGCGTCCAACCTGCACCATGTCCCCCTGAGGAAACACCCACATTAACGTGGCGAGAAGGTGCGACTACGGTTTTCACCCTTTCTTAACGGAAGAAAGGGATCTTCGCAGATCACTGGGTGTACTACTGCTGGTGTACGCAAAGATTTAGTCAGAAAAGAACAATACACTGGGCAACATCCGCAATGTCGTACATTTGGTGGCAAAATTGAATCATTTCCTTTGGCATGTGTTTATGTTTGTACTCCCTATTTTACAGGTGAAATAACAGCATGTGTCATTGATGATCCTGTGACAGACCTCATTCTTAGAAATCTGAAGGTGTGTTTCCACGTCTTGTGGAGGACAATGTGGTTCTTTTGTGCCGTGTATGGTAAGCACTCATTTACAAGAGAAAAAAGAAAGGCAAGGTCAAAAACCCCTGGTTGTTCCCCATGTCCCAAAATTGGATGTGACTCCTGAACATTTGAGTGATTTACAAAAGACAGATACAACATTGACTCATTTGTTTCAGAAAGTTGTTCCTGAGGTACCTGACAAAGTGACTGATATCATGTACATAAAAAAGAATAATCTTTTATACCGTCTCTTTCCTAAAGATGAACAGGTGGTGAAGCAGATTGTTGTTCCTATGTCTTTACGTGACACTGTTTTGCATATTGCACATGATTCCATGTTTTCGGGTTATTGTGGAGTCAAATGTACTCTTCAACGTGTGCTGTCTTCATTTTTTGGCCTGGTGTTAGTGTGCAAGTTTCAAAATATTGTCAATCATGTGATGTCTGTCAGAAAACAATTCCAAAGGTCGTATACCATTTGCATCTTTGCAAAGAATGCCAGTCGTAACTGAACCATTCAGTTGTCTTTGTATTGATTTGGTTGGTCCATTTCATGTTTCCATTCTGGTTTTCGTTACGTGCTCACTGTCATGGATGTTTGCTGCCAGGTATCCTGAAGCTGTACCTTTGAAAAAGATTGATACCATTTCTGTGGCAGAAGCATTATTTTCTATTTTTTTTTCCAGAATGGGACTTCCTGATGAAATATTATCTGACTTGGGTACTCAGTTTGTGTCAGATCTCATGAAATAATATTTCGTTTACTTTCAATTTCTGCATGTACTACATCTCCATACCATCCACAGTCGAATGGCCTCATGGAAAGATTTAATGGTACTTTCAAGATGGTGTTGAAAAAAGTTTCTAAGGAAAGACCATCAGACTGGGATCGATACATTCCAGCCATACTTTTTGCCTACAGGGAATTGCCAAACGACAGCACAGGTTTCTCTCCTTTTGAGTTGCTTTTTGGTCGTTCACCAAAAGGACCTATAAGCATCCTGTCAAAGTCATGGTCTGGGGACAATGTGTCTCAAGAAGAAGAAAATGTTTTTGAGTATGTTTTCACTTTACAAAATCGTATAGCAGATGCATGTCGTATTGCCCAGAAAATGCTTACAACAGTGCAGCTACGCATAAAAAGTATGCTGATCGTGGAGCAAAGATGCGTGTGTTTTCTGTGGGTGACAATGTGTTGGTGCTTTTGACAGATGACAAGAGCAAGATGCATGTGATGTGGAAAGGACCATTCGTTGTCATTGAAAAATATTCTGATGTTAATTACAGAATTGCTATGAATGGTGTGAAGAAACTTTTCCATGTCAACATGTTGAAAAAGTACTTTCACAGGTCGGATGTTATGATCAACAAGGTTGTTGTCCCTGATGATAAGATTTCAGCGGTGGCATGTGACATTTCATGTCTGTTACCAATGAATTGTGTGACAGAACATTTGCCACCTCTTGACAAACCTGTGTTTCACAAGGTGCCTGTAATTCATGAAACTGCTGTTGGTGTAGTTCAGGACACTGGTGATGATGTTATTCAACTGCCTACATTATCCTTAAAACGTGAAACATACGAGGATGTCAAGATCAACGAGGACTTGAAACCATCTCAGGTGACTCAACTAAAGTGTTTACTACAGGATTATACAGATGTACTTACAGACAAACCAGGATCTGCAGTTGGTGTGAACCTCATAGGATACGGTTGACAACAGATGTTCCTGTACGAATGAAGTCATATCCTTTACCTTCTGCGAAAAAGCAAATTATTGAAAGAGAGGTACAGGTCATGTTGGATCTTGGAGTCATTGAAAAATCAAGTTCTCCATATGCGGCTCCTGTGGTGCTGGTTTCAAAACCAGACGGTTCAGTCAGATTTTGTATTGATTACAGGGCTTTGAATAAATTGACTGTTTTTGATTCTGAACCAATACCTGATGTGGAGGATTTGTTTTGTCAACTGAGTCAAGCCAAGTATTTTGTGAAAATTGATCTCACCAAAGGTTATTGGCAGATACTGATGTGTGTTGATGAAAAAGAAAAAAACAGCTTTTCAAACACCATTTGGATTTTTCATTTTTGCAAATGCCTTTTGGTTTGCAGAATGCACCGGCAACTTTTGCAAGAATGATGAGACAACTCAGGTTGCATGAATGTCTGCTGTAAGTTTTTTTGATGATATTTTGCTGGCTTCACAAACATGGAGTAATCTACTGAGATGTTTGAAAAGTGTTTTTGAAAGACTCCGTTCTTTTGGTTTGACAGCAAGGCCATCAAAAATCATGACGGGTTTTCAAAAATGGAGTTTTTGGGGCATAGAATTGCTGTGGGTTCGATGCAGCCAGAAAAGAAGAAAATGGAAAAAATTTTGGCAATCAAAACCCCATGTTCAAAGAAACAGGTTCGTTCACTTCTTGGACTCTTATCTTATTACAGGCGTTATGTCCCTCACTTTGCAACTCTCACAGCTCCATTAACTGAGTTGACAAAGGGTTCCAAGCATTCATCTATTGATTGGACTGTAGATTGTCAGAATGCTTTGGAAGCAGTTCAAAAGGTTTTGAATTCTTCTCCTGTTTTACTTCTGCCCAACTTGGAGAAAGATTTTGTCCTCAGGACTGATGCAAGTTCAACAGGAATGGGTGCTGTACTTTTGCAAGAACATCAAGATTTATTGCATCCAGTACAGTTTGCAAGTAAGAAGTTCACTGATGCACAGTCGAGGTATTTTACTATTGAACGGGAATGCTCAGCGATTGTGTGGGCACTTGCAAAATTTGAGCGTTTCTTGACAGGTCTTTTGTCCTGCAGACGGATCACAGGCCTCTGACGTTTTTGAAGACATCAAAAACAAAGAATAACCGTCTGTTGCGATGGTCTTTGGTGATCCAGCAATTCAGTTTTAGGGTTGATCCAGTTTCAGGGTCCAGCAATGTGATCGCCGATAGTTTGTCTCGACAGCAATAAGCAGGGTGTGTGTTTTCAAGTTTTGCTGTTGAAAGTTGAACTTATATATTTGTATTTGAGTAATGGATTATTGTTATGTGCAATATTGATTACTTGCGATAGTGATAGTTGATGTATTGATGCTGTTTTTGGACTTTTTTGTGGAAACAATGTTTTTTATAAATGTACATTTTTTCTGTTCACATGTACTCATGTCATTTTGGGAAAGTGTTTTTCAGAATACTGTCAATGGTTTATTTTTTTTGTGAACTCCTATACTCTTCTTTGAAAAAAAATGATGAATCAATTTTTTATCGGAGGTTGGGGGGTGTCATGTGAATGAGAAAAGTGTTATGTAAATGGACAAGTTTCATGTCAAAGAAGAGAATGTTAAGAGATTTTGTAAATTTTGCAATTGTGGAATGGAACCTACGGTTTTGATGTTTTTTGCATTCAAGGAGTGCAACCGCCAGTGATGCAGAAGAGCAGGACGCTGTGTGGATTGTGAAGTGTGTTCACCCAATGTGAGGAAGGGTGGAAGATTACTGTTACTTCAGAGGAGCTCTGGACACAGACATAGGAGGATGTCTGATTGTAACCCTCGTTGGGTTTTAACATAGTTAGGACTAGGATTGTCCTAGCAACCTGGGTTGGGTGTGCTGTATGATTGGACTGGTTTGTCCGATGCAACCCTGGTTTGGGTGTGCTTAACCCTTGGTGGGTGTAATATGCCTGGCGTGGCAAGTTTCACTCAAGTATAGAGTGTAGATGTAGACTGGAAGTCTACTAGGGTAGGCTTGTCGCTTATTCCCTAGAAGGTGAGTACCAGTTGGGGTTGTAAACTGGTTTAAAGCAATTACAGTAAAGGTGTAATTGTAATGATAACAGAAGTTTGATAATTGTAAAGATTTGATGATATTGCGCTATTTGGGAAAAAGAGAAAGATGAACGTTGAATGCGAAAAGAAAAGAAGAATTGAAAAATATATAAATAAAATATTGTTGTATAAAGATTTCTTCCTGTACCCCAACTGTAGGTAGGAATAGGTTGGGGGAACAAGACTCATGTGAGTATTCTATATTGATTTTGGAGTGAATGTGAAAGGAGTTGAAAAGGAGTTATGAATAATAAGAGAGAAAGAGAATAAATAAATAAATTCATTTTAGAGGTTAACCCTGGACCTAGGGTTTCGTTACAGAATCCCTCAGCGTCCAGTGGTAGTCCAGACTTGAGGTGTACCAGCCTAGTGAGGGTCCAGGCTGTGGTGGTCCAGAGGTGGTACAGCCAAGTGCACGAAAGCTCCTCGACAAGTCAAGAAGATGACTTGTCTTTACTGTTACTATTTAATATAAAAAGAATTGATAGTGTAACATGTGTGTGAGTGTGTTTGATTTTTGATAAAACTTTGAATATTGTATTATTGTTTGCATGTGGGGAATTATCTTGTAAAGGGAAGAAATCATTGTTGGAAAATGCAGTGAAGAGAAAAGATATTTTCTTTTGAGTAAAGCGAGCGTTTTATAGAAAACTTAATTCAATTGTGATAGTGCTCCTTTGGGTGAATGGAGTGATCGCGTGTTGCGTACAAAGTAAGCATACTGTGTTTGTGAATGCAAGTGTGTATGTGCACAACCATGGGTGTGTGACAGTCCTCTAGGAATGATGTTATTAGTTGGAAGGTGTTTCCTGTTATACCATATGATAAAAGCTTCCTGCATAACAATTTGTTGTCAGTTACATCAAAAGCCTTTGCAAAATCAACAAACAGTGCACCACAATAAGAGAATGTAAATATGCGGGTTCACGACCACCCATCTTATTCTGCCCGAAAACCCCCCTTTTCACATACTAATCACGTCCATCACATATTAGTTTTGGCCAAAATCAACACCTGTTTCTAAACAAATTTAACACCTCAAAACCTCTAAAAATCGACGTAATCGTTACTTTAAAATGGGGGCTTACGTGTAAGATAAGATAGGGTAATTGTGAACCAACATATTTACATTCTCTACAGAGACATAAAAATTAACTAAATATGGTTTGACTGGCCCAGACTAACACCGCAAAAATCGATAATTCGACAGGCTGTCGCAATGCCGACATTATTAGTCATCGCGCGATGGGCCGAGTGTCGCGCGTGCACGTTCAACCAATCGACAGGGAGTATGACATCATTATCCTAAAGGCAGAGCTGCCGTCATTTCACATTTGAGAGGCGTGCTGTACAGACGTGTGCGAGTGTGCTAGCATTTCTTTAGAATCAGAGAGAACTTGTGTTGGTTAAAAACATGGCGAGTCAGGGCAGTGATGATTTAATAAGTTCTGTTAGTGCTGGAAGTGACGCTACTATCGTTGGAGAAATGGATGAACTGTTGTTATCTTCGCAAGGAAAACTTTCTGATCAACAGACCAATCTCGTGGAAAAATACATTGTTTATCATGAGGCCATGACAAACTTTTTGAGAAAGAAATTGAGTGGTGAGCCTTGTTCTCCTCCCTTAAAGCCAAAAGGAAGCATTTCGTTTTTGTTCCCTCAGCAAAAAACGGAACTATCAGTTGAAGATCTTGACAAATATTTGAAAACACAGCTTTGTGAGCTGCCTTCAGAACCATTTGATAAAACCAAAACCTTTGAAAGTGTTCAAGAAATGACCCCCTTCTTACACAGTGCTTGTTACTCAGTGAAAGATAGTGAAAAGAAATCTCTTTCTCAGGCTCTTTTTTTAGGGCACTGGCTTCAGAAAGCAGGACAATTTTGAAACAGTCAAACGGTAAAAGATATAATGCAGAGATTAAGGTC
>CM031608.1:68608111-68618395 GCA_018398815.1 Conus ventricosus
CAAAACAAGCTAAGAAAACTATAAACAGAATACTTTATGAAAACACTACCTAGCTGAAAGAATAAACTCGTCAAAAAAAGATCAATAGTTAGCATATTAACAGCTGTTGGTTTGCTATCTCTACACTCGTTTATGCTTAACCGGCAGTACGCCAACAGGGCAGTACGCCTCCAACACCTCAGCCTGGTAAAAAGTTGGATTAGAAAACGTTGCATCATCAAGCAAAACCTATTAAAGAAGTTAGCTGCCAAAGCACTTGATGCTCTGCCTGGCATAATAGGTAGTGTTGATAGTTGGGTTTTGTCTACTATAGGCAAAGTTGCTGGTTATATGGCTGACCATCTGTGGACGTTAGGAGTGCTAGCTGCTGGTTTAAATTTTTTAGTGAAATAAAGTATAGCTAATCCAGTAAAAGTTACAAATACAACAAGGGCTGTCTTTTCGCTAGTGTGACTGTCAGTGTGAGGCAGATCAACGGGTGGCGTGCTTTCTGGCTGCTTCTGGCTGTGGGACGCTTATAAACGGGATCGCTTTCTTCAGAGCTAGTACTTTCTTTAAAATTGATGGAGCAGCCTTGTGTTTAAGCCTTGATTGTGCCCTAATTTTTGGGCCGTCTCCAGCTATGAGGATTCATTGTTATAATTCTGTATCATGCCAATCTGTAGTCTAAGGTCAGAGGGTAGCATGTATAATCCATGGCCTACAACAAAGTCAACCTTTGACCTAGCGTGTGCAAGAACGTCTTGATACCTTTGTATGCTGGCAGGCAAATCAACAGACGAGTTAATAGCATCTTCTAAATTGGCTAGAAATTGTTTTCTAGCATCAAAGCCTGTAGACTGATCCACGATGCTAGACTTAGTCTGTGCTTGTGCTCCTAATAGACACCAAACATATGTCCGTATGGGTCATTAGCCTTTGCACTCCGGGCATTGTTAGACCTTTACTTTCATCTAAGATAAATGTTGCCCAAGCATTAGGATTTTTTTGTTCAATTGACCCTAATCGAACTTGTTTGTCTGGTTGAAAAGAGGGGTGGCCAGGCCAGTAGTCATAATTATATTCTCTTTTTGCACCCCCACAAATACAATGTGCCTAACCCATGATTGCGGTCTAACTTTGTCTAAAGTCAGTTGAAGGATTAATGTTAAATTCATTGCAAATTTTTTCATATGCATTAATGTCCATTGGGCTTTTAAATGGATTAAACGCGTTGTCGCTTGGAAGGGGCACTTGTAGTTCAGTTAGTATTCGTCTGTACTGGTAATAAACATGAAAGTTATATACTGACCTGACGAAAAGATTAGGGGGGTTTAAATGGTTTGCATTTGAAACACTGCAGCCAGTAGTTGCGCAGTAAACGGCAAAATTTAACTGATTCTGGTAAAAAGCCATAGGCGAGATGACCATGCTGATGGCACTCTATCATTATTTATTGGTGGATTTAAATATTTAGTTAGTGGGTTTACAAGTCTAACTTGAAAGCCATAAAGATTCGTCTACTGCAATGGTTAGTAACTGAAGTCCAAAGATTTGGGGTTATAAAACGCTCCTATATTGTAAGTGGCACTTTCGTTATATTAAAAGGTTCCATTTTTAAATAGTTTTTAAAATAGTTACAAAAAAGATGTACATCTATAAACCCAACAAAACAAAAGTGTGTTCTTAACGCACCCAATTGAAATAGGCGCGGTGATTATAGGTTGCCCTTAAAGAAATTGGTTTTAAAAATAAAATGGATTAACAATCTGAAAGAGCTAAGAATAACTGGGTGATGTTAAGGACAAACAAGGCAATCTATTAAAACATTTAAAAATGCCCGAATGGTTACTACAACTTTTTTTCTTTAAAGAAGTATTTAGCAATTTAGCATTAAGTTAAAATTAATGAGCAAATCTTATAATTACTATGAATTTTCCCGAATTTGAAGAAAGGAGTACGTTTTTCCTAGAACCCTTTGGGCTCGAATTTTAGGTTTATGATAGTGGTGAAACATATCATTTTAAAAAACACATATGTACTTAAAAAGCGGTTTTTATTAGAAATGTAGGCAGTAGACCAGTCGATTTTCTCATGTACCCGATTTGTATGTCTATTTACAACAGTTAAAAACAATACTAATTGTTTCATGGGCAGCCTCTACTGTTCTACAGCACTGCCCTCAATTACAGCAGGGTTTTGCGATATCACTTATATAGGTTTTTGGGGGAGACAGTCAGTTTAAAAAATTAATTTGGAACATAAATTCATTGGACGTAAAAATAACTAATCAAGACGGAAACCAGTTGTTTTTTTCTGATTTGTTTTAATGGTGCTGGGAAATAGAAGAGCGTACTGTAAACCCTAATTTTTTTGCCATGGAGAGAGAATGTAAATATCTTGTTCACGATCACCAATCCTATTCTGCACGGAAAACCCCATTTTAAAGTACTAATTACGTCAATTTTAAGGTTTTGGTGTGTTAATTTTTTTAGAAAACAGGTGTTAATTTTTGGGTTTAAAATTTTATATGAGAAGGACGTGACTTGGATGTGAAAGGGGTTTTCGGCAGAAAAACATGGGGGGTCTTGAACCCGCATAATTTTCATTCTCTTCCTCCAAGCTGTGTCCAAGTCCTCTGAAGTAACAGTAATATTCCACCCTTCCTCACAAGGGTGAACACACTTCACCCAAATTTACTCAGCGTCCAACTCTTCCGTATCACTGGCGGGTTGCACTCCATGAATACAAAAAACATCAAAACCGTAAGTTCCATTTCACAATTGCAAAATTACAAATTCTCTTCTTTGACATGAAACTTTTCCATTGCATAACAAATTTTCTCATTCACATGACAAAGACCGTCAACAATTCGTTTGTATCAACAACAAATTTATCAGAGAACTACCTATCCAACATGGCGTACCCCAGGGTTCTGTGTTAGTTCGTTGCTTCTCAGTTTACATAAATGATCTCCCTCTTTATATTGAGGATTCATGTGAACTCTTTTTGGATGACACCACCTGTCCATACAAGTAGCTCCAGCTGGAAGCTGTTTTTACTTCATTACAGAAGAATGCTGATATCTTAAGTAACTGGTGCAATGTAAATCACATGTCACTGAATCCTAACAAAACAAAACTAATGCTGATAACAACAAGCAGAGAAGACAAAACATAACCACACAGCCTCCATCCTTTTTATCAATAATCAGGAAAGTTGTGGATAGCCATCGAGTTCTAGGCATATATGTTGACTGTCACACTGAGCACAAATGCATGCCAGCACCCAGCTCAGCATTCACTCTGTGCACACGCAGTCTCTCCAAACAACCAGAAGGCGCACTACAATAACTCTTCTTCTCCCCCTCCTCTCCGGGGAATAATTTACTAAACGATAATCAACGTTTCAAATCTTTAAATCATATGTTCCTCCACTCCAGTGGAGGTACAAACATTCCACAGATCCACTATCTGGGACCAAATTTCATCTCATTATACATAATAGTTCCCATATACATCGTTTAGCAGTTTCTCCTCCTCACTGGAGAAACAATGTATACATATTTCAAAGAAGAATCAAAAGATGGCTTAAAATACAAGAATATCATCTGAGTTCTGACCCAGGGGAACAATCAACACTCATGTGGGACAACATGACAAATTATTTAAATTCTCTCACGACTGTCGCAGTCGTTGTACTCTTCCCAATTAGGTGCTGCCACAGCACTGGAGCTCGAATACTTCTTACACAACTGCCACAGTTGCTTAATAATAATAATAATAATGGGGATTTATATAGCGCCTTCCACGGCACAAGGCGCTTTACAAAGGCAGAAAAAATACAATTGCTAAATGTAAAGAAAAAAAATACATTGAAAAACGGTTTAGAAAATGAAAAACAAAGGCTCTCTCCCACTCCCTCACCACGCGCACACACACTCCCACGCACAAACACACAATACACAACAGCCGCAACAAGCACAAACTATTAAGCGATCCACAAAAACAAGAGTCAATCAGCTATCTGGTAATAACTGTCTTCTTAGTATTGTTTGAAAAGGTGGGTTTTCAGGGAGGTTTTGAAGGAAGAAAAGGTTTGAGAATGTCTTAAGTCATAGGGAGTTTATTCCAGAGTTTGGCAGCTGCGTATGAGAAAGCTCGTTCGCCATGCTGTTTACGATGGGGACGGTAACTGGAAAGCGGAAGTTCTGGTGTCAGTGGAGAGCGGAGCGTTCGTGATGGGACATATACTTGAAGGAGATCGAAAGATAGGCAGGGCATCACCAGTGAAAATCTTGAAGCAGAGGCAACAACATTTGTAATTTAATTCTTTCTTCAACGGGGAGCCAGTGCAGCTTTTTCAGGAGAGGGCTGCAGGGTTGGGTCCTAGGAGATTTGCAAATGAGACGGGCTGCAGAGTTCTGTACACATTGAGGGGTTGGATGACGGTTGAGGGACAGCCGAGGAGAACACAGTTGCAGTAATCTAGCCTTGAAAGGATGTATGATGAAACGAGAGTTTTTGTGGCGTCTTCGGTGAGATAGGGTCGAATGGCAGCAATTCGTTTAAGTTCCATATAAGCTAACTGACAAGTTTTGTGACATGCTGTTTCATTGAGAGGTCACTATCAAGGAGAACACCAAGGTCACGAACAGTGTTTGAAAATTCAATAGTGCTGGAACCTAAGGTCAAAGAAGAAGGGAGCGGATCAGGGCCATGATGTGACTGCTTTGAAAAACGGATGGCTTCAGTCTTTTCACAGTTTAATTTAAGCTTATTTGCTGACATCCAGGTCTCAATATCAGAAGTACAAGATTGAAGAGTAGAAACAAGGTGTGAGTAGTCATCGATGACAGAGGAATGAGCAGCTGAGTATCATCCGCAAACATTTCGTGCGAAACGGAATGGCCGCGGATGACATTTGACAATGGAGTGGTGTACAAAATAAAGAGGACAGGTCCCAGCACGGATCCCTGAGGCACTCCAAACTGGAGGTTAGATTCATCAGAACGGTGGTCACCTACTTGAATGAACTGTTTCCATCTAGAAGATAAGAAACGAAACCAATTTAAAGCTGTTTCCCTGATGCCACATGTGTATTTCAAACGAGAGAGAAGGATTTCATGGTCTATGGTGTCAAAGGCTGCCGAAAGATCTAGCAAAAGAAGGACAGAAATTTTGTTTTCGTCTAAGGAATTTAAGAATATCATTGAGAATGCGAAGGATGGGTCTCCGTGCTGTGCCCAGGGCGATAGGCTGACTGGTGTGGTGTGAGGAGGTTGTTTGAGGCCAGATGGTCAGAGAGCTGTTGAAGAATGACTTTCTCGAGAATTTTGGATAGGAAGGGAAGATTTGAGATGGGTCTGTAATATTTTAAGAACGTTGGGATCGAGACTGCTTTTCTTGAGTAGAGGTTTAACAAGGGCGGTCTTAAAGTCAGTGGGAACTGTGCCAGAAGACAGAGACTCGTTAAGAATTTTGGTGATGGTAGGAAGGAGAGAGTCAAGGTGTTCAAAGAGGAGTGGGGTGGGAATGGGGTCAAGGTCACAGGATGTTTTCGCAGACTGTGTAATGATTTTACGAACAGTCTGCTCGGACACTGGCAAGAACTCACAGAGTGTGTACCGTTAAAAACAACAGACTGATCTGAAGTATCTGAGATGGGAGAAAGCGTTTCGAATTGTCTGAATTTTGTGGGCGAAAAACTGAGAAAACAAACCAGGAAGCTGTGACGGCTCATGAGTGGACGGCATTACAACACTTGCAGCCTTACCCAACATGCTAGTGACAGTTCTAAACAGTTCTTTACACGACGATGCTGCTGCAACTTTGGAAGAATAAAATGCGGTTTTGGCTTGATGGACAAACTCTACGACTTTCTGTTGGCAGCATCATAAATTTGCTTGTGTATTGTCAGTCTAGATGATACCCAGCGCCGCTCGGCTCGACGTCGCTCGCGTTTCAATTCTCGCAGCTCAGGTGCAATTGAGTTGTACCACGGAGCCGGGCGACGCCAGTGTACCGTCCGCTGACGTACAGGCGCATGCTTATCCAAAACTTTTCTAAGACCAATGTTCAGGTCAGTAAGTGTTACGTCAGGCGTGATAATGTTAGCGATGTCATTACTGGTGCTGCCACAGCACCAGGTAGGGCTGAAACACGAATGAAGTCCGTGTAAGTAATCTATTTCAAAATCTGAATAATGATAAATTCTTTTTCCCTTTTTTTCCCCTTTCTTAATTCTCTCTCTCTTTCTCTCCCCATCTGTCTTTTCCTCACCTGGTAATGGTAGATTGCAGGAGAAACTCGTTCTGCAAGCTCCAAACAACCTCTCTGGTCAGTGTCTCCGAGCCATCTCCTTCCTATACCTTATTTTTCCTTCCTGCACTTTTCCTGAGTGATTACTCATCCAACTCTACGCATTACCAGCCCTTGGTTACTTGACCAATGGACAACGTCCATCCATTCAACCAATGATCACCTTACGTCTATAGCCACCAGCGATACCGATCACACCGGTCAGCCATGCAAATTATCATTTCTTTTACCTTTCCCTCTTCCCTACCTAGGGAAATGGTTTATAACTAATAAGGACGTACGCAATGGAACGTCACATATCGCCATGTGAGGCTACATCACATGACACCCCCCATCCCGGGTGAAAAAAAAAGAAATTTTTTAATACACATACATATCGAGTTAATATACAACTTCAGTCATCAATCATCAATTTTTCATCATACAAGAGTTTCCATCAATGCTAGAACTAACCTTTATGAACATCATAAAGGTCCAAAATCACATTTCAAAATCTTAGTTTGAAAAAAAAATGCAAAAACAAATTCATACTCCATCACAAATCACAAGTTACATAGACACAAAGAACATAAAATGATACTGATTATTCCAAATGCCAATCATGTTTATATATACCAAAATGTAAATACGGGTTTTCTTACCTGTTTTCACATAAACATATGTCCCAAAATCCTCACAAAACGAGAATTTCCTCATGACACACTTGATGAGAAAAATTTTCCAAGTGAAAAGTCTTTCTTCAAGCAAGAATATACAATATAGCAGTCCACTCGAAAGTTAAACACTTTTTTTTCATTCTACACAATGGACCGACATGAACAAAAAAAACAACAAACAAACAAACAAACAAAAACGTGTAACACATCAAATGAAGTATTCTGCACACATTCACAAAGTAGCATCCTACAATGAGCCACCAATGCCAATACATATGCACTTTTGGAAAAAGATCAATGACAACGACTTATTAATTCAGATTGACAGTAGCAGACATAACACTGCCAAAATTTCAATATAAAGTCTTTTCCACAAAGAAAACAAACAGCAGAATAATAAAGTCTGTCCACAATGAAAACAAACAGCAGAAACAGTCTTTCCTTTTTATGCAGTTACAGCTGCATGAAGGATACTGTGTGCACTCACGCACAGGACAGAAAATCTGCCATGACATTCTGAGTTCCAGGTAATGGTTCAATGTCAAACTTGAACTCCTGCAATGACAAAGCCCATCTTAACAGCCTGCTGTTTTTGTTCTTGGACGACTGCAAAAACGTCAATGGCCTGTGGTCGGTTTGTAACCGAAACAGTCTTCCAGTAAGGAATCTGGCAAATTTCTCACAAGCCCAAACAATGGCAAGACACTCCCTCTCAATTGTTGAGTATTTGACTTGTGTGTTAGAGAACGTTTTATTTGCATATTGGACAGGGTGTAACAATTCATTCTTTTCTTGCAAAAGTACAGCTCCCATGCCTTTGGGGCTGGCATCAGTTATCAAAACAAAATCCTTTGAAAGAGAGGGCAAAAGCAGCACAGGGAATGAATTGAGGATATTTTGAATACATTCCAGCGTTTTCTGGCACTCAATTGACCAGACGATACTTTGTTTTTTGTTCCTTTTGTTAAGTCACTCAAAGGGTCTGTCAAGGACGCAAAGTGCGGTACATATCTTCTGTAATAGGACAACAATCCAAGGAGTGATCTTATCTGTTTCTTTGTAGTGGGTCTCTTCAAGGCCAAGATCTTTCCTACTTTCTTTTCCTCTGGTGTCATTTTCCCAACAGAAATGACATCACCCAAAAACTCAAGAGTCTGGATCCAGCACGAATTTTGGATGGCCTAGCCGTCAGACCAAAATTCCGGAGTTTTTTTTTAAAAAACAGCTCTCAAGTTATCCAGAAGATCATTCCATGACTTTGCAGCAAGCAAAATGTCATCAAAAAAACTTACTGCTCCACACTCATGAAGTTTTAGTGCGCTCATCATTCTGGCAAAAGAAGTTGGGGCGTTTTGTAATCCAAATGGCATTTTCGTCTATTGAAACAGTCCAAAAGGTGTCTAAAAAGCTGTTTTTTCCTTGTCTGCTTCAGCCATCGGGATTGCCAATACCCTTTAGTTAAATCTATTTTGACAAAATATTTTCCTTCTGACAGTTGACAAGGAAGTTCCTCAATGTCTGGGATAGGTTCTGCATGAAACACAGTGATTTTGTTTAACTTCCTGTAATCGATGCAAAACCGCACCGAGTCATCAGGTTGTCCACCAATACAACTGGTGAGCTGTATGGTGACGAGGACGGTTCAATAACTTTCAACCCGAGCATAACTTGAATCTCTCTTTCGACAACCTGTTCTTTTCGCAAATGGGAGGGGGTATGGTTTGACTCGGTCTGGGTTTTCCGTACTCAAGTGAATAGTATGGGGTTTCAGTTGCTGCCACTGTCCCTGGGGTATCAGTCAGAACATCCTGAAAGTCCTTCAAAATACCTTCCAATTGTTCTTTCTGAATCAAAGACAAATCGTCACACACAACATCATGATAAGTTTCTCCCTGGGACAGAAAGAGTGGGCAGAGGTACAGTATCATCTATACTGGTAGATGTTAACAATCCCACATTTGTTGTCTGCACAGTCTTTGCTCTGTCTCTGTATGTGACATCAGTACAAAATCAAAACCAATGATTTCTGTAACAGCCACATCTGTTCCAGACAATGGATATATCCATTTAATCGACTCATTAATGGCACATTTGTACGTTCAACATACTTTTTAGCATGTTTACATGGAATACCTTTCAGTATTACCATTTTCACTTTGGGAACCACAATCCGTTCGTTGTCGTGTCCAGCACATGCCTGTAGAGGATCTCAGAGTCCAGTATGTACGTCAGCTTGTCCGTTGGTTTGTCAGAGTCACTCTGCTTTGCAGTAGAAAGTATAGTCGTCAATGTCTCGTCACTTCTCTGCATAGTCTTCAAAACATCTGGCGTAACTTTTAGTTCATCTAGTTTTGAAACCTTGAGCGGTTTTGTTGGTTTTCCCTGCTCTACAACTTTTGATCTTGTACTGATGAGACAAGGAACGAAAGATCCTCCAGCACCACCATGTACTGTCGCGACACCTGGTAGATTTCCAAAATCAAATCGCAAACTGGGTTCTCAATAACACAGGCGGTAAGCTACCCAGAGTAGTATGGTGTATCAACGGAAATTTTTGCAAGTGGAAAAGTTTCAATTTTTCCACCAAACGATCTGCATCTCTGAACACTGTCAAGATACTGATCTGGTAGAACAAAACATTTCCCTACACAGCTGTGGTGCAACCTGTATCTCGCAAAACAGAACCTTGTAAACCATTAATGGCACAATCCTCCAAAAGAAGACCATCCACGGCTGTTCCTTTCCTGCCAGACTGAAACATTTAGTCCAGCCCACGTGACCCGCTGACCCTGACCGAGTTCAGCGATGCTAGCGGTGCCACGCTCACACACTTTGGCACCCTTTCGTCTTTGAGACGTGTAGCAGAGAGCTGTGCTTGTGACTGATTTTGTTTGTTTTCCAAACTTCGGATACAACTAAATCCCAGATGTTTTGTTTCATTTCGGGTTGCCTGAGGATTATGTGAAGTGAGCTTGTGTCTGTGTGTGTTTTATAACACGATTCAATACTTTAAAGTGTGGTTTTGGGTGTATAGTTTGACATAAGTGACCCATCAGTTTTTCTTACAATGGCGTCTCAGCAGTCAGCGGTAAGGGAGCACCACGATTACAGTCTGCAGTGTGCTAGACTGAATTCTATGTGTCGAGTTTGTGGAGAACGCGTGTTACGAAAGGAGAAAGATAGACGGTTTGGTGTGAGATTATGTAAAACCTATGCCACAGAACTCTCGCGTTGTTACAATTTAGACATTTTGAATGATGAAGAGGGCAAGCAGTCTACAGCAATTTGTATGAAATGTTACAAAACTCATGAAGCGAAAACTACTAGCA
>CM031608.1:68619395-68621895 GCA_018398815.1 Conus ventricosus
AGGATTAAACAAAAAAAACCAAACTGAAATCTGAAAGTTAGTAAATTAGTATTGAAAACGGATAACCTACACAGTAGTTTGTTTGTAAATCGTTATTTTGGTTATTGAAGTCTTACTTGTCAGAGAACGTATAAATGCCAATCCTGGGTCACTTTCGCCCGAAAACTGGTTTGAGGGCGAAGTGAGTCAGGATTGGGCATTTATACGTTCTCTGCATGCAAGTGTATATGGGCCCAGTGTGTGTGTGTGTGTGTGTGTGTGTGTGTGTGTGTGTGTGTGTGTGTGTGTGTGTGTGTGTGTGTGTGTGTGTGTGTGTGTGTGTGTTGTGTGTGTGTGTGTGTGTGCGGTGCGTGCGTGCGTGCGTGCGTGCGTGCGTGTGTGTGTGTGTGTGTGTGGTGTGTGTGTGTGTGTGTGTGTGTGGTTGTGTGTGTGTGCGTGCGTGTGTGTGTGTAGGTGTGCGTGCGTGTGTGCACGCACGTGTGTAGGTTCGTGCATGCGTGCGTGTGCGTGTGTGTGTGTGTGTGTGTGTGTGTGTGTGTGTGTGTGTGTGTGTGTGTGTGTGTGTGTGTGTGTGTGTGTGTGTGTGTGTGTACGTATGGAAATGTTTGTGTGTGTGTTGTGTGTGTGTGTGTGTGTGTGTGTGTGTGTGTGTGTGTGTGTGTGTGTGTGTGAAGTGTGTGTGTGTGTGTGTGTGTGTGTGTGTGTGAGAGAGAGAGAGAGAGAGAGAGAGAGAGAGAGAGAGAGAGAGAGAGAGAGAGAGAGAGGAGAGAGTCCCTTTTTTACTATGAAAAAAATGGTGACAATATTTTCATAGTGTTTAGTTAAATGTCAGTACAACTATGAGTTCCTCTGACAATAAATTGATTTCAGTCAGTCAGTGTTCCTAGTTGTTTTGACTTTGGCTCCATTTCTTTTCGTCATATTGTGCTGAAATCAGTTTTAAACTATCATTGTCATAACAACGTATCTGAGCGTGTCTGCTTAGAGCCAACACTTTCTTGATGTTTAATGACCTTTCAGCGGTATTTTAAATCGTGTCCTTCTTTTTATCCGTGTTTAGTCTGCCTTGAACATTTTTTCCACAAAAGAATAACATTGTCACTACAATTAGGTAATCATAATGTTTGTTATTATTGTTGTTGTTTCAGCATTTTGCATTTACTATTTTAAAATATAAGTCAATGAAAACAAAATTTAGAAATAAAAAATCTTAGATGAGGAAGGGTATAGTAGACATCAAATAACGAACAAGTAGGGTAATTCCTTCTCCCGTGATAAAGTTAATTTCATAAAGAGTTACCCTACCTGTTCCTCATTCATAAACAGTTTTCTGTGAGACAAACTGGGACCTGGGACGATTGGCTCGTGATGGTGATGGGGGTCTGTGACGGGAGCACTGTAAGATGACGCCTCTCTGTCTCCGACTTTCATGAAAACATAGACTAAGC
Source organism: Conus ventricosus (assembly GCA_018398815.1). Lineage (NCBI taxonomy): Eukaryota > Metazoa > Mollusca > Gastropoda > Neogastropoda > Conidae > Conus > Conus ventricosus. The sequence continues at coordinate 68,620,844 of CM031608.1, forward strand.
TGTTCTCTTTTTCATTCAAATTTCCAAATATTGCACTGATTTTAATACTGGTATGGTACTGTTTGTTTACATTTGCGCAATTTCAGATTATATTAGTTTTGTCAGCATACAATCATGTTATAAAGAATGAGTGCCGTTATTTCTTCGTATCATTGAACTCACTGGAAATGGTATATTTGCAAAAAGGCGGGATGTATTTCACTTCTTCAAATATAAATCGTATTAAATAGGTTGTCTACAAATGCCCCGTACAGACCCCAGATCATAAAATCGTTTGGGGTATAAGGAGAAACGAATGCTGTTTTGCTTAATCAAAATCAAATTCAATAGTCAATGTCAATAATACTATATGTATTGAGGTAGATATTTGTTAACCACACTTTTGTTATCTTTATTGGTAAAGATAAAATAGAGACGATCGTCACACCTAAGTCTGCCCAATGGATCTCTTAATCCAATGCAATACAAAACTCAGAAGAACAATATTGCATTTGGAGACTGAAACCTTGTTATGAGACCAGAACTGGACGAGAATAATTACAAACACATGAAGAAAATAAAGGAGCTAAGAAAATTATCATTTGAAGGATAGAGAACTCTTAGATGACAAAGACAACAACAACAACAAATATATATTTTCTAGCATACTCATTTCCTTACCACACATTCTGTAATTTCCTTTTCTACTCTTCGGTGGCTGCTTTGGGGTGCTGTTGGATTCTGTTTTTGAACCCTTTGTGGTGAGAACACCACAGAAGTATAGACTGTAGTTTACATCAGTCTGATGCGAAGGGAGCACAGACACAATCAGCCGTGCCTGCCTGATGAGTCCGATTCAGCGGACGAAAGGCCTTGGAGCAGGCGATATGAATGGTGGCATTGTAAAATTACAATGTTGTTGTAATGGATGGTTATAGTCCTTGACATGTTAAGAAAAAAGTATGTCACGTGGGAAGGCCTGGCTATCCAAACACAAAGTTCTTAGGATCTTGCACCCCCAAGGCTATGATAGTGATGGGGGGATAGGATCTTGCATCCCTAAGGCTCTGATA
>CM031608.1:68626895-68634395 GCA_018398815.1 Conus ventricosus
TTTTCTTCAATTACCGAATTTGCAGCGTTTACAACTCAAAAACAACCCTCTGTGTAAAATCAGAACTACAAAATTTAGAGGCATTCATTATGCACTGAGACACATTGATGTCTCTGCAACACACCTGAACACTCTCAATAGTATTTTATCTCTATATCTGCCACATGTTACATATGTGAATTCATCTTTTGCTGTCATCAATGCCATTGAATCCGTCGGTTTAAAAAACGTCCCACATCTAATTGAATTAGATGTGAAAGGGAATCCAATAACCCACTTTCCCTTTGATTTGTTGTCAAAGTCATACCATTTGGAAAAAATGATTTCATCAAACTACAGACTTGGCTGTACGGCATGCTTCAAGTCAGTCGACCAAATTAAAAACTTTCATACCTAATGTCGTGTTTCCTTCGTGCGCAACGTTAATACCAACGCAGTTGTTCAGGCTTTCTTTTGGTTTTGTAGCCTGTCTTCCATCGCTGGGAATCTGATTTGTTTCATGTTTCAAGTGATGTTGAAAATATATTTGGAAGAATTTCATGACAGCCATTGCGCAATCTACATTTCGCTAGCATATGTATGGGGATTCATGTCAGCATTGCTCTAGGAGCTGACCACGTGTTTGATGGAATGTACATGCAGTCTGAGGAGACCTGGACCAATAGTGTGATCTGCAAACTGGCTGGATTTTTATCCCTTCTGTCCAGTGGGGTGTCAGTGTGGATCATATGGATCCTTATTTGGGATCACATTATAGTTCTTTGTTTTACTGAAAGTTCATGGAATTGTATGACAGGTTTAACAGCTGCATCATGTGTGTTGATATGGTATTCTTTACTATCGTTTATACCCTTTCTTCCTGGACTGTCTCACTTGGGACTGTATGGCCAGTCTGGTCTGTGTCGTCTGGCTTTATTTGACCAACATGATTCTATGCAAGGCTTTAGGTGGTTCACAGTTAACGTGATAATCAACTTTGTCCTATGTCTGATGATACTGAGTGGTGAGGTTGCCATTTATAGACGAACACCAAAGTATAGAATTACACTTGCTCCCTCAAAAAGACCTTATATTCCTCCGTCCACCTGACGGGAAAACTGGCCGTTACGAATGCGTGTGCTGGCTGCCTTTTGGACTGGCCACCCTGATGATTTTCGCACAATGTCACTAGTTTTAACAAAGTCCACGACTCTTTGGTTGTGTTTCTACTACCTCTCAATTCTGCACTCAATCCCCATCTGTATATGTGGACTGTGGCTGTACAGCAACGAAGTCAAGCAAGAGAGAAGAAGTTATTGGTGGTACTAAGATCAAGACTTAACCAGCCAAGACGAATAAAAAATGATGCGTTCTAGAGAAAATTAAATATGGAAATAATAGCTAAATAACAAACAAAATAGACAAGCAGTTACTTATCAGATCGAACACTTCTCTGAATATCTTAGATAAAATCAAATGTAAAAAAAATAACAAATAACAAGCGATCAAAACTAGCTAGCCAGTTGATTATCAGTACGTCTAGTATGTGTGCTGTTCTTTAATTTAAAATCTGTTCACTCAAGGAATGTTAGTTATGTATACGTATGAAAAAGGACGTGCTTGTGAAAACGGGCGTCTGTCGAAGAGATAAAGAACTTTTAGTAAAACCACCACTGGGATCTTAGTAAAGATTCGAAGTATTTGAAACATAAGGAGATAATGAGAAAAGAACGCCAAAAGAAGCGGTATCAGCCGGAATGACGTGTTGATAAAAGACTACAGCGAAAGCAAGACCACAGACGGTGACGTAGGGGTTGAGGAAACAAGATTTAAACAATCCGAAAGGCAGTTCAGGAAAGTCAGGAAGGGCGATATACAACGTGTGATAGAGCACGCCAAAGAAAAGACTCCTCGTGCCCTCAATCGCAAACCTTGTAAGAATATGTGAAAACAGATGAACATGTGTGTCTATTCTGCCAGGTAAAATACACATATGTGTTAGGCTTACGCAAGGAAGGCACAACTTACTGATCGAAGAATTTGCGTGTGCAATCACCAGCAGCACCAGCAAGGACATTAGACATGGTCATCAGTAAGCTATCAATTATCCCGAAGTCTTGAAGACTGTTGGGGTGCCACAGAAGACTTCGCAACCAGCTTCCACCTCTCCTCCCAGTTCTCAGATGCTCATTGGCAGTTTCTGATTGTGAGGCTAGTCCATCCACTGATATAGTCCTCCCATCTCTTTCTCTGTCTTTCTCTCCTTCTGCCTCCTGGTCCAACGGCTTGCCTTGATCTGGTCTGGACCTCCAAGCTGGTAATGTGGTTGTTTGAGATGACAAGGATCTCGTGGAAGCTTCTCATGTCTAATGCGTGATTCCTGCTTTCAAGTTCAGCTGTTAAAGTCCACGTCTCACATGCATAGAGAAATATGACAATAACCAGAGAACGCATCTGTCTGATTTTGGAACTGATTGTAATGTTTCTGTCATTCAAGACGAGTTTTAATTTGGCTAGTGGTGCTGTCGTTTGCGCAGCTCTGGAGAGCACTTCAAGTTTTGATTCCTTATCTGAAATAATTGCCCTGAGGTACTTGAAGCCATGAACTCTCTCTCTCTCTCTCTCTCTCTCTCTCTCTCTCTCTCTCTCCTCTCTCTCTCTCTCTCTCTCTCTCTCTCTCTCTCATTTTTCTCCCTTGATAGCGATGTTAGCGCTGTTGCAATTGGTGTTGTTGGTCACAAGTCTCTTTGGCACTGATCTCCATGCCGAATGCAGCAGAACATTTGTCCAGGTACTCTGCTAGGTTGGATACTTCCTGCTCTTCTCCTTCTGGCCTGTAAATGTCATCAGCAAAGCGTAGGTTTATTAATATACTGCCACCAATGCTTACTGAGCCGTGATGTCACTCCAATGCGTCAGTCATATTTCTCTCCAGGTAAATGTTGAAAAGAGTGGGTGACAATAAACAGCCTTGCCTCACTCCTGCAGTTGTCTTGAACCAGTTTCCTATGGTGCCATTAAGGAAGACTGCGCCAGTGGCCTTATTGAAGAGGCATTCTATGGTCCTGATCAGGTTGACGTTGATGTTGTACGGTCTCATGGCCGCCCATAGGGTTGCGCGCCAAACCCTGTCGAAAGGTTTTTTTGAAATCTACAGAAATGTGGCACATATCTCCTGGTGCTGATGAGTTCTCTCACACATTGTCCTCTGTTCGGTGGTATTGTGACCTTATCTAAAACCTGCCTGTTCTTCAGGAACCTTGCTGATTTTCCCAGTTTCAAGGACTTAACTGCCGCCTCTACTTCTTTACGCAGTATGAGAAAGTTGTCACTGTCTGCTACTAGGACCATTCAGGACTTATGGGTCTCCTACTGTGATATAGTAGTATAATTCAGAGTAGTAATCTGTCTGACGTTTGAGAATGGCCTTGTCTTCTATGAGGCACTTCCTTGGTGGAAACTCGTCCTTGCTTAGAGGTTTTCAGGTCTTTTACAAGTTTGTATGCTTTCTTACTTTTGTTCTTCTGTAGGTTGTCCTCGATGTCTTGCCACTGCACACCTCTTCATCTCTCCTTTGCTTTCTTCATATTTTCCTTTATATCCCTTCCAACTGCTCTACACTGTTTCGCTTTATCTGTTTCATTTTTCTCTTTTTTTCCAGTTCTTCCCTCTTGTCGCACAATTCAAGAATGTCTGCTGTGACCCAACGCTTTTTGACAGCGTGATGTTTGCCGAGGATCTCACTGGCAGTTTCGGTCACCACAATGTTGAAGTCTGTATCCTCTTCCATATCGAGGCTGGAGAGTGCTAACACTTTCCTGTCTCTCATGGCCTAAAAGGCTTCTGCAACCTCAGGATCCTTCACTGGGTGGAAGAAGTCCTTACTGAGTCAACGGCCAGAGTGGGAGGACTGCCACCCAGCCTAACGGTTATGTGTCCGCGACCAGGGTGAGCTTCCGAGTTGGAGAACATCGGCTGTGGTCAAACCCGGACAGGTATTGGCTCCACTAGGTGTGCACTCCCTTAGATATGCCTCATGAGGATGAAAACCAACACTCAGTTCTTACCGGATCGGCCATCGCCCGCGTCACCAAGAGCCGCGCTTTCTGCTGGGTACCAGGGTGGAGGTGGAAAGTATACGACTAGTACGCCAAGAAACAGAATTCGTGTCAGAAATAAGATTGTCATCAGCACATCGAATGTGAAAAGATGGAAGCAAGCAGGAAGACTGGAAGGACTCACATATGAAATGGAAAGATACTGTTAGAACATCTTAGGACTTTGTGAAGTGCTTTGGAATATGATTTTCCCCCCCCAGTTTTGGCTGTCCTATCTTTTTCCTGTGCCACCTCAGTAGCAGTGCACCCACGCCGCTCATTCCGACACCCCGTCCACAGCCACAGCCGGTCAGTCCTGCTGCAGCCCCGGCACCGGCAGTCCATAGGGAGCAGTCAATGTCAAATCGTCAAGAGACAACCCACCGAGGAGACACTGCACTGCTGCAGAGTCACTGGTGGTGTTCAGTAGCATCTGTTCTGACCCAACATACGCAGGACACCACTACTAAGCCCCCTACTGATGACAAGAATTGCTTAGTCGGGGAGCCGCGTGAGTGAGCTCTCACCTCCAGAGTGCGCCGCAACGTTCGTCCAATGACAGCCCCCATGGACTTGCCAATACTGTTGGCCCTGTGGAATTAAACCAAGGCCACAGATGTGGAAAGGACATCAAAAAAAGGAAGTTAATGGCAAATAATTTAAATGTTTTTTTGTGAAAAATCGGAACGAAAGCTGTCAGAAGATATACATGCTGTATTACTTAGTATTGATTGTAATTGTGAAACTCTTTGGTTTTGGTTTTTGTAAAGAGAGCACAAAAAAGTGGATTCTTGTTTCCTCAGTATCTCCTTTGAATGAATGGAGTAGATGCGTGCGTGTGGAGTAAACATACTGTGTTTGTGATTGAGTATAGGCAAATGTGTTGTGTGACAGTGGTGATCCTGACTTTCAGAACATAATAATTATCATTTAAAGTATTTGAAAGAAAACTGAAAATTAATATGAAATTACGGTAGTGAAAATTTAAATTGTTACACTTGGGGGACATTATTGTTAGCAAAGATTAGGTGTAGTACCTTCATTCTGAAATTTGGAAAAAATATTGATTTGATACCCTGTTAAACAAGACACTTAACTCTTACCCTTTTCATTGTTCATTGGCAATCTCAGTGTAATTTCTTGTTTTCATTATTGTGTATTTCTGAATCGTGCCAGTTTTCAATGTATTGAAATTGTCCCCATCTCCAGTTTCACGGGAGGTAGATTCAATAAGTGAAGTAACTGAGGGTTTTATTTCTCTTCTTACTCATCCTCACATTTAAAAAAAAATCTTCACCTCTCTTGGTTTCTAACTCTGCCTCTGCTCTATTCAAATTTCCCCCTCCTCACTTAACAATAAGCTCCTATCTAATGTACTTGTTTGCGTATTCGCTATTTTACATGGGGTTTTACTGATTAGGGTGTAGTGTATTGATGCTCCTTTTCTTTTAAATGTTGCAGAGTTGAGTTTTAAGGGTTTTTTTTTTTAGCATAAATCATTATTGTGTGATTTTGACGACACACACGTTTTGGCATCATTTTCAAAAACAGTGCTCAATGTTCACAGTTTTCCAAATTTTACTAGTATTTTGTTAAATTACTTTCGGAAATCTTACTTCTGAATTTTTTTTTCCAGAGCCACTGTGTGGGATCATAGCAGGCTAGGTGTCTCGGAGCACAGACTGGTCGATGTGGGATCACAGCAGGCTAGGTGTCTCGGAGCACAGACTGGTTGATTGCGTCCTCCATGCTGAGCTGCCTGGGGCATTTCACTGTCCACGTTTTTCATTCTCACCTGACTGGACATATTCATGCTGGCTTGCTTGTAGACCACAACATGAGGCAGTTACTTCCCAACTCCTGTCTGGTTCACTAGTGCCTATCACTTTCAAACTAAACGTCAATTGTTGTGCGCAGCTTACTCACTTCCCCAGTCAATACGCCGGCGAGCATTTTTCCCTGCTGGCCGGGATTACCATTCGTGGATCATAGGGTTTTGGCGTGGTACATTTTCATTAATGTGACCTTTCGGCAGATTTTGATCATTACATTATAGGGCTGTACACTTGAGACCTGCTTGTTGATTAACTATATTTCCAGCAAATACTTATCTCTATAGTAGTTTTAAAAGCAGTGGATGGCCTATTGCTTAGTGGATCGGAGCCTCCATGTGTCTTGGGTGGTGTCTTTGCTCTTGGCCAGCTGACCTTGTCATAGAAATTCTTTCGAGACCATGTGCAGGGAGGTGTCCAAACCAATATTACTATTGTTGGGATGAGGAAGCTGCATTCCGCGGCGACTCCTTCAAAGTGAATCACTTTAGACTGGTAAGGTTGCTGCTGTTTGCTGTTGATGTTAATCTCTTACATAAACCAGCAGCATGATTGATTTCATTATTCCTACTTGCTGGTGGGAAGATTTGGGCCTTGTTCCATTCAAACCATTGCCTTACTTTCATGATGATACTTTGTATGCTCTCATTCTTGGTGTTGCCAGCCTCCTAGACAAACACAGGAGAGTTTTCGTGAAAGTGAGCAAAGACACTCTACCCACTCTCTCCCTCAAAAGCCATCATAGGGAATTGCAGTATGCATTGAGCTGCTTATAGATCTGCTCAGGTTTCTTTCTTGAGATGTTTATTTATCCCCCTAGGCGGTTGGGATGGAGAAATCTAGGAAGTGAAAGGAAGTAGGGGGGATCTCTTCTTCATGTATAATGTCTTGCAGGCTGCTCATACAAACTTTCACACAGTTATCCATATTGTACGGAAAACATAGATTTGTGACGGCATTGCTTTCAACAGATTATCACAAAGCCTGCATGCCTCTTCTACAGCCATGATCCTGTGGAATGCTTTCTCACCTTATGCCCGTGACCTCCATCAGATGAACATAGGCAGTGCTTTCATCAGTCTCTTAGAAGGTGCACCTCTCTTCCACACCCCCAATACTCATCTTGAAGCTTGCTTTGCCATCTCATCCTGGCAAGGGCTAGCACGTTTAGTGTAGTAGTAAATCAACATTTCATTACAAACTTTTTTCGTTCCACTCGTCGACAGATGCTGGTCCTGGCATTCGGCAGTCGTCGCCCGGTTGTCCAAAGATGTGTTCAACTAATGACACGCAGGGTGGTCTGTCCAATCAGTCATGGAGTGCCATGTAGTGTTTTAACCGCGCTTGTGGGGATAGTCAGTGTCTCCAAAAGATCTTAGCAGCTGAATATTGTCGATATCTGTCGATGTCAATGGTCTGCATGCGAACGTCAACTCAAATCATTATGTTCAGTGGTGGTCAGAAAAGAATGGGTTCGAAACACTCTTAAATCAGAGTGATATTTTGGTTTTCTAGATTTTTGTTTGTTTGCTTTTTTTTCGGGGAGGGGGGGGGGGGGGGGGTCAAATTCTCGCTCGCTCATTAGGGACACA
>CM031608.1:68639395-68644395 GCA_018398815.1 Conus ventricosus
ACACCGAGGTCTTCAAATCTTGTGATGTTCAGTAAAGCTACCATGCTGTCAAAAGCCAAAGCGGCATTCAAGTCCGCTGAAAAGATTAACCACAATGCGCGCGCGCGCGCGCGCGTGTATGTGTGTGTGTGTGTGTGTGTGTGTGTGTGTGTGTGTGTGTGTGTGTGTGTGTGTGTGTGTGTGTGTGCGGTGTGTGTGTGTGTGTGTGTGTGTGTGTGTGTGTGTGTGTGTGTGTGTGTGTGTGTGTGTGTTCCAGATAACAGGTACTTGCCAACTTTTACAAATTCATTGTTCGTAAAGCAAGAGGTTCTAGGCATTTGATAGAATAATTCCACCAAATCAAGAATATACTCGGCATCGTATACCTGTATTGTTTAGATGGCAAAAGCCAACATTAAAGATATAGAGTGCCATTTTCCTCACGGACCAAAACTATGAGTTAAAACTACTGGAATTTTGAAGGTTCATTATGCATGTTTCAGATTGTCTTTTTGATAATATCAAGAAATTTGAATGGTGGTGAATTGGCTGTACGATGGATGGTGTCGTGAATGGGAAAGAAGAACGGCATTGTTTTCAGCCCACGTGGTCATTCGCTATCAATTTTGCTTTTATAAACGACTTCAGCAACCACAGGAGCCAGCACAATGTGTTGAAACTTATGTGAAATTTCTTTCAAGTCACCAAACTGATCAACAATGAATTTTACACCGAATTTATTTCAGGCATAGCTTTATGACGATGAGAATGGGAACTGGGACAACCTGGACACCATAATCATCATCATTAACTATGCCAACGCTTGCCAGCACTAAATCATCAACAGGACACCAAATATGAGCATCATTTTATACATTCACGGTCGTCAGGAGAGAGGCACTAGTACAGTAGGGGCCGGAATAGCTCAGTGGTAGAGCGCCGGACTCGTAATCTTGGTGATCCTGGAGTTGCGGGTTCGAATCTCTGCAGGCCATTTCGGTACAGCGGGATTTTCCCTGAGAGTTAACATTGGTTCTGACTCCATTTCCCATACAGTCCTTCGAATGAGACTATAAACCGAGGTTCCGTGTGGGAACGCACGTACAACATCTTGCACACACGTAAAATCCCACCACCAACTTTCGGAAGAGAAGGCCACTTTGGCCGTTTGTGTGGATGACACGTTACACATAGCATGCACCCTGCGTGAGAAATGGAAAGAAAGAAGGAAGTAAGGAAACTGAGTGAACGATATTGGACGATACTGACTGGATGACACGGGAAACGACTGAATGAAGCACGAGCTGGCAGCTCTTCAGTCGGCACTACCCAGGTAAGCAACCCCTTGTGTAAAGAGTGTGGATTGTGAAGCGCTTAGAGCTTGGTCTCTAGCCGAGAATAGACGCTATATAAGTATTAATACCGCTACTGCTGCTACTACTACTACTACTACTACTACTACTACTACTACTACTACTACTACTACTACTACTACTACTACTACTGATAATAATGAAAAGCCACTCACGAAATAAAACTTTCAAGTGAGAGGGGAGACATACGAGATTCTATTCAGTTTGTTTTACCAACGAACTATATGCAATAACCCATGACACGTTTATTCTCTTTGAGCATTATCTGCAAGCACAGTCTCTCAACTGGCCTCTTTACACTGAAACTAAGAAGCATAACTATCTGTCTTGACAAAGTTATTCAGGTCTATCCACTCCACAAGACAACCCAGCACAACGTTGATATTCCATGGTTAAGTGCATCTTGGCCAGGAGGGTCTGATTTCAAATACTCCTTTCATCAGTCTGCAGATATTTGGGTGACTGTCTAAATTCCTATTTGAATCAATAAATATTGCATTGCCTGCGAGGTTTTGATACGATGGCTACCTCCTGCTTCGTATAGATTTGCCAGAAAAATTGAAAAAATGCGCATGAGAAGGGCATATACTCTTAATTTTATTTACATAGTGGTGCCATTGTTAGAAATATGTGTCATACGCCTTTTGTGTTGCTGGTCTCCAGGAGCTCATTAAAAAACCTTTAACCTCTCGAAAGATTCACGACCCGCTGAAAGTTTGCCTGAGATCCTGCAAACTAACACCCCAAATCGATTTCTTTTGATCAGTGGATGTGTCTCCCCTTGATGACCCGTGGGATACAGTAGAATGCCCTTGGAGGTCAGTCTCAACGGGGGCGGGATAGAATACCAGACTGTGTGGGCCAGTCTGGCAAAACCAGCAACCCCATGACTTGGTCCCTCTTTAACTTTAGAAGGACACGTACATTTATGCTGAAAGGAGAGAAAACATTCAAATTATTTTCCTCCATGTATCTGCAATGCATCTATACCATAAGGTGATGGGTCTTAAGTTTAACTTTTTTTTTTGCTGTCCCAACCTCTGCGCTACCTCAGAGGCAGTGCACCCACGCCGCTCATTCCGACACCCCGTCCACAGCAATAGCCCGGCTGGCCCCGCCGCAGCCCCGACACCAGCAATCCACAGGGAGCAGTCAATGTCAAGTCGTCATGAGGCAACCCACCAGAGGAGAAACTGCACTGCTGCCGAGTCACTTCGGGGGTGTTCAGTGGCGCCTGTTCTGATCTAACATACGCAGGACACCACCTACTAAGCCCCTACTGACGACAATAATTGCTTAGTCGCGGAGCCGGCGTGAGTGAGCTCTCCCTCCGGAGGGCGCCACCACGTCCGTCCAACGACAACCCCCATGGACTCGCCGATACCGGTGACCCCGACGGAAGCAAACCAAGGCCACAGACGCGGAGAGGACATCGAAACTGAGGTCACCATGAGAGCATGGCATGAAGGGCCACAGAATTTGAGACATTTTTATTATTTTTTTTTAATGCTGATCAATGGGAATGAGGATGATTAAGATGATGCTACGGATTTCCATTTCGGTCTGAGACTACATGACAGGGCTGTACTCTACGCTTCCTTTCATAATATATCCTGGCGTCAACCAGGCCCGAGAGATACAGGCACCTGCAGTGTTGGTCAGGAAATTTGAGCAACACTCTCAGAAACGCATCCATTAAGTGGATGAAACTCGACTGTGTGGTCCCAGTCTTCCCAACTGAGTCCGCAGCAAACTGAACTCTGGGTAGGAGCCGGTCGGGGCAGAAAAAACCCACATGACTCTGATGGGATTCGAACCCACGACCTCCCAGCCAGGAGTCCGCGACGCTAACCACTTCGCCACGGCGGCTGGTTTAAGTTTAACTTTAATTAAAATCTGCAGAAAACGTGTCCATTTGTAAATGAACAAACAGACTATGCATGTTGTGTAAGAGACTGGTTGAAAAAAAAAACACCTACATGTATTTGTGGAAAAAAAATTTTCGCTTTTTTTTTGCAGATAAAGAGGACAGCGTGAAGCACCAAAAAATGAAGAGGTGGATTTTGTCCTTAGGGAAAAAAGACCAAAAAAAAGAAAAAAAAAAGAAAAACAAAGGTGATGGGTCAGACCTGAAAGGGATACAAAGTTTTGCTTGCGCATTCAGTCTGGATGCAAATAGGTCAATTGTGGAAGTAATTGTTAGTTCTGTAAGCGCTGATTGCAGCGAATCAGAATTTATGTTCCACCCAACATCCAGACTGATATGTCGTGATTCCATGTCAGCAATTGTATTGTCACTTACCTTGAACATGGGCTGCACTGGCCAAAACACAATAAGTCACACAACAGTTCCAAAGGGCATGTTGTCACAGGAAGAAAAGTGACTAGTTCAAATGTGACTTATACAAGCCACAGCTATTTCACTTTCAGTCAACACACAACCATGTTCTGTTTTATTTTGTGCAGAAGCTTTAAAGGTAAATGGTGCTGCTAGAAATTCCAAATAGTTAATATGAAACCTCTCATGAATGTCCAACTACTTACCTCATATTGCAACTCCACTTACAGATCCCTGTTCTCCATACCAGAATCTTCGTTAATGACCAAATCAGATTCTTTCACACAAAGATACTTGTAAGCAAACTACATGTTCTGTATCCACCAATCTAGTTCTTCCCTACTTTCAGATGATAAGATACATGGTAGTGTCAAAATCACCCAGCATTCTTGTCAAGGCCTACTTCTTGTCCTCTACAAGGCAGTGGTAATGAAGTGATCTATACTTTACACTTTGGAAACTTCCAAACAATTTCCTAGTGGCCTGAGTCAAGTCTCAAGTGCAGGGGGTGTTATTTGAAAATAGTTCTGAGCAATTTTCTTTCAAGCTGCAAGATGAGGGTGACGGTCACGGACTCTGAGTTGATTATAACCCCAAGATTCTGGATTTTCTTGGAAAGGTTCCACACAGGTTTTGATGGGAAGATAATGTATGAATTCTTATTTGCCTGAACCACTAAGGTTCACTGAAAATGGTGGCGCAATCCTTCTGTCTAAAGAACTAAGAGATGTATTCTTCCTTTCTGAATGATTGTAAACAGCAGTTTTGAACGTTTCGTGATATTTGAGGCATAGGCGCTAGACCATTGGGAAGCACATTGAACTCGTAGGTTTGTCTTTTCTAATTAACTATCAGTAGTTGTCTATGCTGGTGATGAATTTGGACAGAATGGAAAGCGTCCATGCGATACATTGACGTCATAAAGAAGTTTCTGTTCATTAAACTCAAAGTGTAACTATTCGAAATGACAGCAAGTGTGATTTCTTCATTTAGTCTGTTCAAATTCAGTGTCATTATAAACGTTCAGTCTTTCTTCTTTCGTGTAAAAACTGGCGATATGGATGACCATCCTATGGGTTACCTTCACATGGAGAGATTGCCTGTTTTGCAAACAACTGCACTACCTCTGAGTCAATAGCATCATTCTCACGTCTATCCGTATTTGTCGGCCCCACTGAAAGAGAAAATAGATCATGGATACTACTGTCAAAATCAGCTTTCTCTCCTCCAGAAAGTGTTTTTCAATCTGCCAGATTGTTTCTGACTTTATTTTCTAATGCATGGATAATAGAGGGTATAGCACAATGGGA
>CM031608.1:68649395-68666895 GCA_018398815.1 Conus ventricosus
ACAGGGTGACTCTCATCTTCAGGACAGTTCATCTCGTCTGAATCGTCCACACAGTCTGAGTATTCATTGCATCGTTGGCTGTGTAATACAAACTGGCCATTAGAACACAGAAACCTGTGACGTGGAGGATGTTCACAGAATGACTCATCACTATTGTCTGGGCAGTCCTGATGAAAATCACACACCAGTGTATAGTGTATTGCTGTAAAATGGCCGTCACACGTAAACAGAGCATACTTTATGATTTTCCTTTTCTTACAAGAAACTGTTGTAGATACTTGTGAATCATTCATATTCGGAAATGTGCATAGATGTGTGTATTTCATGTTCATGCAATAGCTTTTTTCATCACATGGAAAAAATCATGTGTGGATTGGTTGTTTGAACAAAGAAGGAAAACTTGTAGTGTGTAATAAGATATTGGTTGAGTTGACAGAGACAGAGGTAAAAGAATTTGCGGAGGAATTGTATTGGTTATCAGTGATTTTATCTCACATAATGCACCTTCGAAATATATTTCAAACAGGTCACGTAGAAAAACGTCTCGCTTAAATTCTATAGTACGAATCGAAGAAAGTGCTAAATAATTTTTAACTCTCCTTGGAATATACATCTGTCGTAACAGAAAGTGGTTTATATAGTAAATCATTGTACTGTCAGACCATTTACGAAATCGACTGTATGAAAAGGGTACTTTGTTCCACCCCAAGGAATAACCAAATGCCACACGGAATTCATTGTAGTGTTTAAACGCATGAAGAGAGTTTTCTTGTTCCTGTCTTGTTTTGATGGAAGCTAGGATCCCCCCGAGTGCCTCACAATCGTGAGATACCAACTCAAACCGTTGATTTTTGCTTGTCCTTTTCAATTGAAAACATTTGTTCCGTGACGCCACCAGACCCTTACATCCAAAATTGCTGAAGGGACAGTCTTCTGTCTCATCACGGCCATCATCGCACTCTCGAATCTGATTGCAGTGTACGTGACTTTGGAAATAAGAATAGTGCCTAACGGAACAATTAAACAGGCCACTGGCATGCCTGTGTGGGGTAAAAGTCACAGATAATCCAGTAAAGACAAATTTGACACAATTAAAGTCTCGGTTATACGCACTGAATAAAAACTGAAAACGGGAAGTTACGAGGACATAAACTGAGGAAGGATCAAATTTGCATGCTTTTTCAATGTACTGGTGAGACGAATTTTGTCTTCTGTAAATTAATTTGAACAATGTACAAAGTACTGGATAACTTGTCTGCTGAATGCTGATGATAACAACCTTGTCGAAGGGAGTTGTATTTCTTTTGCAGAACCCTCAGGCAAATGTTTAGGTATTTCTATGTATCCAGAATATTCAGACATAAAGTTGACGACTATAGCACGTTTTTTGCACTGCCGTGATGTTCAGCCTAACGAAAGATTTGTTCATGTTTATCATCAGAAAACAGTTTGAATCGGAAAATATAAATGTTTCTTCAGTCATGTGATCATAGCAATTTATTGTTATATACTTATCGATTAATTCACGCCTGGAGAATGTATCTGCTGGAATTGGTACCCACACATCTGCAGACCAGTGGATGGAATCACACCAGTACGACAATATTTGGAGATGAGCATATGCGATCATTCCTGGTGACACACAAACTCGTGTTATACAGAAAGTGGTAAAGTCGTCACACATTCCATACAAAACGTGATGCAGTGAAGGATTTTGCGCAGACTTCCATAACAACGTACAATCTGATCTGTTGGTATTCAAAATGGTAATATTTTTGTTTGGCTGGTTTAGATGATATTCTATACCAAGACAGCTAATCTCTGATGTCCACAAAGTCATCAGCAGTATTTATTTTGTTGGTTTTCCTCTGCGCAAGACTATAAAAACGTGTTCACATAAACACACAAAGCAGTAGGGGAAATGGATACAGACCAACAGTTTTTCTACAATTAAAACAATTACGTGACATGTTTGTTATGAAAAAGAAACAAAAGAAGGGTGGAGGGAAGAATGTGGAATTAAGCAAGAGGGCGTTAGAATGTAAATGCTAAATTCTTCACAAGTAACATATGGATATGTTTCAAATCTGCCTTCTTGGAAGACTCATTCATATAGACTGTCTGGAGTTGACATTCATTCCTGGATTAACTCTTGACTAATTGTGTTGGTGTTCGTATGGCATGAAATAAAGATACACTACTTATAACTTTGTGTGGATTATTGACGCAAAAACAAGAAGCAACGACACCTAAAGGCATCCTGCATGAAGTAGAAAAGCCACAAGAGGCACAACTCTCTCTCTCTCTCTCTCTCTCTCTCTCTCTCTCCTCTCTCTCTCTCTCTCTCTCTCTCTCTCTCTCTCTCTCTCTGTATATATATATATATATATATATATATATATATATATATATATATATATTATATATATATATCCAAAGAAAAAAGACACAAGAACAACAAGCTGTTGTGGTTATAAATGAAATTTTCGGCTTTATTTGCCTTCGTCAGCACATGACATCCTCCCTGAGTGCCAGCAGGTAAGGTAGTGAGGGAAGAGACGTAAATATTTCAATATGACGTAATATAAAACAAATTACGTACTAGAATGATACGTAACTCGACAGACGTGTCACAGGTAGTACTTCGATGGAAGGAAGCTGTGTGTGTGTGTGTGTGTGTGTGTGTGTGTGTGTGTGTGTGTGTGTGTGTGTGTGTGTGTGTGTGTGTGTGTGTGTGTGTGTGCGTGCGTGCGTGTGTGTATGTGTGTGTGTGTGTGTGTGTGTGTGTGTGTGTGTGTGTGTGTGTGTGTGTGTGTGTGTGTGTGTGTGTGTGTACGTGCATGTATGTGTGTGTGCGTGTGTGTGTGTGTGTGTGTGTGTGTGTGTGTGTGTGTGTGTGTGTGCGTCCGCGTGTGTGTGTGTGTGTGTGTGTGTGTGTGTGTGTGTGTGTGTGTGTGTGTGTGTGTGTGTGTGTGTATGTGTGTGTGTGTGTGCGCGCGCGCGCGCGTGCGAGTGAATGCGCTCGTATGTGTGTGGTGTGTGTGTGTGTGTGTGTGTGTGTGTGTGTGTGTGTGTGTGTGTGTGTGTGTGTGTGTGTGTGTGTGTGTGTGTGTGTGTGTGTGTGTGTGTAGTCTTCAATTTAATGTCTATTCACGTTATGTGGTCTAGACACACAAAATAGAAGAAGGCAGCAGCACTAAAAACATACCAAGTAGCATCCAATAAAGATACAACATCTGCATCTCTTTACAGGTATGTAAAACTCGGACGCCGAGTCAATGTCATTGTCACATAGTATTGAGGACTTACTTAAAATTTCATCCAGGGAAGATTCAGCTAAAGCAAGAAAAGTCTTTTTTTTAAAAGAAACAGTTCACATCTTAGTAGTTTCTGCATATTTGGTATCTTTTTCGCCACAGCTGTATATATATATATATATATATATATATATATATATATATATATATACAGAGAGAGAGAGAGAGAGAGAGGAGAGAGAGAGAGAGGAGAGAGAGAGAGAGAGAGAGAGAGAGAGAGAGAGTTGTGCCTCTTGTGGCTTTTCTACTTCATGCAGGATGCCTTTAGGTGTCGTTGCTTCTTGTTTTACATATATTCATATATACATATGCATACTAGTATGGATACTTAAGATCCACCGAGGAACATTCATTCCAGTGATGATAGAAACTGAAAAAGAGGTTCTTGACAAGCGTTGTCGACTAATTAAGCACGTTTTCCTTGACTCATGTGACTAAAGAAGAGAACTAAAAGGAATAAAAACACAAAAGCAGTGTCATTGACCATGGAAGGCAAAGAACGAAGTGGAAAGAACGAAAAAAAGCTGCTACAGAAAAAAAAGTTTCAGTACGTACATTTTTTTTTCTTTCAATAGGATTTCTTAAAAATGATTAAAAGCCAAGGAAGTTTTGAATGCATGCCAAGTGCTTTATGACATACGCATAAGAGAAAAAAAATAGAAAGGTAGAAAGATTTCTTATAATAGCTAGTCAGTTCAGTTGTTTTTTCAGTACATGCCGCGCGCGTGCGTGTGTTTGTGTGCATAAGCACAACATATATTGGAACAGAAATAAACCGAACTGCTTTGTATTAATCAAGAACGTATTAAGATCAGCGCACATGTACCCATTAGCTTTAATCGCAAATACTTTACATGGCAGTGAGAGTCAGTACAGAAAAGAAGAACGCTGGATGGAGTAGGTTGGAAAGAATAGGATAGAGGCCCATTTGAGAGAGAGAGAGAGAGAGAGAGAGAGAGAGAGAGGAGAGAGAGAGAGAGAGAGAGAGAGAGAGAGAGGAGAGAGAGAGAGAGACACTTGACACTTGACACTTGACGCGCGTCAAACGCCGCGCCATTTATTGTGGGGCCAAAGGTCCATTCACAAAGAGTTCGCAGCGTCAGTTTCAATTTTACAGAACAAAAATAAACCACTCTACAAACGCAAGACATTTGAAGCATAACAATAATATTCTATTAACTTCAGTGTCAACCAACTATCAATGTAAACCAAAGAATCTGTTCATTTCAATTAAAACTAGTATGTCGACACACATAAACATACATATAAGTATCACATACATATGTGCATACACACATACACATATATACACACACACACATGCACATATACATGCAAACATATACATACCCACATACACATATATATTGTGTTCTTTCATCTTATATCCTGTTCCTTTTATCTCCTTACACCTTTATTTACCCCTAGCGGTTAAACATAAGTATCATTCATACATATTCAAAATATGCTTGGATGTCTTATTGTTACTAAAACATTTCCATCGAAATCGTCGCAGTTATATCTCAACCTGCTTCTACTGTCCTCAGCTTTGATCCCTGATTATGTTGTACTGCGTAGCCCTAATTATCAAAGTTACCTTCCAGTTCATACACAAATCTGAATTCATAACATGCACATATTCAGTCGTGCACACATCTATATCGAGCGTACACGCATATGAATTCTAGTCAAGCAAACATTTCTCCCCGCTACATAATCAGTCTACACCAATCTATTATTTTAATATAGTATCTTCTTCATAGCATGATTACATAATCGTGTTACGCACAACATGTTATTTTAATAACATCCCGTCTGACCTACTCAGTACATTCCTTTTCTCTGCGCATGCGCCTAATTATTTTAGTGTCACCCCTGTTGACCTGTGTGACCCCATATCATAGGCCTAGTTAAGCAAGCGTTGTTTGCATTTCCATTGCGAGATGGCGTGTTTCCTTGCTGAAGTATTCATTCGCTATTTATACATTTACAACTTTGGAGTTCGTGCATGTTCGTGGTTCTCTGGATTAAAATTATATAAAGATTTGACTTGGATTTCTCTGTCATCATGAAACAGGTTGGTACATTTCTATTTTTCCGTTGGATCATGTAATGTTGGTTAATATTTGTTACTACATTCCACTTGAAACTTGCTCATCTTCCTCATTATGTATTAGGTTACGTTAGAACAGACATGATTTTACCTCAACTATCGATCGACAACAAACTGAATCTTTCCTGAAAGCTATTTCAACCTCGAACAACAAACGAAGTCGTACTTTACGTGGTAAATTTGCTAGGCCTACTTGGGACAAAATCCCTTCGAGCGAGCGTGGAACTGTACTTAAAGTTCTAACTAGGTCAAGCTAGATCTGTCTATTGAGCGGAGACGTGGTTTGATGCGAGGGCGCACCGCGCGCGTCGTGTCTCGTCTCACGATCCGCAGGCCGTGGAAACGACCGTGACCTTTGTTGATCTCTCAAAAGTTAGCCATTGACCCAGATTCTCAAAAGATCCATTCTTTGCACACACGCGTCACAATAAATATATATATTTAGCTATAATAGTATAACACAGGGTTTGTGCTATAATATGTCGCTCTACGTGAAACTGATCAGCACTCATTTCTATTCACCTCTAATGCATATCAAACTTGTAAATAATGTGCAGCACATTCAACAGCATCTAATCCTGTTTTTTGTTCCCTTTTTGTACCTTCCATCCCCCCCCCCCCCCCCCCCCCCCCCCCCCCCCCCCCTACTTCTTATGCGTGTTATTTATTAAATTTCTAATTATCTTGTACAAAAACTTTTATCTTACCCTCCTCCTTTCCATTCTCCGTATATTGTTTTACAAGTCGGTTTTAACCTGTAGACCACATTGCCAGCCCTTGAGCTTTAATCCTTATAATTGATTTTCTCTGGATTTGAGAGCATAAAAGATGTACATAGCTACATCCCGTATGATCTCTGTATTTTTTGTTTTTGTAGTATATTATCTAATCTAATCGTGTTCAGATTGTTAAAATTTTTGGGTTTATGTATTTCACTCTTAATTGATTATAATTTGGACATGCTGTTAAAAAGTGCATTTCTGTTTCATCTACAGGACAAAAGGGGCAGGTTACAATCACCAAACTATCAGTGTATTTCCTATTGATATGTAATTCGTTTATTCCTAGTCTCATTTTTGTTAATGCTTTCCTAAATTTAGTTATAGTAATTTGATGTAGGTATTCTTCTGTTTGATGCAAGGTTTTGAATGTATAGTATGTTGCGAATCTCTCACTATTTGTTTATTTTCTCATGCCAAGTTTGTTTATAACAATCTATAATTCTTTGTTTTAACTCCTTTTAAAACTATGTTCATTTCTTACCCCTTCATTTGCCCATACCTCTGAGAAACCATACCTATCTAGGCATCCTTTTATTCCTAGTGCCCAGTTTTGTGTTTTAGTTACTTCTGTTTTTTCCCTTTCATATGCTTGTTTTTGGAATCCTATTTGGAGGCATATTTACTAAACGTAGCCAATATCTAATTGCTTTTATTATACTATCTATATATAATGGGTATCTGCCTAACTCTCCATACACTAGATTATTTGGTGTTTTCTTTCCTACCCCTAATATTTTTTACATGCAAGTAGATGTACATTTTCTACTGCTGAATACATAGTTAATCCCCATACCTCAGCTGCATATAGTAATAGTGGTTTGATTTGGGTATCATATAATTTAAAATAAATATTCATATCTATATGTCCTAAACTGTACATGGTTTCATTATTTCAATCCCTTACCTTTAGCTCTACCTGCATATTCGAAAGGGAGTTTATCTGCCGAGAGTTTGGTTGTCATTGTATAACCCAAATATTATAACTATTTACAACTTCTAATTCATCACCTTTATAATACCATTTCTCTGCTCTTCCTAAGTATCCTCCTTTCCTGAATACCATGACTTTTGTTTTTTGTAGATTCACTGTTAGGCCTATTTGGTCAGAGGTCTCTTGGAGATTTCTAAGTTGATTTTGTAATCCTGATGGGGTTATCGATATTAGTGCTATATCATCAGCAAGAGTAGTAGGAATAGTTCCTCAGTTCCTGGTAGTAAATTGGTATCCATGTCTTCCTTTCAATGTTACCTTTTCTGCCACTTCTGTTATCAAAAGGGAAAAAATTAAAGGAGATAGTAAGCACCCTTGTTTCACTCCTTGAGGGACAGTCGAAGAATTCTGTCAGTTCATTCCCTGTCTCACACATGCCTGTACTGTTCTG
Source organism: Conus ventricosus (assembly GCA_018398815.1). Lineage (NCBI taxonomy): Eukaryota > Metazoa > Mollusca > Gastropoda > Neogastropoda > Conidae > Conus > Conus ventricosus. Next base: position 68,656,990 of record CM031608.1, read on the forward strand.
TACATTCCTTTTAACATGTTTAACATTTTAGAGATATTTTATGTTCTTTAGGATTTCCCATAGCTTATCCCTGTTGACTGTATCGAACGCTTTTGATAATCAATGAATGCTACATATAATTTGCTTCTTCTTTCTGCCATACAAGCAGTTTACTTATCATTGTTACCAGAGTGTAAATATGATCTATGGTAGAGAAGTTTTTTCTAAATCCTGCTTGCTCTTTGCTTATTTTGTTCTCTTCCTCTGCCCAGTTGTATAGTCTTCTATTTATTACAGCTGTGAAAATTTTACTGAGATGCATAATAGGGAAATACCTCTATAATTTCCTGGGGTTTGTTTATCGCCCTCTGAAAAGAGGCACGATTACAGCTTTTGTCCATTCTATAGGAAAATAACTATCCTGAAATATCTTATTAAATAATTTTATTAGAAACGGGGTTATGTGTTGTTCTGTGGTCTTAAAAAATTCAGGTGGTATTCCGTCAAGTCCAGATGCTTTGCCCTTTTTCAATTTCTTTATTGCTAAAACTTATTTCAATATTAGTTATCTCTCATCTAATTCTTGTATATGGATTTCCTCATCTTCAACTTCAATGTTTTGTTGCACCCTTCATTGTTGTTTTGCACTTCAGGTAGTTGCGGGTTTAAAACACTTTCAAAGTGTTCTTGCCATTGAGTAATACTTATTGCTGGCAGTGTAATCTTTTTCTTTTTGTGCTTTTTATAATGTTCCAAAACATCTTACTGTCTTTTTGGTTTTGTATGAGTGCCTCGTATGTTTGTTTACTATATTGTTTTTTCTTCTCTTGATTGTTTCTTTATATATTGTTCTTTTGTTGCATATAACTCCTTTCTTACTTTATACAAATTTGGGTTTTTAAATCTGTTGGTGTGCGTCAGTGTACATAATGCGTGTTCTGGCATCTTTTTTCTTGACTTCACATTCCTTATATACCATCCCTTTGTGTTTTGTTGTCCCCTCCTATGCATATATTTACATACATACTTTTACCAGCCTCTTTTAATAGTTTATTGAAATTTTCTAAACTAAATCTATATCAGTGTCATCCCCTCGGTAATCTGTTCTTAGTAGTATTTTTAAATCTTTCGTTTCTATATGCTGTATATATTCTGTTGTTTTGCAGGGTCCCATCTAATTTTCTTTACAAACTTTCTCTTAGCTTTGTCTTCCTGGGGTCTGGCAATGTGCTCTGTATTACCATGTTGATTGGCATATGGTGAGATTCAATTCTTTCCTGGATAACACAATTTTTACATTACCAATCAACTCAATGAACATATAAATAATCAATTGTACTGTTTCCTCTATCAGAATAGAACGTGTATGCACCGTCAAAATTCTCTGCACTTAGTCCATTTAAAGGTGTTAATTTAAATGTGTGCAAAATTCAATTAATTTTTTTCCGAAAACATTGTAACAGAGTCCATTGACCTCGATGCACACACGTCCTGATCATTGTTCAATGTGTCACTATCATCGTTTACACACAGACCCCATTCCCCTATACGTGCATTGAAGTCTCCTCCAATGACATAAAAAAAATCATTTTGTTGCTCTATTTGTGTTAGTAAATATTGCTCCAGCAGTTCTAAGGTACTGTATAGTCCTTATCAAAGTAGAAACGGCTATCAACTGGGTGTATATATATTCCAAAAAACATAATATCCTTCCCACAATTTAGCAGATTTTCAGATATACGTATACATATACATTTTTTAATCCCCGTGCTTATTAACTGAACATAGTCGCCATTTCTTTTTTTAATTAACATGACAACCCCCCTGAAGGTCTGCCCATTTTGGTAAATTTCACACTGGGCAATGGGTATACAAAAAATCTGAGAATTTAATTTCAAAATCAAATGACTCTAAGGTAAAAGTTTCGCTCAGACAAGCAGATATCATATGATGTAATATATTCTAAAAAATCTGGATCAGTTAATTTCTCAAGCAGACCTTCTACGTTCCAACAACCAAAATACAGCTTTTTCATACCTTCTTTAATTTCATCCTTAGTCAAATTTCCACTTTCATCCTCGTTCTCGTTTCCATTCACTCTGTCTCATTCATTTTTATCTCATTCACCGTGTTTGTCTCACAATTCCATCTTCTCTAGCATTTTCGTTTAGCTTGTTCTCTACGTGTTAACTTGTGACGTTTTTTTCCTTGAATTTGTGTATGACCTTGCCTAATTTTCATATTTTCTCCTTTTCTTTTCTTTCCTTCCCGTCTTTCCTTGTTGATTGAGAACGTGTGTATCCAGGTGAGTGTGGTCGGTTGTTGTGTTCTTAAAGTGTTAGTATCAGATCTTATGCTTGTTTTCCTGATGGGTGTTGTTTGCGTTTGGTTTTCCCCCTTCTTCACTATCAGAATATACCATGCCTTGTGTAAGTATAGTTTCCTCAATTGTAGGTTGTCGTGTATTCGATGGTTGTCGTACTGTCTTCCCTTCTCTATGTGTTGTAGCTAAATCGCACCGCGAACGAGGCCGTACTCGGAGGTTGTGTCACAATCTCTGACTCAGTTGTGCATGTTGTGTTTGTCCCTAAACTATCTCCTTGAATGCTCCAAATACTGTCCAATTGATCACTAATTTCATCCTGTGCGTGGGCCGGTGTGTGTACCAGGAACTGTGAGGGCATCTGATTAGGGTTGCCTTGACCTGATTCTAAGGGTGGGGAAATGCCTGTATTTTGATCTACTCTGGCATCAGAGTTGTTTGCCTTGTATGTTTTCCCTAACCCACTTTTTTCTGCCACACCCTTTGCGCACTTTCACTTACTGTCTTGTTTGCTGCTTTCTCATCGCCATTCACACTTTCTTTCCTTTCACTCTCTTCATTCTTCTTTTCACTTACTCTCTCTTTCACAGACCTTTTTTTCTTGATTTTCTGTTCCACTCTCTCTCTCTTCATCCATAAATCCCCCCGGAACAACGAAAACTGGAGATCACTGCCCCGTTCATTTCCTTCTTCACTTTCATCTCTCTCAGCTCCTTTCCTCCCCCATTCACTCCTTTCGCACTTTTTTTCATACCTATCTCTCTTCCACCTGTTCTTTCACTCTATTTCTATCTTCCTCTCTTTCTTTTCTCCAGTCTTCTCCTCTTCTCTCATCTCTCATCCCTCTCATCCTCCAGTCATCAAAGTTTCTAACACACTTGCACTATTAATCCACTTTTCATTCCTTCCTCTCTGTGTCCTTGTCCATTTGTGCCAGAATGTCTTCTGGAAATATTTCCTATCTGTAGTCCTCTTGCTGCTGGTGCTGTCTATATTGTTCATGATGGCTGTCCTCCCGTTCTAGTCGTGGCCTGTATTCTTCTCTTACATACAGTTTCCCCCCCCACATAGTACCCGACTTGCCTTGTGCCCTCAGATCACGTAGTTGGTCAGCTTGGCGTTTCGTCCTGTCTTGAGACACCCGTATGCCTGCCTTCTTCATCTTCTCGTGTGCCTCTCGGTTCTGTAGGATCTTCATGGCGGTCTCCCCACTGAGGAAACGCACGATCACAGGTCTGGGTCTCTCTGCAGAAGGGTCCGGTTTGCCTAGCCTGTGTGCACGTTCTACTGCATCGTCGGCCCATGTCTCGTCTTCCATATATTTGTCTAGTGTCTCTCTGATCACCTCATCACATCTCTCTCTCTTGCTATCGTCCGTACTCTCTTTGATACCAAAGAACTTTAAATTATTCCGTCTGGAATGACTTTCGTATTCGGTCCATTTCTTCCTCCATTTTAGTCAGTCTGCGTGCCATATAGTCTTGTGTTACCCTAAGTGCCTACTGCTGTTTTGTTTTCTTGTATATCCTGCTTAGTGTCTTGAACATCCTACATAATTCATTCAATGTGTCCGCCATATCTGATTGTTTTTGTTCCTTCTTGTTGATAGTGGCGGTTTGTAACTTAAAGGAGTCAGTGAGCGTTGTTATTGCCGTAAGAGTTGTGTCATTTTGATGTCTATCTTCGTGTCTAAGTTGTTGAATTTCGCTTCCAGCTTGTCTTCTAGCTTCTTGTTTTCATGTTCGATTTTCTCATTAATGTTCATATGTGATCCTGGGCCCGGATTGGTCTCCACATCATTGGATAAGGATAGTCGTCTGCGCACATAGGCTAAGTGGAGAATAAGAAGTATAACCACTATTGGAGACGGACTATTCCCAAACTGAATCTGTGATGTTGCGTAGACCGTACCTTTCATGTCTGTCCAACAGAGTCTCTGACTGTCATGCTTTTCCCTATCTCTGTCCATCTTGCTGTTGACCGTTTCTCTTGACCACAGAGGTATGAACACTAGCCCACTTCGTTTCTCCTTACAGTCACTGGCTGAACCGATGGCACTGCTTGTGTTTGCGGCAAAGTACCGAAGTTTAGTACATTTCCATCGAATCCGCCATTGACTTCGGTACCAAACGCCACTCTTGTGGTTTCACGTGCACACGTTAGTGTCAGAGCGTATCCCCACAGAAGCACAAACCAGATCAAGACATCTTTCACTCCGGCCACTTCACCCCTTCCGCCATCTTTCTTTCTCTTCCCCTTCCTTCTGCTCACTAGTGAAGCACAGAAAGAACCGATTCTGGCACGCCAGATGCACAGATCCACCATGACTGAGTAGGTTCGTTTCTTCAAATACTTGTATCACTTTCTCTACGGCACTCAGGTATCCTTAGCCTTTGTAGAACCACACTAGCAGTCGAAAATAACAGCACTTGAAACACTCACTGGCTATTCTCCGCCATCTTGCTGCGAACTCCGAGAGAGAGAGAGAGAGAGAGAGAGAGAGAGGAGAGAGAGAGAGAGAGAGAGGAGAGGAGAGAGAGAGAGCGAGAGGAGAGAGAGACTGACACTGACACTGACACAGTTTTTATTGCCAATAGCAAACAAGCCCTGTTGGCAAGGGAGTTACTATTACTGCATTAACAGATTGCGCGAAGTATCTGCAATTGAAAAACATAGAATTCAAACAATGTAACTAGAAATTCAAATCTGAAGACGGCAACGCATACCTGCACGGATACAAACACACTCCCACGCACAACGTACGTGTGCACGCACGCGCACGCGCGCACTCGCACCCACGCGCACGCGCTCACACACATACCCGCACGCGCGAGCACACAGACACACAGACACAGACACACACAGACACACACACAGACACACATACAGACACAAACACATACACACACACACACACACACACACACACACACACACACACACACACACACACACAACACACACACACACACCCCTCTCTCTCTCTCTCTCTCTCTCTCTCTCACACACACACACACACACACACACACATACAGACCACAGACACCCCTCACACACAAACTCACTCACTCACTTAGCACACCTGAATACTTCATTGTTGTTTTTTTTTAGCATCAAGCCATGAAAAATACATAGTAAGCGCTGATGGTGAATACATTGTCACACATTTTAGCTCAACGAGTTAATTCGTAATATTCTTTCTTCGAAAATCACTAGCTTCTGCTACATATCTTGAAAATGATAAGGTATTTTGTCCATTTTTGCCGGATAGAATTGCTATGAGATCTTTTCATTGTGCAGCTGGCTCCCTGAAAATTTTGCATCTACTTCGAATATCTGCATAAGTAGGACAATCAAAAACAAAATGCACTTCATCTTCACTGTTGTTTCCCTCTACACAAAGGGGGCATGTTTTATTGACCTATGCTTCGGACCATTTTTGTTTGCATTGAGACCCAGTGTTCTAGTTCGAAATTTCGTTAAGTTATATTTGTGCCATTTGTTTGAAACAATCATGAAATATTTTTCCGTTTTCAAATTACTTTTACACAAGAGAAACCATTCATATTTGTCATTTTCATCCATGCTGGAATGCCAGTTTTATCTGTAAGAACAAATTAAACAATCCATAAATTCGGATACAAACTGTGCAGTATTGCCCACTCCCTGACAAAGCCATACCAAAACCATTTTCTGTTGGTATTTTCTTTACACGAGACAACCAATTAAATTTTCCTATGTCGTGTTGTAGCAAAAACATTTCATACGCTTGACTGCAGAGTCTGGTCGTAGGCAAATGAACCAATCTTAACCAGTATTTAATTGATTTGACATCAGTTCGTATAAACAATGGATATCAACCACTTTTACCATAAACCATTTGATTTGATGCATGTAACGGTACATGCATAATGCGCTTTACTGCATAAGTGTGGACTTTTTCCATGCGGTCGTTGTCCAACAGGCCCACACCTCTGATGCGTATGTCAAAAGTGGATGTATTTGGGTGTCGAATAATTTCCAAAACAAAGCCCAGTCATCAGAATTCAGTCTTCTCATTGTCCTTAAAATCTCAATGACCACTTTCTTTCCTTTTCCTGCACATTTCCAACCAGCATCTCTTTAAGCTTAATTTTGTTGTGAAAAACATCCCTAGATATTTATAACCATTTGTCACTTTAACTTCTGATCTGCCGTAGACCATCTTTGACGTTGTGCTAAATGCCCTCCATTTCTAAAAACCATGATGTTAGTTAATTAAATATACCGTTAGTTGCAATCTGTCAGATACATTTTTCAAAGCGTCCAACTGATTCTGTAAACCAACAGGTGTATCCGCAAGGAGAACAACATCATCAGCAAACAACATAAAAAAAGCTCAGTAGCCCCTGGTAGCATTTGTATCCCATGTTTCCCATTCACTAAAAGATCTACTGCAAGCTCGTTAATAATTTAAAAAAAAAAAAAAACGCAAATACCTGAGGACTGAGCAGACATCCTTTTTTTGACAACACGTGGACAATTAAAATAATCAGAGTAAATGCCTTGTTCACGAACACATGCAAGTACAGAATCATAATTCTTCGCACAGCTGCATACAACTCCCCATTTACACCAGTTTTCCTTAAAACATTCCAAGTGACATTTCTATTCACAGAATCAAAAGCTTCTGAAAATCAACAAAGGCAACATATGTTTTTGTCTTTTTAACAGGTATTTATGGACTAAGGTATACAATGTAAATATGTGATCTATTGTGCTGTATCTAGATCTCTTTCTGCCCATGCAGTTAATCTTTTATTAAGAATATTTGCATAAATTTTGCTTAGAACACTTGTCAGTGCAACGCCTCGGAAATCATCTGGATTGTTATTATCTCCTTTTTTGTATTGATTTTGACCATGCCTCGGGAAAGGTTACCTTATCGAACAGCGAGTTAAACAGAGTTACTATAAATCAATAACAACAGAGTTCGCACATTTGAATATTTCACAAACAAACTTGTCCAGAACTGTTCACATATGATTTTAATATTTCACGTTTGTTTACGAAACCGTGGTATTTGTGGACAGTGTGTCGATGCGATCAGCTGTTTTCCTTGGACGGTGGTGCTAATGTGAACAGTAGTGATATTGATGGAAGGTGTGTTGATGTGAACCACAGTGACTATTTTATTGTTTTAATTGAAAAGACATCTGCGAACCGTGTAGTAAAACGTCAAGAAGCTACAGAGGGAACAGGCTTGAAAACAGAAAGCTGCTATCGTCATTAGTATGAAGCATCATAACAACAGTACTAGACGAGTGGACAGATAAGTGAACTTTATTTTTTTTACACATCCACCACGACAGCACACACGCATTTAGATTCCTAAAGCTTTGTACGTGGCGAGTGAAAGGGCGAGAGAAAGAGTGAATGAGAGTTGTTATTCATTTATTGTCTCGTTTTGTGTGTAACAACTTATATTCACTGCATATTCATCCTCATCATACACAATCATATCACAAACATATCACCCATCCACGTTCCTAATTTCATATCAATAAATTTATTTCAAATTTTACTCATTGTTTGTGGGTTCTCCGAGCGAGAGGAGACGTTTGTGGGTGTACACCACATCATACCATTACGCCACGCATCCTCACAAATTGTGCGACAATGATTAGAACGTTATTTTGAGAAAATGCTACAGATATATACAATCACGTAAGACTTAAATGATAGAAAGTTGGGTGCAGAATGCAGATAACAAATTGGTTGCAGCAATATGCTGCCATGGATATAACCAGTCAAAAATCGTTGTTGGATTTGCTGACCGTTTTACAGTGGTCATGAGACCAGCTGGGCTGCGAGCCTACTGCACACACACACACACACACACACCACACACACACTTAGTCAGTCATAGAGGTGCACGAAATTACCGTATCCCGGTATTATATCGGTTCGGAACCCTCTCGGTACGGTATACCGGTACGGTCCGGGAAGGGTCGGTATACCGCGAATTGGAATAGAACCGAAAGTAAACATTTTTCTAGAACAAAGAGGCAGTTCCGTGAAAGTGCGGTAGACAAAGGCACAATGGCTGAAAGCGAGTACACGATAGTGGCAAATGCTAAAGCAAAAGCCCCTATTTGGAAGCACTTTGGAGTCCGAAAAAGAAAAATTGATTGTTCCATAGTGGAGAATACGGCGGTGTGCTTGACGTGCAATGGCGATGTAAAAAACTGCTGGTGGAACCTCCAACATGAACACCCACATCAGGAGACACCATCCACAGTTGCTGACCACACAGACGGAAACCTCAAGCTCACAAAGTGATGCAGCCACCAAAGAAACAACAGCGCCAGCAGACCCTTGCGGGAGCTTTTCAGGCCCAGGCGAAAAAGACAAAGTATCCTACCAATTCTCTTCGTGCAAAGGCCATCACAACCAAATTGCGCTGTTTCTCGTCAAGATTTGCGACCTTACAAGTTGGTGGAAAGCAAGCACTTCCGAACCCTGATTGAAACGCTCGACGACCGTTACCAGGTTCCTTCTCGTAACCACTTTTCAGAGCTGGCTATCCCTGAGATGTACAAAAACATGAAAGCCACGGTGATTGCTGACCTTCAGAAATCCGAACAAGTAAGTTTGACTACAGATGGATGGACCTCGAGAGCAACAGACTCCTACGTCACTGTCATGCTGTGTTGGTGGTTGATTGGCAGATGGTGAACTATGTGCTGCAAACAAGACCAATGCCTGAGAGCCATACAGCTGAAAACATCACCAGGGTCATCACAGAAGCAATCAAAGAATGGAAACTGCGGGTGTGCTGGGTCTCACGCTTGTGTCGACACGCCTCAAACATGGTCAAGACTGGAAAGCTGCTGCAATGCATCTGCACTTGGGATGCTTTGCACACACACTCAACCTTGCAGTTCAGAAGGCGCTCAAGGTGGATGGAACCGCACCCATATTGAGTAGAATCAGGCGGATATCTACCTTCTTTCACAGGAGTCATTTGGCTTCCAACGTCCTCCAAGCAAAGGCAGAGTTGCTTCAACTGAAGGCAAAAAGCTGAAGGTTGACGTTTGCACCAGGTGGAACTCCGCCTTTGACATGCTGTCACGATTTCTGTACCTGCAGGATGCTGTCGTCGCTGTGATTCGCTCCAAAGAACTGAGCTATCTCAAAGAGCGTGACATCACGAGTCTGAATGACGAGGAGGCCGCCGCCGCACAAGAACTTCAATCTTTCCTGAAACCCCTGAAGGACATCACAACTTTCATGTGCACGGAGGAGATGCCAACTTCGTCTGTGATCATGCCCCTTCTTGAGAGTCTGCTTGGCGAGAAAGGACATCTTCGCTCAAAGCCAGACGACTCCATGTCCGTCCAGCAAATGAAGGCTGTCATGGCAGCAGATCTGGAGGCCGGTATGCAGAACAGAGAGAGATGCTGCAGATGATTTCAGCCTTGGACCCTCGCTTCAAGTCTTTCTCCTATATGGCACCAGAACAACGCGATGGCATCTTCCACAAACTCACTGACGTCACAGTGGCTTGCACACAAAACCCAAGACCGTCGAAGCAGTTAAGGCAGAACCCGGAACTTCAGCAG
>CM031608.1:68671895-68684395 GCA_018398815.1 Conus ventricosus
CTGCCCAAATTACCAGGCTATTGTTATCCACCAGTATATGAGCTTGAGAATACTTCCAAAATCAGTGTAGCTATATGTATATTAAAGAAGGCATAGGTTACCAAGTATGCCTCCCCCCCCTCCCCCACCCCCACCCTCCCCTGCACCAAATAACACTCAAGGTTTACATTTGTGTGCGGCTCAAGTAAAATTTAATGAAAATAATACAATAAACACAGTTTCTGCGTATTTACCTAAAGGACCCAAATGCATTTAACACAGGATGGTTACAAACCCTTAAAGATAAAGAAAAGTGGCTGATATCAGCGGATTTTAACGCTCATTCTCCATTTTGGGATTACAGATTGTGCATCAGTTACTAGTAACCGCTTAGTTGAAAATACTGTTGATTCTTGTGTGTATATGTGTAGCGATGGCAGCTTCACTAGTATTCTGAACACCTTAACACACAGGACATCAGCAATTAATTTGACTTTGGTATCTCCTGTCGTAGCCCACCTCCTATTATTATAACACAGAGTCTTATGAATTTCACGAAGACAAAATTCCAAAATATCATTATAAACTTGCTGACTTGGAGAAATTTTAAAATAGCTTGCTGCTTGCTATACTGAAAGTGTTGATACTGATGACATAGATCAATTATATTCATACTTTACTTGTGCATTCTTAAAGCTGCTGATGTAGCAATTCCATAGTTCCTTCTAGTCAAATTAAACAAACATTCAGGAAATATCTGGTGGACACCAGCCTGTGATGCATTTGTAAATTATAAGAAATTAAAATTTCAAATTCATCTAAAAGATAAATTACCAGAGAATCTGATAGCCAAAAGAAAAGCAAATCATCATAGCAATATGGTAATAGCACAGGCGAAAAGGCATTATTGGTCCTCTTTTTGTACAAATGAAATTTCTAGCCCTATAGATCTCTAGAAAGTTTGGAAAAAGTTTAATGAAATGAAAAAAAGGTGTAATTTGCCACCTTTTCATATAAGACTGAAGAACAAAGAATTTCCATCTAACTCAAAAAAGGCAGAATCATTGGCTGATATTGTTTCAGACTCTATGCGTGTAGAAGGTCTGACCCCTTGAAATAAAACGTACGGAACTTAAGGAGAAGAAAAAGACGATGACAAAGATCCAGTTAGTGACAACAGTCACTTCATCGAAGCCCCAATTACTTTTGATGAAGTTGAAGAGGCAGTTATGTCTGTACCTAATAAGAAATCATCTGTAGGTTTAGATATAGTTTCTAATGATATGCTTAAACACTTGCCAGACAACTTTGGTTTATTTTTACATAATTGTTTCAGAAAAGTTGGGCTGAGGGTGTTATGCCAAAACAATGAAACAGTCTGTCATCGTTCCTATTTCAAAACATGTTAAAACTCCAGTAGACAAATAAGGTTACGGGCCAGTTGCACTAACATGACATATATGTAAACTTCTGGAGAGGATTATTTCCAGAAGATTGGTTCATTATTGTCAAGTAAATAAAATTATTCCCATTAATCAAACCGGCTTCCAGAAAGGCAGGTCTGCAATCAACAATGTGGTGAAAATTACAACAAACATGAAACAGCGGTTTGCAAGAAGAAAAAACATTATTGCAACTTTCTTTGATATCAAAAAAGCCTATGACCAGGTCTGGCATGCCACGCTTCTTTATAAAGTAAAACAGATTTGTTTATCGAGACATTTATACGATTATATTAAATGCTTTTGAGTATGCAGGTGCGAGTAGGGAATTCATATTCAAAATTTTATATCTCTTCACATGGGCTTGCCACAAGGTTCCGTGATTGCACCTCTGTTATTTAATATCTTGAACGATTTGTCAAAACATGTAGTATTAGTACAATACGCAGGTGACGGTTGTATATGGATGAATGTTATTAAGAAAAGAAATACATCTAAAAGGGCATTGAATTATATCAAACAGCTATATCAAAACAACTTGATAAAATAAACAATTATATGGTAGAAAATGGTCGTACATTATCTACAGGAAAAAAAATCATATCATTTTTAATAATGGTAGTAATCCTGTTGAGCAGCCATGGTTTAAAATCGAAAACAATATAATTCAGTACAAGGATATGGTAAAATTTTGGGGTTTGTTTCTTACAACAAAGCTAACGTAGAACGCGTATATCAACTATATTGTTACTAAAGCAAGAAAATGCATAAATGTTTGAGAGTTATAAGTACACAGAGAAAAGGAGCTCTTGGATCACTTGCTCCAGTGTCTTTGTGTGGGCCTGTAGTCACCGCAGGTTGAACAGGCTGCCATCAGTGCAGTAGCGGATGTAGACACTGTCTTCGTCTTCAAGGCCTCCAAAGGCCTGCTGGAGCATCATGCTAAAAAGATGCTGAAGAGTGTCGGAGCTAGAACACAGCCCTGCTTGACGCCGTTTGAGATGGAGAATGGCTCCAAGAGGACACCGTTGAGTCTAACCTGAACGTTTTGGGCTTCATGCAGCTGGATGATCATGCTTAAGAATTTTGGTGGACAGCCAAGTTTTTCCAGAATTTGCCAAAGACCTTTCCTGCTCACAAAGTCGAAAGCTTTAGTGAGATCGACAAACGTGATGAAGAGTCCCTTGTTCTGCTCGCGGCACTTCTCCTGGTGCTGGCGGAGGACAAATACCATGTCGGTAGTGCTCCTGTTGGCTCTGAAGCCACACTGGCTCTCAGGAAGGTGTTCGTTGGCGATGGTGGGGATCAGTCTGTTCAGCAAAACCCTAGCGAGGATCTTGCCTGCGATTGAGAGCAAGGTGATGCCGCGGTAATTGGAGCAGTCTGACTTTTCTCCCTTGTTTTAATACAGGGTGATGATGACTCTTCCACACGGTCTACTCCTTGTCGTGGTGTGGGAGCTTGTGTACCTCTATGACCCAGAGAGCTATGCCAGCGGGAGCGTATGCTCCTGGTAGGGCCACCCAAGCTGGACAGGTCGAAGGGTAGAGGTCAGACTAATGTAGACTAACTCTCCCGGAGGTTAAATGGGTTTGCGTAGGGCTAACACCCTACCTAGAAAAAAAAGCAAGTTACAGAAGCATCGACAACATTAAACCAAGACATTCACCTGGGAGAGGAAGGGTCTCCATCCTGGAGACTCATGACGTCAGGCAGTGAAAGCCGAGAGGAAGCTGCAAGACCGACCCCCCTTCTGACCCCCAGGAAAACAACAAGGATAGCCACTTGGAACATCAGGACAATGTATGAAGCGGGAAAACCCATCCAAATAGCAAGAGAGATGAAGACCTACAAGATAGGAGTCCTTGGACTGAGTGAGACAAGGTGGCTACAGACAAGACAGCTGAGACTTTCATCAGGAGGGCTGCTGCTGTACTCGGGACACACAGAGGATGGAGCCCCCCATACAGAAGGCGTGGCCCTGATGCTGACACCAGAGTCGCAGCTGGCACTCATCGGCTGGGAACCTATCAACTCCCGCATCATCACAAGCCAGGTTTAGCACCAAAAAGAAAAACATCAAGTTGAACATCATTCAATGCTACGCTCCCAAAAATGACGCAGAGGAGGAAAAGAAAGATGATTTCTACCAGCAAGTACAAGCTGTGCTGGACAGAAGAGGAGCAAACGACATCACAATAGTCATGGGTGACTTTAACGCCAAGATAGGATAAGACAACACGGGATATGAAGACATCATGGGGGCACATGGACTTGGACAGATGAGTGAGAAGGGAGAACGCTTTGCAGACATGAGCGCATTGAACCAGCTTGTGATAGGAGGCAGCATCTTCCCTCACAAGTGCATCCACAAGGCCACCTGGAGATCTCCGGACCACATCACGGAGAACCAGATTGACCACATCTGCATCAGCAGGAAATTCAGGCGATCATGGCGGGATGTGAGGGTGATGAGGGGTGCTGACGTGCCATCAGACCACCACCTGCTTGTGTCAACAGTGAGACTCGGACTCAAGAAGTACTCTTCAACGAATGCAGCAAGGACAAGATATAATGTGGAGCTGTTTAGCAGTAAAGAAATAAAGGAGAAATTTCAGATCAGTCTTACCAACAGGTTCCAGCTACTTGAAGAATTGCTTGAAAAGGAGAGCACAGACATCGAGAACCAGAGTGGCAACATACCAAGAAACTTTGGCATGAAACCTGTGAGGAGGTACTTGGAAAGAAGAAAACCGAACACAAGGAGTGGATCTCTGATGATACTATTCAGAAACTGAACAAAAGGAAAGAGGAGAAAGCCACATTGACCATGAGCCGGACAAGGTCAAGCAAAGCACAAGCCCAAGAAGACTACACCCAGGCGGACAAAGAAGTTAAGAAAAGTGTGAAGAAAGATAAGGACTTCATCGACAGACTTGCCAGACAAGCAAAGGATGCTACAGGACAGGACAACATGAGAGAGCTGTACACCATCACAAAGAAGCTGGCGGGTAAGTTCCAACAGACTGGCAAACCAGTCAAAGACAAAAACGGAAAGATCCTCACAACAACAGAAGACCATTGAAGCGATGGGCAGAGCACTTTATGGAATTACTAAACCGTCCCGCCCTGAAGCACCACCCGACATCCCACCAGCGGAAACAGAACTGCCCATCAACTGTGAGAAACCATCGAAAGCAGAGATCAGAAAGGCCACCCTGACACTGAGGAATGGAAAGGCAGCAGGACCTGATGAGATACCAGCAGAAGCCACTAAAGCGGATATTGGTATAGCTGTCAACTTACTGTACAGCCTCTTCGGCAAGATAATGGGAAAAAGAGAACATCCCAGCAGAGTGGAGGGAAGGCATTGTCATCAAACTGCCAAAGAAAGGAGACCTTACCAACTGTAGTAACTACAGAGGGATCATGCTCCTGTCAGTGCCAGGAAAGGTTCTAAACAGAGTCTTATTGAAAAGGATGAAGGAAACAGTTGACCCAAAGCTTCAAGTCCAGCAGGCGGGCCTTCCGGCGAAACAGATCTTGTGCCGACCAGATCGCCAGCCTCCGGATCATCATCGAACAGTCCTTGGAGTGGAACTCGCCCTTTACATCAACTTCATAGACTATGAAAAGGCTTCGACAGTGTAAATAGAGAGACACTATGGAAGCTACTGAGACACTATGGAATACCGGAGATCGTCCCTATCATCCGGTGCACCTATCAGGATATGAACTGCAGGGTGGCTCATGCATGCCAGTTGTCAGACGGTTTTGAGGTGAAGACAGGAGTGCGCCAGGGATGTCTGTTGTCACCTTTCCTCTTCCTCCTGGTCATCGACTGGATTATGAAGACCACAACAACAGGCAGGAACAATGGATACAATGGACACTCTGGACGCAACTAGATGGCCTTGACTTTGCTGACGACTTGGCACTCCTCTCCCACAGTCACGCACAGATGCAGGACAAGACCACCTGCCTTGAGACAACATCAGCAGGAACAGGGCTCAAGATAAACAAGAAGAAGACACGAGCTGATGAAGATCAACATCACAGACAGCAGCACAGTCACAGTCGGAGGCGAGCCCATCAGGGAAGTAGATTCCTTTGTGTACTTGGGAAGTGTAGTTGACAAACAGAGGGGCACTGACCAAGACATCATAGCCAGGATAGGCAAGGCGCAAGTGGCATTCATCATGCTAAAGAACATCTGGGCCTCAGGAGAGATCAGAAGGACAACAAAATTACGCATCTTCAACTCAAACGTGAAGTTGGTTCTACTCTATGGCTGCAAGACTTGGAGAATGACCAAGGCAATACAACAAAAACTTCAGACCTTCATCAACACCTGTCTGTGGCGCATCTTCAAAATCAGATGGCCAGAAAAACTCAGCAATGAAGATTTATGGAAGCAAGCAGGACAGGAACCAGTGGCCAAGCAGATTCTGTGGAGGAAGTGGGGCTTGATTGGACACACTCTCAGGAAGCCAGCATCCAGCACCACACGACAAGCACTGACTTGGAACCCGCAGGGGAAGAGGAAGAGAGGCCGACCTCGCAGCAGCTGGAGGCGAGACACTGAGGCAGAGATTAAGAGGCAGGGGACCACTGGACAGGCATTCAGCGAGCAGCCCAGAACCGAGTGCGATGGCGGAGTGTTATCGATGGCCTATGCTCACCCTTGAGCTATGGGCCTAAGTAAGTAAGTAAGTAAGATGATGACTGCATCGTGGAGATCCTGTGGAAGTTTGCCTTGCTCCCAACAGCATGACGACATCTCATGGAGTTTGATGTGGAGAGGAGGGCCTCCATGGATCCAGATCTCTGGTGGTATGCCGTCAACTCCTGCAGCCTTGCCGCACTTTAGCACGATTTTGCCCTTGTTGCTCACACAGAAGCAGCTCTGCAAAGGCTAACTTCCTGCTTTGCAGAGGCTGCACAGCTCTTTGGACTGAAAATTAGCCTGAAAAAGACAGAAGTCCTGCATCAGCCTGCACCCCGACAGAGTTTCACTCTCCTCACATCACAGTTGGCCAGACAGAGCAGAACACAGTCCACCAGTTCAGCTATCTGGGGTGCCATCTCTTCAGATGCCAAGCTTGATAAAGAAATTGACAACAGACTGGCCAAAGCAAACAGTCCATTCGGAAGACTTTACAATTAAACGAGTGTGGTACAACTGGCATTTGAAGCAAAGCACCAAGATCAGCGTGTTTCGTGCAGTCGTACTGACCACACTCCTGTACGGCTCAGAGTCGTGGGTCCTTTACCGTCACCACCTGCGACTCCTTGAACGCTTCCAGCAGCGCTGCCTCCGCACAATTCTCAACATTCCATTGGAGTGACTTTACCACCAACGTCGAAGTCCTCGAAAGAGCAGTCTCAAGTATAGAGGCTCTACTGCTGAAGTCCCAACTGTGCTGGGCAGGGCACGTCTCCAGGATGGAGGATCACCGCCTGCCAAAAAGAGTCCTCTACGGTGAGTTGTCCACTGGCCATCGTGATAGAAGAGCGCCTAAAAAGCGCTACAAAGACTGTCACGAGCCTCGTTTTTCCTCGTTTTTCTCTGTTGTTTAATAGAGAATGAAACACTAACAGCTCACGACTTTTACAATAACTGTGCAATTGTCAATAGGCTCACTCTCGCGCTTTCGCCACACCCGACAACAACATGTAGCGCACTTCCTCCAAACAGTCGTCTGCTGTCACTCCAACATTTATAACAGACTCAAGAAATACAAGTTCCAACTTTACTTGTACGAAAAACAACTTAAACTTCACATTCATGATTGAACATACATTTTTGCACCCAAATATTCACGAATTAACTTAAATTAGCCAACCCTAAACATTACTTTATTTCTAAACTAACTGACCTCCCTAACGGACTACTTCCCCTAACTGTAACCTAGAACTCACCTAACCTCTAACCTCCTAACCAAATTAAATAACTTCCCAAGTTTCCCAACTAACAAATTAATTCACACGCCTACGCTCTCCCAATTACTCGAGCATTCTTACGACAACATTCCCAGACTCAAGCTCCAGTCGCTCAAAAACTTTGACACTCGACTCAACACAAAAACCACAACACGCAACTGCGTGCTTCAGCCACACGCAAGCTCTCCATAACATTACAGTTCACTCAGCCAACGCGGTGTTCAACAGCGGCCGCCCAGCTATCAAACATGATGCCTGCAAAAGCCCGAAATAAATATATTAGAACCTAAACAAACTCTTGTTCCTATTTCGAAACATCCTAAACCTCTAAGTCGAAATGAACTACAACTGGAGCCTAAAATCCGAACTATACTTACCAAGCAGCCCACACCTTCATGCATTCAGAAAAGGATCGCACACGGGTCGGACACTGCCTTATATCCCTACGCGTTGCCTCGGCTTCACCAAGGCCATACTCCACAGATGCGGAGGTTATAAAAAAAAATCCTAAAAAACTCTTTTAAAACTATCACTAACACTTCCTGACAAAGATAATCTAAAGAAAGCCTCAGTACATGTCACATCGACCACCGCCAGTGGTCAGACCTCGCTGCCGACCGTGGCACCTGGAGAAGCACCATTCACAAGGCTGCATCCTCGTTTGAAGCCTCCCGCAGAGAAAGTCTCAGAGAAAAGAGGCAAAGGAGGAAAGCACGCCAGGCTGCAGCAGCTCAAGAACCACCGGACCCGACGCTGACCTGTGGCCGCTGTGGCAGATCATTCCTGACCTGCATAGGACTCATCAGCCATCAGCACGCCTGCAACCGACGTGGACAACCCCCTCAATAATCTTCGTCTGCGAAGCCAAGCCAAGAAGAAGAAGAAGAAGAAGAAGAAGAAGAAGAAGAAGAAAAGTACACAATACTGGGGAGTGCGCATGCGCAGGATGGATGTGGTTTTTCTTTAGCACTGTGAATTTTCTCTTAAAAATCGCCGTTTTTCAACTATAAACGTTGTTTAAAATTCAGATGTTTGTGCAGAAATTGTGTAGTATAGGGCATTAATAATGAGTAAAAGTGTTAAAGTGTCCCTACCTTTAAGAAAGACTGTGTAATAACAAAAACAATGCTAGTGAGTGAGTTCGTCACCAGTACCAACAAGGCAGCCATTTTAAATTTGAACTAAATCGTTGAAGCTAACATTGTGCCAGGGCTTTTTGACTCCCTATTTTTGTTGAGTAGCGAGCGAGTTGATACCACAAGGTAAGTGCGTAGAATAATATTTCTCTCGATGCTCCACAACTCCATGACAACTTAATCGCCAACAAGTAAAAGCCAGAGCAGAAGAGGCGGTAAATAATAAGGCCAGTGAGGAAGCTGCTCTCGATCGTCCTTTAGAGTCGATTGTTTTTCACTCCACGGTCTTGGACGGACCGCCCCTGACCAGTGTATACGCGGTGCTGAAGTGTTATTACAGAGAAGCAAGAAAATCTACATTACCCCAGTCATGATTGATACCCTTGACAATGTATGGTTAGCTTCATAAAAACAACACCAGTGTTCTTAGTGTTGAAAATTCTTGTACACTGTACACTGCCACACGAACCAGCATACAGAGAAATCTTTACAATGAATGACACTTCGCCCCAAACTTCACAGAACACTGAGAACAGACCCGAGGTCAGTGTTCATAACAGTTGAATTCTCACATTACCCTGTGGAGCTTGTGACTTAGGGGGTTAGATGGGACCAAAGGGGAGTTGCCTGTGAGTCGTGTGGACATTGGTTTCACGCTTCATGTGAGAATATTGGCTCAAAATCGTACAGCCGTCTGAATTCGAGTGAAGTTTCTTGGCACTGCTTCCTCTGCGGGAAACCAAACTACAGTACCACTGCTTATGACCTGCATGGAGTCGAGCACTCAGAGTGGAATTCATTGTCAGACCCCACACTGTCTGTCCCACACGAGCGTTCTCAGTTCAAACCGATGCATGCTTCTACGCCCACACGGATAAGCAGACAAGACAAGAAAAAAACACAGACCCCTCAGGGTGTTGAATATTAATTTCACTCTGCAGTTGGCAAACGTGCTGAGATCTTCAATTCTCATTGAGATTACCAAACCCGATATCGTAATCAGAACAGAAACCTGGTCTGGTTGGATGGTGATGTAAAGGACAGCCAAGGTTTTCCTGATCAGTATAGACTTCACAGAAAAAGACAGAAACAGAGAGGGTGGAGGTGTGTTGGTGGCAGTTAGGGAATCGTTGAAGAGTGCCAGAGCACCTGAGCTGGAAACAGAGTGTGAGATAATTTGGATCAGGATCCATACAAATGAGAGAAAGACCATTATGTGGGTGCATACTACGACCAGATGTAGGGGATGCAGAGAGTCTTCAACACTTTGATATCTCACTGAGACGCGCCAGTCACACCAAGGCGAATCTTCTCCTCGCAGGTGATTTCAATTCCCAGGCTGGGAGTGGAATAGCATGACACTAAAAAAAGACACCAGGTATGTGGAGCTCCACAAGAACTTTGCAGATCTACTGAATGATGTAGGCATGGAGCAAGTTGTCCATGAGCCAACACGACTGGCGAATACCCTGGACCTTGTACTCACAAACTGTCCCGACTTCATCCCAAGGGTGAGCGTGATACCCGGCCTGTCAGACCATGACATTGTATTTTGTGAATTTCAGACGAAAGTGATATTGGGACGCCAACCCCAGAGACAAATTCCTCTGTACCAGAAAGCCAACTGGGATAACATGAGGAGTGACAAGAGTGACCTTCACACAAAGCTGCTGGAGGCAGACACAGACACCCCAGTGGAGGAACTTTGGACCACCTTCAAGGAGAGCTTACATTCCAGTATCAAGACCAATATTCCTCATAAATTGTCAAAACCAAAAACGAAGCTCCCATGGTTGACTGCAGACCTGAAACGTCTCATTCGAAAAAGAGACAAAGTGTACAAGAAGATGAAGAAGAACGGCTCTGAAGACCTAAAAACACAGATGCATGCCCTTAGAAGACAAGTGCAGAGAGAACCCAGAAGAGCGCATTGGAACTATGTCAGCCAACTCTTTGAGCAAAGAGAAGAGGAGAGCACAAAAACCGAATCGTCCAAGCGCTTTTGGACATATGTCAAGCACCAGAGGTCGTCTCGCACCGGAATCCCTCCACTCAAGGTCAGTGGTAGACTAATAGTCGACTCCAAGGAGAAGGCACAAGCATTGAATGCCCAGTTTAACCAGGCCTTTAGTAATGGCAAGACCTATACGGAGGAGGAATTCTACAGGAAGTACTCTATGACACGTGAAGCCTCCCACTACCCAACAATTGTGACATTACCATTTCCGAACAAGGAGTGAAAACCCTGCTAAACAACCTAAACCCTTGTAAAGCATCAGGGCCCGACAACATCCCACCACGTGTGCTGAAGGAACTAGCCGGAGAGATAGCCCCAGTCCTCACCATCATCTACGTAACCTCACTACGTCAGAGTACAGTGTCAATGCACTCGAGAGAAGCCATGGTGACGCCGGTCTTCAAGAAAGGGGAACGCTATGAGCCCAGTAACTATGGGCCTGTTTCGCTGACCAGTGTCCCGTGTAAAGTGATGGAGCACATTGTGGTGAGCCACCTGATGAAACACCTAGAGACAAACCAAATCCTAAGCCCTCGCCAACACGGATTCCGCAAGCATCGCTCCTGCGAAACACAACTCCTCGAGTTTAGTGAACAAATGACGGAGACCATGGAAAGAGGCCTTCAAAGTGACGTGATCGTAATGGACTTCACGAAGGCCTTGACAAGGTCAATCACAGTCTTCTCTGTCATAAGCTGAGGCACTACGGGGTCAGGGCCAGTTGAACAAATGGCTCAGAAGCCTACTCCAAGACCGTCGTCAGTCTGTGGTTGTGGATGGGACATCATCAGACTTCATCCAGGTGAAGTCTGGAGTACCGCAGGGCTCTGTCGTCGGGCCGTCCCTATTCCTCACATATATTAACGACCTTCCTGAGAAGGTGAAATCAGACAGCCGCCTTTTTGCAGACGACACCCTTCTGCACAGAAATATCAAGTCATCTGAGGATCAGGGCATCCTACAAGAGGACTTGCACCGACTGGAAGACTGGGAAAGCCAGTGGGACATGTCGTTCCACCCAAAGAAGTGCAATGTCCTCAACATGACGCGAAGCAGAACTCCAAGAGAGAGCTCCTATACTCTGCATGGCACACACTGGAGACAGTCAGCTCCGCGAAGTACCTTGGCGTGACGGTACAGAGCAACGGCAGCTGCAGTAGCTGCAAAGGCCAACCGCACGCTGGATTCCTTCGCAGAAACCTGAAAATCGGCTCCACTCCATTAAGTAAAGAGCTTACAAATCCCTCGTCAGGCCCATCCTAGAGTACGCCTCCACTGTGTGGGACCCCCACCAAAAAATGATATCAACAAGCTCGAGGCAGTACAAAACAGAGCGGCGAGATTTGTCTTGAACAGACACAGGAACACCTCAAGTGTCGGAAGTATGTTGGACCAATTAAGTGGCCCAAACTACAACAACGAAGGAAAACAACTAGACTCGCCATGCTCTACAAGATCCGACACAACCTGGCCAAAGTTTGAGATGAATAACCTCTTACCAATGAACGAAGAGGGAGAGGCCACAACCAAGCGTACAGAACCCTATCATGCCGCATGACTACCGGAAATACGCATTTCTGCCTCGTACCATCAGAGAATGGAACTTGCTCCCAGATGCCACAGTCACTGCTCCCTCCCTTGAGGCTTTTGTCTCAAGGGTGACCGGAACGTTCTAACAGCCCAGCCCCACCATCAGCCAAAGTAAGGCAAGTGAGGGACTAGGGCCTGCCGGTCGGGGCTTGACCCCGGGGCCACTACGGTAGCCGGAAAGGCCTGGCCCTGATGCCTGAAACAGCTGATGGTTTCCCCCACCTCCATGAGCCGGCTATTCCCATACACCCCCAACACCCCATTACCCCCCCCCCCCCCCCCACTTCCTTTTTTTTTTTCTCATCCTGCTGCGCTTCTCCTCACTATGGTGTCAGAATGGTCAATGTGATGACCGTGGACACCCAACAGGAAGAAGGAGAAGGACAAAACATA
>CM031608.1:68691300-68698800 GCA_018398815.1 Conus ventricosus
AAAAGGGTGGGCTTTTCAAAAATTCCCCTCTTTTAAAGGATAAAAAAAAAAAACCGTTTGACGGGGAATGTCACGCAGCACAGGAAGAAGTGGCCATAGCCAAACAACCATGAGGACGATCAAGTCACACATCAGTTCATCATCCGTGTGGGCACTGCCCCCAAACCGTCAAAGGGAAAATATCTGTGTACCGACTCTAAAAACCTGGGCACGGGTACAAGCCAGCGCAGGTCACTTTCTCACAGTTTGTTCTCTTCTCCTAAATGCGTCAGAAAACCCTTTTTGCCCCGTGTATAGAGGGGAAAGAAGTTCAACAACTTGTGCAAGGGTGGGGGGGTTGTCAGGAAAGTCTCATCGGGTTTCATCATTTTCTGTGTAAAGTACCCGTGCCATCGGGGTTTGATTTGATACTGTCGCTCCTTTTCTCCATCAGTGCCCTTCCCACAAAAGGGGACAGGGATGACTCTCATTTCAGGACATTTCATTCGTCTGAATGTCCACACAGTCTAAATATTCATTGCATCGTTGGCTGTGAAATACAAACGGGCCATTAAACCAAAAAAACTTGACGTGGGGATGTTCACAGAATGATTATCACTATTGTCTGGGCAATCCGATGAAAATCACACCCCATGTAAGGGGGTTTTTGCTTTTTAAAAATGGCGTCAACTTAAACAGGCAAAATTTTGATTTTCCTTTTCTTACAAAAAAATGTTGTAGATATGTGAATCATTCATATTCAAAAATGTGCATGAGCTGTTTTTCATGTTCATGCAAAAGTTTTTTCATCCCTTGGGAAAAATACATGGTGGATTGGGTTTTTGAAAAAAAAAGGAAAAATTGTTTGTGTGTTTAAAATTTGGTTTGAGTTGACAGAGACGAGGCAAAGAATTGCGGAGGAAAAGTATGGTTTCATGATTTTATCTCACTAATGCACCGCGAAATATATTTAAAAAACGTCACGTAAAAAAAACTTGTCGCTTTAAAATTTTTATAGTAGAATCAAGAAAGTGCTAAATAATTTTTAAATCTCCTTTGGAATATCACCTGTGAACAGAAAGTGGGGTTTTTTTGTAAAACATTGATTGTCAGACCCTTTACGGAATGACTGATGAAAAGGGTCTTTTTTTCCACCCCAGGAAAACCCAAAGCCAAACGGAATTTTTGTAGTTTAAAGCTTTAAAAGAGTTTTCTTTTTCCCGTTTGTTTTGATGGAAGTAAACCCCCAGTGACTACAAAAGTGATTCCCAAATAAACCCTTTGATTTTTTCTTGTCCTTATCATTGAAAAAATTTGTTCCCGACGAAACCCGACCCTTAATCCAAAATTGCTGAAAGGGACAGTCTTCTGTCTCATCACGGCCATCATCGCACTCTCGAATCTGATTGCAGTGTACATGACTTTGGAAATAAGAATAGTGCCTAACGGAGCAATTAAACAGGCCACTGGCATGCCTGTGTGGGGTAAAAGTCACAGATAATCCAGAAAAGAAAAATTTGACATAATTACAGTCTCGGTTATACGCACTGAATAAAAACTGAAAACGGAAAGTTACGAGGACATAAACTGAGGAAGGATCAAATTTGCATGCTTTTCAATGTACTGGTGAGACGAATTTTGTCTTCTGTAAATTAATTTGAATAATGTACAAAGTACTGGATAACTCGTCTGCTGAATGCTGATGATAACAGCCCTTATCGAAGGGAGTTGTATTTCTTTTGCAGAACCCTCAGGCACATTTTTAGGTATTTCTATATGTCCAGAATATTCAGACATAAAGTTGACGACTATAGCACGTTTTTGCACTGCCGTGATGTTCAGCCTAACGAAGGATTTGTTCATGTTTATCATAAGAAAACAGTTTGAATCGGAAAATAAAAATGTTTCTTCACTTATGTGATCATAGCAATTTATTGTTTTATGCTTACAGATTTTAAAAAGCCTGGACAGTGTATCTGCTGGAATTGGTACCCACACATCTGCAGACCAGTGGGTGGAATCACACCAGTACGACAACATTTGGAGATGAGCATATGCGATCATTCCTGGTGACACACAAACTCGTGTTATACAGAAAGTGGTAAAGTCGTCACACATTCCATACAACACCTGATGCTGTGAAGGACTTTGCGCAGACTTCCATAACAACGTACAATCTGATCTGTTGGTATTTAAAATGGTAATATTTTTGTTTGGTTGGTTCAGATGATATTCTATACCAAGACAACTATCTCGGATGTCCACAAAGTCATCAGCAGTATTTATTTTGTTGGTGTTCTTCTGCGCAATGACTATAAAAACGTGTTCACATAAACACACAAAGCAGTAGGGAAATGGGTACAGCAGACCAACAGTTTTTCTACAATTAAAACAATTACGTGACATTTTTGTTATGAAAAAGAAACAAAAGAAGGGTGGAGGGAAGAATGTGGAATTAAGCAAGAGGGCGTTAGAATGTAAATGCTAAATTCTTCACAAGTAACTTATGGATATGTTTCAAATCTGCCTTGTTGAAAGACTCATTCATATAGACTGTCTGGAGTCGACATTCATTGCTAGATTAAGTCTTGACTAATTGTGTTGGTGTTCGTATGGCATCAAATAAAGATACACTACTTATAACTTTGTGAGGATTACTGACGCAAAAACAAGAAGCAACGACACCTAAAGGCATCCTGCATGAAGTAGAAAAGCCACAAGGGGCACAACTCTCTCTCTCTCTCTCTTTCTCTCTCTCTTTCTCTCTCTCACTCTCTCTCTCTCTCTCTCTCTCTCTCTCTCTCTCTCTCTCTATATATATATATATATTCATGTATACATATACATACTAGTATGGATACTTAAGATCCACCGAGGAACATTCATTCCAGTGATGATAGAAACTGAAAAAGAGGTTCTTGACAGGCGTTGTCGACTAAATAAGCACGTTTCCTTGACTTATGTGATCTAAAGGAGAGAACTAAAAGGAATAAAAAAAACAAAAGCAGAGTGTCAATGACAATGGAAGGCAAAGAAAGAGATAGGAAGAAAGAAAAAAAGTTGGTACAGAAAAAAAATTGTTTCAATACGTACATTTTTTTCTTTCAAATGGGATTTCTTAAAAATGATTATAAGCCCAGGAAGTTTTGAATGCATGACAAGTGCTTTATGACATACGCACAAGAGAAAAAATAATGGAGAGGTAGAAAGATTTTGTTATAATAGCTAGTCAGTTCGTTTTTTTTTCAGTAGATGCCCGCGCGCGTGCGCGTTTTCGTGTGCATGAGCACAGCATAGATTGGAACAGAAATAAACCGAACTGCTTTGTATTAATCACGAACGTATTAAGATCTGCGCACATGTACCCATTAGCCTTAATTGAACATACTTTGCATGGCAGTGAGAGTCACTACAGAAAAGAAGAACGATGGAGTAGGTTGGAAAGAATAGGGCACAGGCCCATTTGAGAGAGAGAGAGAGAGAGAGAGAGAGAGAGAGAGAGAGAGAGAGGAGAGAGAGAGAGAGAGCGAGAGAGCGAGAGAGCGAGAGAGAGAGAGAGAGAGAGAGAGAGAGAGAGAGAGAGAGAGAGAGAGACTGACACTGACACTGACACTGACACAGTTTTTATTGCCAATAGCAAACAAGCCCTGTTGGCAAGGGAGTTACTATTACTGCATTAACAGATTGCGCGAAGTATCTGCAATTGAAAAACATAGAATTCAAACAATGTAACTAGAAATTCAAATCCGTAGACGGCAACACGTACCTACACGGATACAAACACATTCTCACACACAACGCACGTGTGCACGCACGCGCACGCGCGCACACGCACCCACGCGCACGCGCTCACACACATACCCGGACTCGCGAGAACACACACACACACACACACACACACACACACACACACACCACACACACACACACACACACACACACACACACACACACACACACACACACACACACACACACACACACACAGCGATTGGAGAAGAATATGCGGAAGAAACATCTTAATGAGAATTTATTCGTCCTGCCATCATGTCCAAGGTATCTAGCCAGATTAATTCATGAGTTACGGTTAAATACATGGAATACAAAATATTCACGAGGCATAGCGTGTATATGTCAGGAGAATATTTCAATTCGTCATCTTTTATTTGAATGCCCTATACTAACCCCAGCTTATAAGGAGAAGAATTTTTTTATAAAAAATTCTGACCATGTTGATAGTATGGTAAATAACCCTTGCTTTTTTGATATTGCTTTGGTTATTGCTCAGTCCCCAGTTGCAAAACTATTGTGAAAAAAAGCCATTTGATATATGTGTTAATAGTGGTGTTGTTTTTGTTGTTGTTGTTGTTGTTGTTGTTGTTTTGTTGTTTTTTGTTGTTGTTTTTTTGGGGGGTGCGGGGGGGGGGGGGGGAGATGCTGGTAGTGCAATGGAATGTACATTGCAGTTTAAAGGTCTAAGATCATCTTGCGATGAAAAGACGTTGAATAAAACTACTGAACTGAACACACACACACGCACGCACGCACGCACGCACGCACGCACGCACGCACGCACGCACGCACGCACGCACGCACGCACGCACGCACGCACGCGCGCACACACACACACACACACACACACACCACAGACACCTCCACACATACAAACTCAATCACTCACCCAGCACACCTGAATACTTCATTGTGTTTTACCACCAAGCTACGAAAAATACATAGTAAGCGCTGATGGTGAATTCATACATTGTCACACATTTTAGCTCAACGAGTTAATTCGTAATATTCTTTCTTCGAAAATCACTAGCTTCTGCTACATATCTTAAATATGATAAGGTATTTTGTTCATTCTTACCGGATAGAATTGCTATGAGATCTTTTCTCTGTGCAGCTGGCTCCCTGAAAATTTTGCATCTACTTCGAATATCTGCGTAAGGAGGACAATCAAAAACAAAATACACTTCATCTTCACTCTTGCTTCCCTCTACACACATGCGGCATGTTTTATTGTTTTATGCTTCGGACCATTTTTGTTTGCATTGAGACCCAGTGTTCTAGTTTGAAACTTTGTTAAGTTATATTTGTGCAATTTGTTTGAAACAATCATGAAATATTTTTCCGTTTCCAAATTACTTTTAAATGAGAGAAACCATTCATATTTGTCAATTTCGTCCATGCTGGAATGCCAGTTTTATCTGTAAGAACAAATTAAACGATCCCTAAATTCGGATAAAAACTGTGCAGTATTGCCTACTCCCTAACAAAGCCAAACAATACGAAAACCATTTTCTGTTGGTATTTTCTTTACACGAGACAACCAATTAAATTTTCCCATGTCCTGTTGTAGCAAAAACATTTCATACGCTTGACTGCAGAGTCTGGTCGTAGGCAAATGAACCAATCTTTACCAGTATTTAATTGATTTGATATCAGTTTGTATAAGCAATGGATAGCGACCACTTCTACCATAAACCATTTCATTTGATGCATGTAACGGTACATGCATAATCCGCTTTACTGCATAAGTGTGGACTTTTTCCATGTAGTCGTTGTCCAATAGGCCACACACCTCTGATGCGTATGTAAAAACTGGTTGTATTTGGGTGTCGAATAATTTCCAAAACAAAGCCCAGTCATCTGAATTCAGTCTTCTCATTGTCCTTAAAATCTCAATGACCCCTCTCTTTCCTTTTCTACACATTTCCAACCAGCATCTATTCAAGCTTAATTTCGAAGTGAAAAACATCCCTAGATATTTATAACCATTTGTCACTTTAACTTCTGATCTGCTGTGGAACTATCTTTCACGTTGTGCTAAATGCCCTCCATTTCTAAAAAACCACGATGTTAGTTTTACTTAAATATACTGTTAGTTGCAATCTGTCAGATACCTTTTTCAAAGCGTCCAACTGATTCTGCAAACCAACAGGTATATCCGCAAGGAGAACAACATCACCAGCAAACAACATTAAAAATGGCCCAGTAGCG
Organism: Conus ventricosus; assembly: GCA_018398815.1. Classification (NCBI taxonomy): domain Eukaryota; kingdom Metazoa; phylum Mollusca; class Gastropoda; order Neogastropoda; family Conidae; genus Conus; species Conus ventricosus. The sequence continues at coordinate 68,697,283 of CM031608.1, forward strand.
CCTGGTAGCATTTGAATCCCATGTTTCCCATTCACTGAAATATCTACTGCAAGCTTGTTAATAAAAAACGCAAATAACTGAGGACTGAGCAGACATCCTTGTTTAACACCACGTGGACAATTGAAATAATCAGAGTAAATGCCTTTTTCACGAACACATGCAAGGACAGAACTATACATTTCTCGCACAGCTGCATACAACTTCCCATTTACACCATTTTTCCTTAAAACGTTCCACAAGACATTTCTATTCACAGAATCAAAAGCTGTCTGAAAATCAACAAAGGCAACATATATTTTTTGTCTTTCTAACAGGTATTTCTGGACTAAGGCATACAATGTAAATATGTGATCTATTGTGCTCTATCTAGATTGAAATCCAGCATGTTCTTCTGTAGTTTTCTCATCTCTTTCTGCCCATGCAGTTAATCTTTATTAAGAATAAGTGTATAAATTTTGCTTAGAACACTTGTCAGTGCAACGCCTCGGAAATCATCTGCATTGCTATTATATCTTTTTTGTGAAGGGGGATTGTTATTGATTTTGACCATGCCTCGGGAAAGATTCCCTTATCGAATAGCGAGTTAAACAGAGTCACTATAAATCAATAACAACAGAGTTGGCACATTTGAATATTTCACAAACAACCTTGTCCGAACCAGCGGTTTTGCCACATTTCGTATGATTTATGCTGTTTAATACCTCATCTCTTGTTATCACGTTGTTGAATAATGGTTCTTCTGAACACAGATCGTCATTGTCTATTTCTATATTTGAGTCTTCGGAATCGTTGTTAAAGCCATTGAATACTTCAAAATAGTGATCATACCACTGCTGTGAGGTAATTTCGTTGTAGATGGCTGGTTTTATACTAATCAATCTAATTGTTGACCAGAATAGTTTGGAGTCATGAACTGATTTTTTTAGCTTGTCTAACCGTTTCTCATCGAATTCTCTTTATTCTCTCTTTTCATTGTTGTGTATTCTTTTCTTTCCTTAACATAAAGTGTTTTACGTTCTTTTCTCAAATTTACTTAATTTAGCTCTTTGATATTGCTTCAAGCATCTCTCGCTGTCAAACCAATCATTCTCTTCTCTCTTCTTTTTCCCTACAGATCTCATCATACAGCTAGCAGCACTACATAGAGCATTCATAAACAACTGTAAGCCTGAGTCAACATCAGTGTTAAGGAATTGTAGGGCTCTTTCGGTACACTGTTTAAACTCTTGTGACTTAAGTTCCTCCCTATAGGTTTCTGCATATTCTTCATACCATATAATGCTCTTCTCTTCACAAAACACTGGACTTTCTTCTTTCTTATCAATGCTACCAGTTTTCCATTCATTTCCAATGGCAGATGGCAAGAGGACAAACGGTCCCCAACCTTCATACTGCAATATCTGAGCAGGTCTTGTAATACACTAAAATAATCAATAACACTGCTACCACTAGGCAACACAAAAGTGAATTCTCCTTTTGATTATTCCCATGCGTTTCATTCACAATTTTAATATCAAA
>CM031608.1:68703800-68708800 GCA_018398815.1 Conus ventricosus
CTTCCAAAATCAGTGCAGCTATATGTATATTAAAAAAGGCATAGGTTACCAAGTGTCCCCCCCCCCTCCCCTGCACCAAATAACACCCAAGGTTTACACTTGTGTGCGGCTCAAGTAAAATTTAATGAAAATCATACAATAAACATAGTTTCCGCGTATTTACCTAAAGGACCCAATGAATTTAACACAGAATGGTTACATACCCGTAAAGATAAAGAAAAGGGGCTGCTATCAGCGGATTTTAACGCTCATTCTCCTTTTTGGGATAAAGATTGTACATCAGTTACTAGTAATCGCTTAGTTGAAAGTACTGCTGATTCTTGTATGTAAATGTGTAACGATGGCAGCTTCACTAGTATTCTGAACACCTTAACACACAGGACATCAGCAATCGATTTGACTTTGGTATCTCCTGTCCTAGCCCACCCTCCTATTATTATAACGTGTAATGAAACGACAGAGTCTTATGAATTTCACGAAGACAAAATTCCAAAATATCATCATAAATTTGCTGACTGGGAGAAATTTTAAAATAGCTTGCTGCTTGCTATACTGAAAGTGTTGATACTGATGACATAGATCAAATATATTCATACTTTACTTGTGCCATTCATAAACCTGCTGATGTAACAATTCCAAAGTTCCTTCTAGTCATATTAAACAAACATTCAGGACATATCTGGTGGACACCAGCCTGTGATGCATTTGTAAATCATAAGAAATCAAAATTTAAAGTTCATCTAAAAGATAAATCACCAGAAAATCTGATAGCCAAAAGAAAAGCAAATCATCATAGCAATATGGTAATAGCACAGGCGAAAAGGCAATGTTGGTCCTCTTTTTGTACAAATGAAATTTCTAACCCTGTAGATCTCAAAAAGTTTGGAAAAAGTTTCATGAAATGAAAAAAAGGTGTAATTTGCACCTTTTCATAAAAGACTGAAGAACAAAGAATTTCCATCTAACTCAGAAAAGGCAGAATCATTGGCTGATATGTTTTCAGACTCTATGCGTGTAGAAGGTCTGACTCCTTGAAATAAAACGTACGGAATTTAAGGAGAAGGAAAAGACGATGACAAAGATCCAGTTAGTGACAACAGTCACTTCATCGATGCCCCAATTACTTTTGATGAAGTTAAAGAGGCAGTTATGTCTCTACCTAATACAAAATCATCTGTAGGTTTAGATATACTTTCTAATGATATGCTTAAACACTTGCCAGACAACTTTGGTTTATTTTTACATAATTGTTTCAGTAAAGTTGGGTTGAAGGTGTTATGCAAGAACAATGAAACAGTCTGTCATCGTTCCTATTTCAAAACATGTTAAAACTCTAGTGGACAAATAAGGTTACGGGCCAATTGCACTAACATCACATATATGTAAACTTCTGGAGAGGATTATTTCAAGAAGATTGGTTTCATTATTGTCAAGTAAATAAAATAATTCCCATTAATCAAGCCAGCTTCCAGAAAGGCAGGTCTGCAATCAACAATGTGGTGAAAATTTCAACAAACATGAAACAACGGTTTGGAAGAAGAAAAAAAAACATTATTGCAACTTTCTTTGATATAAAAAAGCCTATGACCAGGTCTGGCATGCCAAGCGTCTTTATAAAGTAAAACATATTGGTTTATCGGGACATTTATATGATTATATTAAATGCTTTTTGAGTGAACGAAGTATGCAGGTGCGAGTAGGGAATTCATATTCAAATTTTATATCTCTTCACATGGGCTTGCCACAAGGTACCATGACTGCACGTCTGTTATTTAATATCTTGATGAACGATTTGTCAAAACATGTAGTATTAGCACAATATGCAGGTCACGTTTGTATATGGATGAATGTTATAAAGAAAAGAAGTACATCTAAAAGGGCACCGAGTTATATCAAGCAGCTATATCAAAAACAACTTGATACAATAAACAATCATATGATAAAAAATGGTCGTACATTATCCACGGGAAAAAAAAATCATATTATTTTCAATGATGGTAGCAATCCTGCTGAGCAACCATTGTTTAAAATCGAAAACCATATAATTCAGTACAAGGATATGGTGAAATTTTTGGGTGTGTTTCTTACAACAAAGCTAACGTAGAACGCATATATCAACCATGTTGTTACTAAAGCAAGAAAATGCATAAATGTTTGAAAGTTATAAATACACAATACTGGCGACAAGACAGCAAAATTTTGAAACACCTTAGCATGTCACTAATTCGATCAAAATTATGTCATGGACAAGAAATATTTTAGTGCTCCAAATTATTTACTTAAGAAACTTCAAATCAACGATTACAAAGGATACAGTCTTGCTCTTAGTGTACCCTTTCATGTATCAAGCCTCGGAACATATAAAGAAATAAGAGAATTGCCCTTGCATGAAGATCGAAATCTTGCATGTGCAAAGTGCGTTCTTGGGATCTTAGCAACTGACAACTTTGTCTCGGAAGAAGTACAAATAAAATCAAAAGTAAATTTTCCTAAACAGGCGAGACAGATATCTTCGTTAAAGCCAATTGGTTCATATGTATCAGACTTACTTAAAGAGTCGGAAATAAATCCACATAATATTGATGCACAGCAAGCAGTTTCTCCTTACCCTACATATGAGATGAATAAACCACATTTTGATATCAATTACACTGATGTGAAGAAGAATGAGATCTGACTGCACCTAGAGAATAAATACCCAAATTATTTAAAGGCATATACAGATGGCTCATTCTTAGACGATCATCGTGCTCGTTCAGGTTTTGTAACACCAGCTTAAAAAAAAGAAAAGTCATACTTCATTGGTAAAAATCGATCAATATTTACCGCCAAACTCGGTGCTATACCTATGACTCTTAATTACATAGCTGATCTTCCATTGAACATTTTTCAAATATTATGCGTCGATTCTTAGTCTGTACTGTATACTTTGCGTTCATTTTATTACAAGAAAAAAATTCCAAAATTCTCATAGAAATCAAACAGATGATTCACACTCTCAGTTTAAAAGGGACCAGTATTGTCTTTAGCTGAGTTTCTTCACATGTTGAATTGTATTGGAATGACTGTGCTGACAGAGCCGCAAGACAAGGTGCGAGGCAAGACAGGAAATCTATAGAAATAAACATTCCATTATCCGCACAGCGGGGTATCATTTACTTGAGCAAGCATCGTAGAACAAAGTTTCAAAATCTCTGTAAACGGGAAGGAGAAATTCTCCAGTATCCTGATGAATTCCGATGATTTGGCAAACACAATAGTTGTGAATTATAGTTACATTTTCAAATTTAGACACATCACTTCGCTGTCTTCTAGGATAAGTCTTAATGCCTTCAAAACAAAATTCAGGAAGAATGTTAAATGTCTGTGCGGTGAACAAATTCCAAACCAACACATTCTTTTGGAATGCCCGAGATTGAGACCTGTTTTATTGGCTATTTCTGAAAGTTCTCTTGAAAGTGTCCTTGAGAACTTTACTTTGTTGATTTTTGCGAACTGTTTACTACGCAGCCCTATGGGACATTTGTTGTAGTTTGTGTTATGATTCGCACTAGTCATTTAACGTTAATGTTCCCATTCCATTTTCGTGGTATTTTCAAGACTGTAAAGATGCCTTAAAAAATTGCAAAATAGCCCACCCATCCACCGCCTCTTCATGCTCTCCCTCTCCAAACCCTTTCTCTTCGTCTAATATCACTTACTGTGGACAGACGTTAAATTGAAGAAGACAACAACAACAACATCAACACACACACACACACACACACACACACACACACACACACACACACACACACACACACACACACACACACCACACACTCACACGCACGCACGAACGCACGCACGCACGCACGCACGCACGCACGCACGCACGCACGCACGCACACACACACACACACACATACATGTATGCCCAACCTCAAAAACCTAAGTGACGCATCCAACAAAATGAAAATCAACACAACAAAGAAGGGTGAAGAAAGGAAATCTTGCAATTGCACCAGAAAGGAGCAGTGCCCACTAAACAATAAATGTCTTCACAACAACATTGTATACCAGGCTACTGTGACATCAGAAAATGAAAAAGAAACATACATAGGGATCACTGAAAACCACTTCAAAACCAAATATGCAAACCACAAACAGTCATTTAATAAAGAAAAATATAAAAACCAAACAGAACTGAGCAAATATATCTGGAAACTTAAAGACGCAAAAACAAGCTACAATATATCCTGGAAAATCATAAAAAGAGCATCACCATACAGCAATGTTTCAAAAAGGTGCAACCTATGTTTAACTGAAAAATGGTTAATACTATGCAAACCACACTTAGCAACTTTAAACACCAAAACAGAAATAGTAAACAACTGCAGGCATAAATGGAAAACAAAAACCTGAAAGCCCCCCCAAAACACGTGCAGCCAACCCGCACGTGCAAACAACCGCAAACGGGAGCCCACACGCTATATAACATAGGCGGTGGGCAAACCAAAAACCATCCTGATGACAGCGCAACACGCTCGAAACAAATTTGTAGATAGTTTTAAGATTCCTCTTTTAACTTGTTTTAACTAATGTTGCTCCCCAAGGGTTGAGCACTTAAAAAATTGTTTTAGGCATTTTAAATATACTGATATATATATATATATATATATATATATATATATATATATATATATATATATATATATATATATATATATATATATATATATATATATATATATATATATATATATATTCAATTATAAACAAAGCTTGCTCTTATGTCTTAGATTGAAGAAATAAGGGGAGATAAGCATTCATATCTGCAGTGGCAGATTATTCTGCCTAACAGTATGTGCTTGTGTGGGTGAATGGGGAAAAATAAAATAAATGCTTCTCAAAATGAGCCTTCAGAAAGCTTATAGTCTCCAAGGGGGAGACGATCTCCAATGGGGAGAAAACCCACTAACATATAACTCCTGGTCTGATACCGATATTTCGAAACCTGA
>CM031608.1:68711300-68739023 GCA_018398815.1 Conus ventricosus
CTAACCCCCGGCTTTCGTCACACGCTCGGGCAATCGATTTCTTTACATGACACATTTTAAAAGGCATTTGTGATGTAACTGTGCCATTTAGCATGGACAAACGAATTACAAGGCAAAACAACCTGCGTTTCGACCTCCTGGGCCTTTTTCAGGTAAGATAAACAACACTCTGGACAACGAAAATGAAGAACGAGCGATCACGTATCTGGCCAAATTCGGCACAAAATGGGCATTGGATGAAAATGAGACAATGAGAATGAGACAATGCGAGTTAGAATAGTCATGATGATAATGATAATACTAATAGCAATAATAGTAGTAATAAAGATGATGAAAAAAACGTTTTGAAAACAAAGATGATTACTACCACTTTTGCTGAACATATGTCGATAGCAGTTGTAGTATTAATAATGGCCATACACACAGAAAGTAAGAAAGGAAAAAAGAGGATTGTCGAACAACATGGTTATCGTGGCAACAGTGTTCGTGGCGATGATGATGGTTGTGATAATAATGGCCTCCATCTTTTCTGCTCAAGCTGCGACTGGAGGGCTGGTTGGGGAGTGCTAAGGGAACAGCAGGTCTGCAAAACAAGCAGCCCGACTGTATTTTGCTATTCACTTTTGGAAGATGAGAAGGTCAGCAACGGGAAGGTTATGAGTTCTTTCAACGTTCAAGTAAATTTTGATGATTTTTGACGAGCAACCCCCCCCCCCCCCCCCTCCCCCACACAATTTTTTTTTTAAATCGTGGAGTTTAAAATGATTTTGGATCCCTCGAGCCCCACATTAACTGAGCCACAAACCCAACCAATTGTCTAGCTAGGTGAAGACAAGTAGGGGAGAAAGGGCCTATACCAACGGGTGACCTCACACACATTTGCACCCCGCCTTTGTTTTTTTGTTTTTGTTTTTTTTTTTCATCGAGGTGTACTCCCATGGCCACTCTTTACTAGGTCTTATGTGCATAAGTCTGATTCATTATTATCATCATTGTTATTATTACTATTATTATCATCATCATCACTATTATCATTTTCATTAGCATCATCATTACTATTATCATTATTATGAATATTTCATTATTTTCATTGTCATCATTATTGATGTTATTGTTATTATTATCGTTATTATTGTTTTAGTATTTTTTGCTGTCCTATCCATTACACCTCAGTGGCATTGCACCCACGCCGCTCATTTAGATCCCCCGTCCACAGCCACAGCCCGGCCTGGCCTGCCACAGCCCCGGCACCGGCAATCAATAGGGAGCAGCCAATATCATGTCGTCAAGAGGCAACCCACCGGAGGAGACACTGCACTGCTTTCGAGTCATTTCGGTGATGTTCAGTGGCGCCTGTTTCTGATCCACCAGGCGTAGGACACTACCTTCTAAGCATCCTACTGACAACAACAACAACCTGGTAGTGGAGCCGGCGTGAGCTCTCCTTCTGCGTCCAAGGACAAGCCTCATGAATTTGCCGATACCGGTGACCCCGACGGGATCAAACCAAGGCTACAGATGCTGAGAGGACATCAAAACTGAGGTCACCATGACAGCAGGGCGTGAATGGCCACAGAATTTGAGACTTTATCATGCTGATCGATTAGAATGAGGATGGTGAAGATGATTTCCATTCCGGTCTAAGACTGCATGACAGGGTTGTACTCTGCGGTTAATTTCATTATATATCTTGGCATTAACCAGGCTCTAGAGATACAGACACCTGCAGTGTTGGTGAGGAATTTGAGCAATACACGCAGAGACGTATCAATTAAGTTGATGAAACACGACTGTGTGGTTCCAGTCATCTCAACTGAGCACATAGCAATCTCAACTCTGGGTAGGAGCCGGTCGGGACAGGTGCGCACCCGTGACAACTCATCACTAGGTCTTACGAACATACTGTGCGACTTATTATCTTCTTAAACAAAGCTCCAAACAAGCAACATCAGTAAAAAAAATAAACACAACAAACATATAAACAAACAAAACACTATGAGCAACAAATGTAGTCAAAAAAAAATCAAATGTCATGGCAGGGCTCCGGTGCCTGCCACTTTGAAGCAAAAACCAACTAAAAAGTAACATTTAAAAAGTTACGATCGAAAACTCCTTACGCTCAATTGTCACACACACACACACACACACACACACACACACACACACACACACACACATACACACACACACACACACACACACACACACACACACACACACACACACGCACGCATGCACGCACGCACGCACGCACACACACACACACACACACTAACACATACACACGCGCGCGCGCGCACACACACACACGCACAGAGAGAGAGAGAGAGAGAGAGAGAGAGAGAGAGAGAGAGAGAGAGAGAGAGAGAGAGAGAGAGAGGAGAGAGAGAGAGAGAGAGAGAGAGAGAGAGAGAGAGAAAACAAGAACAACAGGAACAAGAACAAGAACAAAAACTTTATTCTCTAGGCCACTAGCCCTTAGAAATAGGGTCAAAATATGCTGAATGTTATGTACGTGGAATGAAGCAGTAGTTACAGTATATAATAATATTCTGTACAATTCTTAGCCATTCACAATGCTTGGGTTATTGAACAGCAGAGCTGACCACTCAGACTGTTCCATATCTTTTGATCTCCCTTGCATCCTTGAATGGATCCTCAAGCATAGGCTCAAAGATTGTCCCCTATTTTATATTGTTTGAATAATGCTTTTAGTTTTTCAGCAACTTTTTTCATCTCCACACTTGTGTTTTGTTCCATTTATTACCCTTCGCTGGCTGCTTTGAGAGTGCTGTTGGATTCTTTTTTGAACCCTTGGTGGTGAGAACACCACAGAATTATGGACTGTGGTGTGTCTCTATTTGACACCAAAAGCACTGACACAATCAGCCGTGTCTCCTGATGAGTCCGATCCAGCGGACGAAAGGCCTAGGAGCAGGCAATACAAATAAATGTGCTTTCAAGAGGGATTACGATGATTCCCTCAGGCAGCTAGTGAAGGGCTTCTCATATTTATAATATATCCCACCCATTTTCTTCATCTTGAATTTTTTTTTTTTTTTAAGTTCAAATCTTTGCCAAGTCATTACTATAACGACTGAAGAATTGTTAACCTGCGCCTGTTTTTCCCCACTACTTAATTGTTCAGCATTCTATTGTTTGGTCAATGAGTGGAGATTGCATCTCTTAGGAGATCCAAGTAAAGGTTGTTCTGTACAATTCTTAGCCACTCACAATGCTTGGGTTATTGAACAGCAGAGCTGACCACTCAGACTGTTCCATATCTTTTGATCTCCCTTGCATCCTTGAATGGATCCTCAAGCATAGGCTCAAAGATTGTCCCCTATATTTTATATTGTTTGAATAATGCTTTTAGTTTTTCAGCAACTTTTTTCATCTCCACACTGTGTTTTGTTCCATTTATTACCCTTCGCTGGCTGCTTTGAGAGTGCTGTTGGATTCTTTTTTGAACCCTTGGTGGTGAGAACACCACAGAATTATGGACTGTGGTGTGTCTCTATTTGACACCAAAAGCACTGACACAATCAGCCGTGTCTCCCTGATGAGTCCCGATCCAGCGGACGAAAGGCCTAGGAGCAGGCAATACAAATAAATGTGCTTTCAAGAGGGATTACGATGATTCCCTCAGGCAGCTAGTGAAGGGCTTCTCATATTTATAATATATTCCACCCATTTTCTTCATCTTGAATTTTTTTTAATTTTAAAGTTCAAATCTTTGCCAAGTCATTACTATAACGACTGAAGAATTGTTAACCTGCGCTTGTTTTCCCCCACTACTTAATTGTTCAGCAGTAAATAATAATTTCTCAGAATTACAACATAATGGACTTAAATCTTTCCTCGATTTCTCCTTCAATTGGTTACAATATTCCTTTGTCGGAGAGCATGAAAAATATACATGGCAAGTTTTCTTATCGTATCTACTGACCCCTTGTGAAGTGTATCGGTATACGGTTGTTTAATACCTTTCAGATATTTGTTTCTTATTTCACCATACCTAGGACAGTAATGTACAAAATGATTTTCGTCTTCAATTACTTTACATGTTGAACAAGCAAGGTTTAGGTTTTCACTTAAAAGTCTCCTAGTTGAAGAACCATTTATTGGTAGTACCCCAGTCTTAATTTCACAAGTCCGTCGGGGAAGCATCTGATATCTAACAAGATGCAAAACATATATACGTACTCCCAGTTTATCCTGAATACGCGTGAGATATTCCATAAAGAGAAAAAAACCGCCTTGGGCTGGTGTAACCGTTGGTAATGGCTATTCTGGTAAACATCGGCCATCGTCTGTGACCTAAAATGAACATACTTACAAATTTTCCGAAAGATCGACCAAGAACTTTCCGAGATTTTCCATAAAGAATAAAACCATTATGGGCCGTTAGTAACGGCTATAACGGTAAACTAAAACATCGGGCATCATCCGTGACCCATAATGAACATACCTACAATTTTTGTTTTTAGAAATATCGGCCACGTAATTTCTGAATATTCCATAAAGAAGAAAAACCGTTACAGGCCGTTACAGCCGTTAGTAACGGCTATAGCGGTAAACTAAAACATCAGGCATCATCCTTGATCCATAATGAACATACCTGCTAATGTTCACAAAGATCGGCCAAGTACGTTCTGAGATATTCAATGAAGAAAAACAACCGTTACAGCCGTTAGTAAAGGCTATAACGGTAAACTAAACATCGGGCGTTATTCGTGACCCATAATGAATATACCTGCTAATGTTCACAAAGATCGGCCAAGTACTTTCTGGGATATTCCATAAAGAAGAAAAAGCGTTACAGGCCGTTACTGCCGTTAGTAACGGCCGTAACGGTAAATTAAAACATTGGGCGTCATCCGTGACCCATAATGAACATACCTACAAATTTTCAGAAATATCGGCCAAGTGCTTTCTGAGATTCTATTAAGAAGAAAAAGCGCTACAGGCCGTTACAGCCGTTAGTAACGGCTATAACGGTAAACTAATAATCAGACATTATTTGTGACCCAAAATGAGCATACCTACAAATTTTCAGAAAGATCGGCCAGGTACTTTCTGAGATATTCCATAAAGAAGAAAAAGCGTTACAGGCCATTACAGCCGTTAGCAACGGCTGTAACGGTAAACTAAAACGTCGGGCATCATCCTTGACCCATAATGAACATACCTACAACTTTTCAGAAAGTTGGACCCAGTAGTTTTGTCTGGAGCGAGTGGAACACATTTTGACCACAAACAGACACACAGACAGCATTTCTTCGTTCCCATTCTAAAGGTACTCCCTGTTCTTTAAGAACTGGGAGTACAAACACTGGAAATAAGGTTCGCTTTCTTGGTTGTTTTAAAAAGCCGATAATTTCTGTATATATCTTTATTCTTAATAGATTCATCCCATTCTTGTAAATAATTATCTTTCAGTCTTTGTTTGAATAAAGAGAGAAAAGCCTTTTCACATCATACTCCTTGATTTATCCATGCATGCCCAAACCCCATTCTGAACATAATGTTTCTGATCTGACTTGCCCAACAAACTGCCCCTTTCATCTACTTTCCAAAGCATTGCATATGCAATCCTTGGGATTCTAGTCTTGTCCATCTTTGGAATTCTAAGCCAATATTTAATACATCTGAAATAACTATTCCCATATAATGAGTACCTTCCTGTTTCCCCCAAAACAAACTTATTTGGTACTTTTAATGGGACTCGTAAAAATCGTTTACATGCATAACTGTGAACGTTTTCCAATGTTGTCTAATCTATTCATACCCCACATTTCAGCTGCATACAGTAATATAGGTTGTACTTGAGTGTCAAATATTTTGAAAAAAAAAATGAAATATCATGCAATCTGCCAAATATGTTTCACACATTCAATACAAGCTCTTCTGCCCTTCACCGCCAGAGCATCAACACACTTTGGTATGCTCATTTTCGTTGTAAACACAAAACCAAGATAGTTATATTCATTTACTACTTCCAAAGAATCTCCATTTATATTCCAGTTGTCGTTTTTGCCTAGAAACCCTCCTTTCCGAAATACCATAACCTTTGTTCTGTCTTTGTTAATATTCAGAAATAGTTTTTTTGCAAGATTCGTTCAGTACATCAATTTGATTATGTAGACCTTTAGCGGTGTCGGACAGCAGTAGAACGAAACTCGTGGAGAGCGTGGCAGCAGAGAGTCCTCAGAAGAGAAGCCCCCTTCAAGCAAGTGTTTCGGTCATTATCTCCTGACACTCTAGGGGGGTTGGGCCACACCTGCTTCATGACTCCGGATGTCCCTCTGCAGTGAGGACTTTGACCTGATAGCCTGGATCATGCTCCACTGTTTGTTTTTCATGGCAGATGGGGCATGCAGGATCGTCTGTTTTTCCCCACTTCACCAGGTTTGCATTTGAGGGCAGAAGGTCATATGCAGATCTGAGAATGAAGCTGACCCTGAGAGGGGCCATGTGCCAAATGTCATTCCAAGTGAGACTTCTTTGGAGTGCATTCTCCCACGTTGTCCATTGCCCTTGCTGGCTCTGCTGGACTGCTTTTTGGAGTCTTTTTTTGTCTTCTTCTTTTTTCATCTCCTGAATTATCATGTCTCTTTTGGCTTTTACTTTGGCATTTGACCACCATTCAGTTTTGGTCACCCCCAGTCCTTGTCTGTTGGTCTGTGTGTGTCCTGTTATTTCTCTGATCTTGAGACTTTCTTTTGCAGAATCCATCGCCTCTTGAACTTTCCATTTTCTGCCTGTCTTCAGCTGGGGCTTGATTGCTTCTACCACATTGTCTCCTGAGTCCTCCAGCATGCTTTGAAGTCTGATCTTTCCTGCTTTGTATTCTTCCAGGATGGATTTCAGTGGTAGTTTCAGCTTTGCTTGGCGACCGTACAGCGCTATGTCAGTCAGACAGGGTGGGACACCAAGCCATTTCCTTGTGAACTTGTTGATTTGGGCTTCCATTGCCTCCACTATGCTGGTGCAGATGTCGTATATCATCAGAGGCCATAGGAGCTTTAGTATCAGCATGAACTGCAGACGCCAGACCTTCTATTTGCCAGGGAGCCCACACTGGTCAGTGGTCTCCAAGCCTTCTTCCGACATCTGTTTGGTTTCTTTTGCTCTTTGTGTGTCTTTCAGCGTATCATCATATCCATCTTCCAAGGCTCTTGACTGGCTCTTCTGTGATTGTTGGAATGGCCTGGTTGGCAACACTGAAGACCACAGATTTGGCCACTTTTCCTTTCCTCAGTGAGAGACTCCGTGATTTCTTTGGCTTGAGCTTCATTCTGGATGAGGCAACTATGTTGTCCAGCCTTTCCAGCACATGACGTGTCTCGTCTTCTCTGGATAAAATCACTGTAGTGTCATCCATGAAGGCCTTGAGAGGGGGCATCTTGTATCCATCGCCAAGGTCTGTTTGTCTTGCCTTGCTTGTTGCTGCTTTCAAGATGACTTCCATTGCCAACACGAACAGTATTGGGGAAATTGCACAGCCCATTGCAATGCCCACTTCCAAGTTGATCCAATCGGTTGTGTACTCCTTGGTAGAGAACCGCATTGAGAAGCCATTGAAGTACTCCTTGAGCATGTTGCAGATGTTCTTTGGCAAATGGTACATCTCAAGAGCCAACTGTATCATCTCATGGGGTACAGATCCATGTGCGTTTGCCAGATCAAACCACACTATGTCCAGGTCTCTCTTTTCTGTTTTTGCCCTTTGGATTGCGTCCCAGATCATTGTGGCGTGTTCTACACAGCCAGCCACGCCTGGGATGCCACCTTTCTGGACTGACACATCCAAGTACTTGTTTTCCATGAGGTACTTGGTCAGCCTTGCTGCCATGACAGAGAAGATTTTCCCTTCGACGTTCAGTCGTGATATTGGTCTAAACTGGCTGATGTCACTTGAGTTTTGCTCTTTGGGGATGTACACACCATCTGCCGTAATCCACTGGCCGCTGATCTTCTGGTTTCTCCAAGCTGATTGCAGCAGCCTGTGGAGCCACTCCAGCACCTTGGGACATTTCTTCTAAAGCTGGTAAGGTATTCCGTTTGAACCTGGTGACGATTTGGCTCTGGCTTTGTCGACCACCTTCTTGATTTCCACCAACGTTGGAGGCTTGTCATTGAACTGTTCCTCAGGGTTGATGGGCCACACCAGACCCTGAATGTCGAGTGGTGCTTTGCTCTGTGAGTCAGAGTATGTTTTCCTCAGATGCTGCTCAAGAACTCCTTTGTCCACACTTAGGGTCCCAGATTTCGGCTCCTAAAATTAGTGTTCTGGGAAACTGGAAGGGGTCTCCGAAGAAGCGCTCTTGTGTCTTCTTCTTTTTGCTCTTCCTCTTCCTCGCAGATTCCGCTTTGCTGAGGGCGCTGTGTTTTGCTTTCAGGTCTTTCCAGAGTTTTTCCAAGCCTTGTTTTTCAGCTGGCAGTGCGGTCTTCATTTGCTTCTTGAGGTTTTTCTTTTGGACCCTGATCTTGTGCATCTCTTCTTGGCGTCTGGATTTCTTTGGAGGTTTTTCTCTTTGGGTAGTTTTGCTCCATAGGCGTCTCCACATGTGGCATACACAATGTCCCCATATGTGGCTAGTTTGTGTTCCAGGGTGCTTTTCCTATCAATGCATCGAGTCTTTGGACGATTTTTGCATCCAGTTTCTCCCAATCTTCAGTTTCGTTTGCTCGTGGCAGGTTGAGTTTTAGGCGCCTGGCATCGAGGGCCTGTGCAAGTTCCTCATCCGAACCAACAGCGTGGATGTCCTTGGCACTGTGGTTTAAATCCTGGCCTTGGTCTTCCGACGTCTTATCTGCTGATGCAGTGTGCTGCTGCTCATTCAGATGAGTCTTCACACATCCCATCTTTGTTCTGTGGATCTTCATGCCACGGGTGGTAGCGAAACGCTTTCCACACACATGGACATTCCATTTGGTCCATGTTCATAGTCCGTTTGGGATTTGCAGTCGTGATTGGTTGAGCACCGATGGATTCATCATTCTCTCCCCCTTTCGGTGAATCCTGGGAGCATCTTTTCTTTTGTACATAGTAGCCACATATTGAAGGCAAAGTGGGAAGCCAGCCCACAGAGCCCTTGGTTCTGGTCTTTCCCAGTGTCCTCCGGTCTTTCCCGGACGTCCTCCGGCCTATTCCTGGAAGTCAATGGTTTACCCATGCATCAGCTGAAAGAAACTCGTGGAGAGCGTGGCAGCAGAGAGTCCTCAGAAGAGAAGCCCCCTTCAAGCAAGTGTTTCGGCCCTTATCTCCTGACACTCTAGGGGGGTTGGGCCACACCCGCTTCATGACTCCGGATGTCCCTCTGCTGCCCCCCCCCCCCCCCCTTTTCTTTTCCCTATCTTGGGACGAGCCATGTATGGGATTCGAACCCATGACCCTCTGGACATGCTCAGTTTCCACTTAATGACTCGCACTCTAACCACTGAGCCACAGGGACACCTGATATTTGAAGGAAATTTAAGCCCTATGAAGTTCACTTTTGACTATATCATCAGCAAACAAAAGTATGCATAGCTCAACATAATCTGGTAACAATTGGATACCATGTATTCCATTTTCTTCCACTGCCATAGCAATTTCATTTATAAAAATCGAAAAAAAGTTCTGGGCTCAGGATGCAGCCTTGCCTCACCCCAACTGGACAATAAAAAAAAATCAGTTACACGATCCTCTGTTCTGACGCATGAAAGAGCTGATTTATAAATAGCCCTTATTGCCTTAGTAAATTTACCATGGATTCCTGTTTTTATCAGAATCTCAAATAATGATCCATGCTGAACTGAATCAAACGCTTTTCTCAGGTCCACAAAACATGCAAAAAGCTTTCTCCTTTCTTTGAAAAACATTTCTGAATGATTGCATTCAAGGTAAAAATGTGGTCAAATGTAGAATACCCCTTTCAGAAACCTGCTTGGGACTCTGTTAGCTTCTTATTTTCTTTAAAATAAAGTACACTAATCTCTTGTTGAGAATGTTAAAATGTTTACTCATTAAAATCAATAATGATACATCTCTGTAATTATCTGTTACTGTTTCATCGCCTTTCTTAAAAATTGGTACTGTAATCGATTTTGTCCATTCGCCAGGATATTGACCTTTCTCGAAAAGAGTATTGAATAATTTTGTCATGAATTTGACTGATTGCTCACTACATAGTTTTAGCATTTCTGAGTAATTCCATCAATACTGCATGCTTCTCCATTTTCCAGTTTATGACAGCCTCATAAACTTCTCTTTCATAAATAGGTGATTTAAATCACAGCATTCTGATTCATAATTTCAAAGCTAAAATCAAAAATGCTTTTATTTCTGGAACATTGAATAGGGTTTTAAAGTGGTGAAGCCATTGCTGGTCAGAAATTTCAGGACACATGCGAGCCCTTTTCTCCCAGACATGAGTTAAACTTCTTTCCAAAATGATTTACTGTCTTTGCCAAAGCTTGCAAATTTTCTTGCTTTTTCGCGTTTAAAGCTGCCTTTTTTCCTTTTTTTACCAGTGTTTTGTTCTCCTTTCTATCCTGAACAAATTGTCTCCTTTCCTCTGATTGTTGTGTATTTGACACAGTAGATGTTACTTGCCTTGCTTTGTTTGATTTCCTCAGTATCATCAACGAATTCCTTGCTTTTATCTTAAAACTGTCTACCTTCAGCATCAAACCACTGTGGAGATTTAATCTCTTTATCAATACGGACACATTTTTTTCATGCAGTTACTACTTAGCACCAAAGTTCTAGAAAACAAGGTAACAGCTTGATTTACATCATTATCAATATGTGCTAGAGCTTGTAAGCACATATCTTGCATTCCTTGTATTGACATTTTCAATGAACTGTTGTTCTAATGACTTATCCCAACATTGCTTTTCCATCCACTTTTTTGCTTCTTACCTGGCTGTCCACGTTTGCCTGAGAATTCAGGGTGGTTAACAGTTCGATACAAACATGTAAATGTGATGAATCAAATAGAGGACAGAACATTAAAAGAACTAATATAATTTGTAAACATAAACCACTGGAAGTTATAAAGTAATCATTTGTGCTCCCTCCATTGCTCGATACAAAAGTGAGTGATTCATCAAAATCATAATTACTTAGACCATTGAGAATGGTACATTTAAACGTTGTGCATAAATTCAATAAATATTGCCCAAAACCTGTTATTTCTTTATCTTCAGAATGCCGAGTAAGCATCTGATCTGTATCTTCTTTATCCGATTTCCACACATTGTCCATTAAACAGTTAATTCTGTAATGATGCATTCATACATCCTGTCCTTGCATTCAGATCACCACATATCATAATGTAGAAATCATCGTAACGTTCATACAAGTCCATCAAACATTGTTCAATGATTTCAATCCCATACCTATGCTCTGTCTGTGACCAGTATCTGCTATCATATGGATGAATGTATGTACAAATAAGACAAAAATTGGTTTATCCATTTCTAATAACGTTCGATCAAGTTGCAAAATAATAATTTGATCCAAATGTGTATCAATGCTTTTAACAAATTGTGACAACCACTTGTGCACAGACACACACACTCACCTGCACTACGCCCTTGATTGACAATTTAACAGCTTTTGACGCAAATACATTATAATCAATCAAAAGGCAAAAATGAAATCGTATCCAGGTATATGAATGTTCATTCAATGAAAAGATATCAAAAGACAAAAGGGTTGACACAACGTCTGGTATATCCAGTTTTTGCATCAAACCTTCGCAATTCCACGTACATATATTGATATAGTTACGGCTTCGGCCTCCCCATCATTTAGCGTTTCCATTACCCCTCTTCCTCCCCGCCAGTTTCCCTTTCCCCATATCATTTGTCTCCTCCATGATACCTTCTGTCTGTCTTCTCCCATCTCTCCATCCACTCTCTCCACTTGCCTTCCCCCTCCGCCTCCCATCACACCATCCTCCCCTTCACTCTTCCTGGCCCTCTTCCCCCCATAACACTTTCACCCCTCTCCCTCCCCTGTCCCCCTTTCCTTTCTGCACCACCATCACCCCTTCCATTCCATCCTTCTCCTCTGTCCGCCATCATACTGTCTCCTTTCCCCTTCCCATTGTACTGATGCCATCATACTGTCTCCTTTCCCCCTTCCCATTGTACTGATGCCATCATACTGTCTCCTTTCCCCCTTCCCATTTACTGTTGCCATCATACTGTCTCCTTTCCCCCTTCCCATTGTACTGATGCCATCATACTGTCTCCTTTCCCCCTTCCCATTGTACTGATGCCATCATACTGTCTCCTTTCCCCCTTCCCATTGTACTGATGCGGTGAAAGCTCTCAGTAACCTGCATTTGTCTGCACCTCGTTTTGCTTCGAGTAAGACGACTTGCTGTTTTGGGAGTTTCAGTCACCAACGGACAGTTCTGTGCCGTGGACTTCATCTGTGGCAAGCTACATGTTTGCAAGATTGCAGGTGATTGGCTCTCAACGTCGCCTTGCTTCATTCCACTGCCACTGCCTGTTTCACAAGAGTCAAACTGCTGTCTGAAGTGACTAAGGGTGAGGGTATCGCCGGTACAGGTTCTGACACAATTGGTGGGATTTGAGCAGAATGACCTCCCGGGGTACAATCAGTTAGTGCCAGGGAGTCTATTACTTGATGAACATCTTGGTGTGGAGGGTCAGTCACCCGCGTGTTCCCCACATGGGCATCATCACTGTGGGATGGGGCTGTAGGAGACACATTGACGGGGGATACCATCAAGTCATTGGGGGACATGTCACTTCTACCTTCCTCTACCAGTCTCACCCCCCACTGGTCGATGTTTCGCCGGTATCTTGGTTGGAGGTTACGTTGAGGCTGGGTTTTTGCGGGCGTGGAAGACATCTGGGACTGAAAAGACAAGACGATGGGTGAGCCCCTTGGTTACTGTCCACAGTAACATATGTTGTCTGAACATGGTCTTTGCCAGCTGCAGTTGAGCTGAGTATGACCTCTTCTTGTTGGTGTGTGTGAAGTCTTTTTTCAGCTGTGCTGTCTGTGGTACTCTCATGCTTTGCAGGTGAAAGGTATCTGTTATTGATCTTCGGCTTCTGACTCTGGAGTGTCGGAAGTGCGTTCTTGTCATAGGGGTGGGGTGGATGGCTGTTCAGTCTGCAGATTACCTGGCTGGTCTGACCACCGGTCTGCTCTCCATGGAGGTGACTGGATGTGAGCTGAATCAGGTCCTCTCCTTGGGGTATACCACCAGTTAATTCTGGGTCTGACTGTCTCTTCCCCGTTGTCTTCCTGCTGTCATCTTCTGCCGGGCTCCTTCTTCCTCTGACTGCAGAGTCAACAGGGATGTCTTTAGGAAGTGATTCCCTATGGTTCCTGACTTGCTGCCAGACTGTCTGTGATGCAGACGACCCTTCCAGAAATAGACGCTTCTTCCTGCTGCCTTTTCTTTCTTGAGAACTTGGCTCTGACGATGAGTCAGGTCGGCGGCCACTCTGACACCAATGGAGACAGCCATTTTTTTCCTGCTCTCGTTTGCCTGAAGAATATTGAGTTTATCGTTCCAGCGATGGATGCAGGCGATGATGGGTCTGGGGTTGTTCCAGTCCTCGGTCTTGTGACCCGTGCGATGGACACGTTCTATGTCATCGACTGCACATTGTTTCTTGTCAGGGAAAAATCTGTTCAGAAGCTGAACAACTTTGCGGGTGCACTGTTGGGGCTCTCATTTGGGCCTTCATATACGTGGAAAAATCTTAAGTTGTTTTGCCTCGAGAATGATTCCAGGTGGTCGATCTCCTCTTCAGTTTTCCTGCTGTCGTCACAGTGGTAATCGTTCCATTGCTGCAAGCTCCCATACTGTTCTTCAAGAAATCTGCATCTCCTCAGAAAGAGTTCTGTTTGATGTTTTAGTTTCTTATGCTGCTCTTGAAGGGAGCAACACCATTCATGCAGTTGGTCCACTGAACTGGCAAGCCTATCTTCGGGTGGGTAAGCACCCAGATGATAGTTGGCCTCCCTGCGAGTCCATGGGTAACCTGCAAGGTGCAGCATTCTTTTCTGGACCTGTGTTACAGAGAAATCTGGGCAGACGTCAGAACCTTGTGTGTTGTTTGAACTGTGTTGCTGGACTGGGTCGAAAGGCTGGTTGTAGTTTGAGTAGTCACAGAAATTCTTGGTGTGGTCTCGTCTATACTGACGATTGTACACATCTGTTGGACCAGGATTGCTCTCTATGTCTCCGGAAACAAGCAGCAGCCATGATAGGAAAAATATCAAAACAAACATGTCCTTGATGATGGTTGATTCGATGCTGCACCTCACTCGCATACAGCACACTGTCCGGAGCCTCAGAGTGCCAGGTCTTTGGAATATGATCTGATGAAACCTGAAGGCAACAGCCCACATGCCAAAACAACGTTTCAGCCGAGAAAGAGCATCATCCAAAGCAGCAGTTTTTTTTCCTTGCTGTGTTGTGTTGAAAAAGAAAAAAAAGAAAAGTCATTGCAGGCGCCTGTGCTCCTGTTCTCTCCAGACAAACAAACTGCAGTCAGCAGTGAACACAGTATTTTCACAGGCAGAGTCAAAGGCCAGGAGAGTTTAATTCCCTGTGCCTGTAACATTACCTGTCCACTGAGGTAAAAAAAAAATCGTGCACGTGCAAAGCGCATGTTGTGTCCCGCTGCCTCAACTGAAAATGACCCAGTCCTGAATTCTTATCACATCACTGTTTTGTTCTTTGTATGTGTTAATTAATCAGTAGGATGTACCGTCGATACCACCGTCAATCAAACCAAACCAATGGCACCACCGTCTTCAGCACACCCTCACACACCATCTTGCAAATTTTCACCGCAGTCCAACACCTCCCAGCACCCGATTTTGCATTTCTATCCGAGGCAGACCGAACACGCACTCTCCCTTCTCGCACAGACACATAGCAGGAGCACAGAGAGAGAGAGAGAGAGAGAGAGAGAGAGAGAGAGAGAGAGAGAGAGAGAGAGAGAGAGAGAGAGAGAGAGTACACATTAAACAGCAGGATGATCAAGACAAAAAAGCAAGGGTGCAGATAGGAGGAAGGGGAAGTTAAATGTAATCAAAAACGTTTATTAACTCTTTTACTCCCTTTTAAACCAATTCGTATTCCCTTGACATAAACAATGATTGATTTGATTATTTGTTTGTTTCTCATTCATTTGTATTCTTATATTTTAAATCCTCTATTTTCACTATGCTTCTTCCGTTTTATATGACGGGATGCTCAACATCCCTCAGATTTGGTGCTGGTTATGATGTCATCATCATCTGGGTATGTCACGAACAGAGGACGCTTTAACTCGTCTTTTGGCTCTGATATGAACGGGACTATAACGGTGCCAGCACAAAAGAACGTCGCTGTAAGCTTCAAAGACTCGATGATGCGGCCTTCCATAGATGTTAGTTTATCCCGTTGCTACATGAAGTATTCAGTGGGTCAGATAAGGCATGTTGTGTGGAAAAGGAGTTCTGACGTTACATCTGATTTCATGCATGTCTTCCCGGCTACTAAAATAGCCATTACTATGTCAAAAAAGAAATCAAGTTATACTGGAATCTACCGCTTTCAGCTGTTTTTCTCTTTCTTCCCTGAGGATAAAAGCCCCGAAAAGTTAGCCTATGGATTGTGGAACTGTTCTGTGGATCACTATGCCAGCTTCAGTCATCACGTGGCCTGCAACCATCAGACAGAATGTGAAGATGGACGGGATGAAACTGAACTCTGCCCTTTCAGCAGTCCTCAGTGTCAGGGTCTGGTGGAATTTGATAACAGCTGCTACAACCTTTTATACTTTGTGAATTTTACCGCTAGGAATCAAAACGACGTGTTCGCAAAAGGAAATTCATATTGTAATTCACGGAAAGGCAGATTAAATTTTCCAATGTGCACGGATGACTGGTTTTATTCCCTTACAGACAAAATGAAGATGCATATGCACAGGCTTAGGCTACTTGGACTTCTGGTTGGCCTTTACTCGAATGATATATCACTGCCAAGTATGTATAGACATGATATTATGAACGGTTATTCAGCATTGTTTCATTGTTTTCATGTTTTTGCTCTATACAGATCAATGTAGGCCATATGAAGCTCCTATTGCCTATCGTTACATCGTACACAAAGGAGCAAAGACATGCTACACAACTAGTGACAGAAACATGCTTCTCACAATCCTCTGCAGTTCGGATGGTAAGCAAGCCTGGCAATCCAGGGGGTTGGTTTGTGAATTCAGGCCAAACCAGACACAGGAAAACGCTGCTAATTCAGGAGTCATTTCATTGAAGAACAGTCGTATCTGGTCCACAGTGCAACCCTCACTGGCAAAGTGTTCAAGTGGTTACATGACATATTCATTTCTAATCTGTGGTTCAACCCGTATAAAGTGTGTGGAGAAGAACCTGTGCTGTGTAGTTTTTCAGTTCAACTACAACACATGAACAGAAACTACTCAAAGAACCTCTACGTGAACGTATCACCACTATTCAGATGTAGTGATGGGGTCACTGTGCTATCCTACATGTTGGTATGTGACTTTATACCTGATTGTCAGGATAGAGCGATGAAAAAGCATGTATGTATAGACGTTGTCTTAACAAATTTACATGCACAAGTGGACAATGTCTTGACTACATCAGTGTGTGTGATCAAATATCACATTGCTGGGATGAATCAGATGAACAAAATTGTGACGTATTCGTTTCGCAACTGCTATCTCATTGGTATCGCTCATCCCTGTTCTTGTTGATTTCAATGGCATGACGTTCACAGATGTAAAAATGAAATCCAACGAGTCTTGTCCTCACAGTCATTATCGTTGTCCTGGGGAGTTCAATGACTGCCTGCCTGTCTACACACGATGCAATGGGATCAACGACTGTTTGACCATCAGGACGAAGAAGGATGTGACGATCTGAGGTGTCCAGGGTTGTTCAGGTGCAGAGCATCAAAGATCTGTGTGCACAATGACGACATGTGTGATGGCTGGTCTCACTGCCCAATGCATGATGATGAATTATTGTGTGACGTGACCTGTCCTGTAGACTGTTTGTGTCAAGGTCACACATTCCTGTGCTCTCAGCCTTTCTCCGTTGCACTTTTCCCTCGCCTTCGCTACCTGGATGCGACAGGGTCCCGTCTGACATTGTCCGATGTGAATGGTCATGATTCTCTTTTTCACCTGATTCTTGTCAAATGTCACCTTACGTTTTTGCCCAAACTGGACATGTTAAATTTGAGGATTCTCAATCTCAGTGCCAACGAATTTCAAGTATGAATGTAACGCTATTTCTTAGCTTAGAAAATCTTCAAGTTTTGTCTCTGTCCAACAATCCATTGAGGTCACTTTACACTGATAGTTCATCTAGTATTCAGCAACAAACGCTCACAGTGCTGGATCTGTCACACACATCTCTCACTACGCTAGACACGGTTGCTCTATCACCCTTTCCTGGACTACAAGTACTGAGCTTAAATGTTACTTCCATTCATACTATCGGTCCTGGTGGGTTTAAATTCTTACAACAGTTGACCAAATTATACATGGCTGGTAGCCCTGTAGAAACCTTTCCACATGACGTTTTCAAAGATCTTTTTCATCTACAAGTCATTGTTTCGGGACATTTCAAACTTTGTTGCAATGAAATAATTCCCCATACCTTTGATAAGTTGTCGTGTCATGCCCCCAAGACGAACTTTCATCATGTAAGGATTTACTGCCAGTATGGACATACCGTGGGTTTCTGTGGCTGATCATGTGTCTATCAGTGACTGGAAATGTCTTCTGTTTCTGTGCACGTTGTTTTGACAAGAAAAAGACTTCTTCAAGTGGTTTCACCGTGTTTGTAATCAACCTTACGATGGCCGATTTTCTTATGGGAGTTTACATTGCTATCATTGGAGCGGTCGATGAACGATTTCGTGGTACATATTTACACTATAGTGACGCATGGAAAACCAGCGACACCTGTAAACTGGCTGGAGTTCTGTCTTTGTTGTCCAGTGAGGTGTCCGCACTATCATCTGGTTCATCACTACGGACCGTTTCATTGTTCTTCACTTTCCATTCAGCTCATTAAGATTTAATAGAACCTCAGCCACAGTAGCTTGTCTGTTAAGCTGGCTTGTGGGTTGCCTGTTGGCCTTGACCCCGTTACTTCCAGTGACTTCACACTGGGAATTTTACAGCCAGAGTAGTATCTGCATTCCCCTACCAGTTACAAGGCGTGATTACCAAGGTAAGTTTTATTCTTTCAGTATATTAATCATCCTCAATTTTATCCTGTTTTTACTTGTGTCTGTGGGTCAGGCCCTCATCTATTGGACCATACAGACCAATGCCTTGAAGAGCAACACAACAAAACCATCGCGAGACATGACCATAGCTCAGAGGTTAATTTCTGTCGCAGTAACTGATTTCCTGTGCTGGTTTCCAATTGGGGTATGTGGACTTCTGGCATTGGCCGACACCCCAATCCCTGGAGAGGTGAGCGTGGCCTTGAGTATTTTTGTTTTACCCTTGAACTCAGCTGTTAACCCTTTCATGTATACATTCAACTCGCTGGCAGAGAAGTGGAAGAAGTCCAAGGAAGCAGAGTTACTAAAATGGTTGGAATTCCATGCCGACCTGGTCAGGAGCTAGTTCGTGCAGGCTTTGACATATGTTCATGGTGCACGATTCTGTATGCCCTACATTGTTATGTACCACAAATGAATTTCCTCAGCGCGCTTTGGCTATGATCGTAGATAATCATGTAGGATGGCAAGAAGCTAGTAGAGAGATATGTAAAGAAACAACTAGGCAGAGGAAGACAGAGACATAAAGGAAATTGCATTGCGCGATAGAAAAAAAAAATATACCGGGTGTACGAATACGTCTCTCTCTCTCTCTCTCTCTCTCTCTCTCTCTCTCTCTCTCTCTCTCTCTTCTCTCTCTCTCTCTCTCTCTCTCTCTCTCTCTCTCTGTGTCATACACACACACACACACACACACACACACACACACACACACACACACACACACACACGCACGCACGCACGCACGCACGCACGCACGCACACACACACACACACACACACTTAAAAAATTCAACATTTTTATTTTCTTTTATTGTTATTACAGAAACTGCAATATACAACAGCATCAATATTCAGAAATTAGGTATATGGCAAGCTAAATATAAATACATAGACAAGTAAGTATATACACAAACAAAATGAAAGATATAGCCTTCAGCATGTCATCATTTATCTATCTAACGCATGGTTACTTGGTGACATAAACAGCATAGCACAATGTATTGTACTTAAGGCAAACCCTTTCTATGTACTGTAATCATGCTTTAAGGTTTTTTTTTGTTTTTGTTTTTTTAAAGAAAAAAGAAAGAAAGAGAGAATAGGTTAGAGAGATCAGTGAGGATAAACGGATAGCACGAGGAAGGACAGGTAGAAGGACAAATAAGCGGACACACTGACAATTAACCAGACAAACATTAAGACAGAATGGGTTGGTTCACAGCAAATGAAGATAAGCTATTTTCACAGAACACATTGTCTCAATGATAGCAACCTTGAAAGAAAAAAAAAACAACAAAAACTGTACACCTTGAGTAACATACATGAGCCTCAAGACTGTCATCAGCAAGGGACCAGAAATACTGTTTGTTAGTCTTGTGCTTATTTGTCACATATTGCATTATATACATTCACACTGACAAAAAACAGTTAATCATCAAAGACGAGGGGCTCATATGCAAGCCATTTTGTCTGGAAATCCATGTGGTTCATTGTTAAATATGAATTATATTTTTCAATTCTAAATCTATATTTCAATATTCTCAAAAAGACTGTTAACTGTGGGAGACTGCCTTCTAACTTACATTTATATACATACTGTTTTGCCAGAAGAAATGATAAAGTAGAAAATAACATCACCTGCAATTGTTTGCATCAAAACCTAGAAGTACAAGAGACTATGTTAAACGTATATTCTGTGCATGGGTACATTTCTCTTTTACTAATTCCGTGAACATACTCCAAAAGCATT
Organism: Conus ventricosus; assembly: GCA_018398815.1. Taxonomy (NCBI): domain Eukaryota; kingdom Metazoa; phylum Mollusca; class Gastropoda; order Neogastropoda; family Conidae; genus Conus; species Conus ventricosus. The sequence goes on from CM031608.1 coordinate 68,731,371, forward strand.
AAATGTAAGTACATTTCCAAAACATATGGTCAATACTATCTTTAAATAGGCTGCAGAAACTACATTTATCATTATCAACTACTCCAATTTCTTTCAAAATTACATTTGTTCCTTAGCATCTATGGATTATTCTCAACTGAAACCACTTAAGCTTCACATCCGTTATCTTATGTGCATTAAAGAAACACGATTCCCAGTCATGGGTCTGTGAAAGTTTCATGTCCCATTTGTCACAGCATGGAGCTCTCAATTTGTTATCAATCAATACATCGTAATACGTCTTTGAGCCTCTGCAGGTGGCAAACAATGTCTTATAACAGAGTGAAGAATTATTACCTTTATTGTTTTCAATGGTAATGCCAACTTTCATTATGAATTCAGTTATTGCCATCTTATATCCTGCAAAAGTAAGAAAATCAATATTAACATCATATTTTCCTTGAAGTTCCCCTGGGAAAGAAACTGACCATTATCATAAAAAAATGTGCGATATAAATAGATACCTTTGTTTGCGAGCATTTTAGAAACAATGTACCTTTTCCCGACTTGAATACGTTTATTGTAGGATATAGGTTCTGCTAGTAGCTCAGCAGAATTTTTGGTTGGTAAATTTTTAATTAAAAAAGTATATAAGCCTCAAGAACGTTTGCCCAGAACGGGTTATATTTTGTGAACTTTGCGACAATTTCTGGATCATATTTACTAATAAGAGGCCATTGAGGAAATTACTGACTAAAATTTGTTTCCATTTATGGTTTGATCGTTCAGTTCTACGGATCCAGGATAATTTAAGAGATGAGACGTAGGTTTTTAACTCAGGAAGACCAATACCTCCATTCCGTTCATTCTTATAAGCTGTTTTTTTGACTAATTTTTGCTGGGTTTTTTTGTCCATACAAATTTATTGCATATTTTCTGACATGTCTGAAAGAAAACATCTGGCGGGTTTGGTAAAAGCAGCCATAAATGAATCAGTTTTGAAATGATGATGGATTTCAAAATAGCTATTCTACCTTAAGGTGTAATCTGGCGTTTTACCCATATTCTAAACAAATGATTTACATCTGCTAGCTTTCTGAATAGTTTATTTCTACGCAATCTTTCAAGTCATTTGTAAACCATATCCCAAGTATTCGAAAATTTTGTGCATTCCAAATTATGTTCAAATGCTCCATATAGCGATTTTCACTATTTTTTAAGCTTCCTAACCAAACTGCGCTCGTTTTACACAGATTCATATGAAGACCCGAGATGCTGTCAAATCTAAAAAGAACGTCAATACAAGTTTCAAAACAATTTTCTATCCCCTGCAAGTAGAAACTCTTTGTCATCGGCATACTGAGACAACTTATATTCAGTTTCGTTTATTCTAATTCCCCGAATATCTTGGTTTTCCCTAATCATGTTGGCTAATACTTCAACACAAATCACAAATAAATAAGGAGAAATTGGGTCTCCTTGTCGACAGCCTTTTTTAAAATATTGAACCAATCTGAAACCTGTCCGTTAACAATAACGCAAGACTTAATATTTTTATAGAAAATGTTTATCCATCTACAAATGTCTTTTTGGAAGCCAAACGCTTTAAGGACATTAGACATGAATTCCCAAGAAATCGAATCAAAGGCTTTTTCAAAGTCTATATTCAACAACAACCCGGGCAGATTATTCTCGTCTAAATGCGAAATAGTAAGTTAATAGGAAGTTATCAGTAGAAACTGCTACAGATGGGGAAAGACAGAAGAGGCTGAGGTGAATACACCATATTTTTACCATCTACCAAAGATCCATAAAAATGCAGATGTACCACCAGGAAGACCTATTGTGTCAGGCATAGGGGGCCCAACGGAAAAGCTATCCAAACTGGTAGATTACTGGCTACAGCCAATGGTACAAGCCCTGCCTTCTTACCTGAAAGATACTACACATTTTTTACAAGTCGTGGAACAATGGAAGGCAGCATACGAACCTCTCCCACTTGAGGCACTACTAGTCGCCGTGGATGTGGTGGGACTGTATTCCAACATCCCGCATGAGGAGGTCCACACATCCCTAAGAGAAACTGTAAAACCCATACAGCAGTCAGACAGCAGTTTACCACCGCTTTCTGTCCTCATCGACATTGTGAACCACATCCTGACCAACAACGTCTTCACATTTAATGAAAAAATCTACAAGCAAACCATGGGCACTGCTATGGGGACACCCATGGCGCCTTCTATCGCCAATGTTTTCATGGCCTGGTTGGAGCAACGGTTGCTGACAACATCACCATGGGTCTTGGATCCAAAACTGTGGCGTCGCTTTATAGATGACATTGCCCTCCTCTGGCTACATGGTGAACAGCAGCTGCAAGATTTTATTCAGTGGCTTAATTCTCAACACCGCACAATAAAGTTCACAGCAAATTATGGTACAGTCAACATTCCCTTTCTAGACGTCAACCTCTCCATCCAGGATGGGCACATCAGCTCGGACCTCTACATCAAGGACACATATGCACATATGACGTTACCCTTCAACTCATGCCACCCTCGCCACTGTGTGCGGAGCATTCCCTACAGTCAAGCCCTTCGCATCAGGCGTATCTGTTCAACAGCAACAACATTTCATCATACCCTCGTCACTGTGTGCGGAGCATTCCCTACAGTCAAGCCCTTTGCATCAGGTGTATCTGTTCAACAGCAACAACATTTCATCAAAGATCCCACGAACTGGCTGACAGGCTGGCAGGAAGAGGGTATCCCAAAGCCTTGGTGGAGGCATCCATTGCCAAGGTGTCATCCATTGCACGTGATGAAACGCTCCGTTACAAACAGCATGGTGCCACAGGAAAGAGAACCCCATACACAGTAACCCACAACCCTGCCAACCTATCACTGGCCAAGTGGTTGAAACAAGCCATGCCCACCCTACACACTAGCAGGCGAATGTTAGCGGCGTCCCCGGCACCACCTGTGGTGGGAGAAAGGAACTGTGTCAACCTAAAACGTCTGCTGATGCCCTCCAAGATCCCCCCCTTCCCACCCAGCACCAGACAGGTCAGGCCTCACATGGCAGCTTTCATTGTAAAACAGGCAGAAAATGCTTTATATGTAAAAATCATCTCCTACAGACATCCACCTTTACAAGTGTTCGTACCAAACAACAGTTCACTATCAATGATTATCTCACTTGCCAGTCATCAAACATGATTTATCTCATTGACTGTCTTAAATGTCACAATATGCAGTATGTAGGGGGAACTGGCAAAACTTTACAGCAGAGATTTTACAAGCACAGATCAGACATTAACACCAAAAAAAACAAACACTAGTAGCAAGACATTTCAACAGTCCTGAACACGCGATTGAACACCTGACATGTACTGCGATCGAACAGATCCGAAAAACAGATGACACCTGCCGCAAACGGAGAGAAAAGTACTGGTGCTACAAATCGCGAACAATCTTTCCTGATGGACTGAATGTTGCAGACTGGGAGTGAAGGAACACACAGCTTATTGTCGGTGTCCCAGACTCACAAAGACTATCAACACTTACATCTCATGCCTGTATGGATTGCTGCTAACGTCCACGTGCATTACTTCATTATACTGTTTCTCATTTGAATTCAGTCCTCTTTCTATATATGTCTTAAACTACCCTAATTTTTTGCTTTTTCTGGTCTCTGCTTTAATTACTTGACTTCAACTTCCAGCAGCTAACAAAATTTTCCTATTTGTTACCCCCACCCCCCACCCCCAAGCACACACACTAGTGTGTGTGTGCGTGTGTGTGCGTGTGCGTGCGTACGTGCGTGTGTGTGTGCGTGTGCGTGTATGTGTATGTGTGTGTGTGTGTAAGACCCCTGTACCTTCCCTCCATTCTTGCCATTTGCCTCCGTCAGTTCCAGTTTTCTTTCTCACCTCATATATCACTTGTTCATCTTCACTCACCATTCTGTCCCATACCCCCTATTTCAATGTAATCATCTTCTTATACATACGTGCATGCACGCAGGCGCTCACACAGCGCTCGCAGTCGCGCACACGCAGGCGGTCATGCAGGCACGCGCGCACACGCGCGTGCATGCGCTCTCACATACAGTTCTCCCTTCCCCTCTCTTGCTGGGTCTTCTACTCTGTTTCCACCTCAGGCCACACCTCCGCCCCCATCCCATCTTCCTCCCTCCGCCCCCTTCCCATCTCACCCTTCACTCTCAATTTCCTGTCTACCCTCCCATATCTCTTTATTTGCTCATGTCAATGGTGGAGAGAGAGGTGATGGTAATGATTATTGCCAGTATGGTTACTATGATTGTTGTTGCTTTTATTGTCTCTCCCACTCTCAGCTCATTTCACCACCTTCCCTCCTCTTCCCACCCTTTGCTTTCCACCCTCTATCCCCTCCCCCCCCCTCTTTTTTTCACTGCCCTCCAACAAGTCCCCTTCCATCCCCCATCCTCCAGTGAACTCCTTTTTTCCAGTGAACTTTGCTCTGAGTGAACTCTTTTCTAGTGAACATTTTTCAGTGACACAACAACAGTAATCTTAAGTGTTATGTTTGTCAGTTGGCCAGTGTGGCTTGAGAAAGGTTTGAAATAAACCGAAATATTGCCATTATCTCATGGGTGTTTTGTGGCTTCTATTTTGCATCTTCCTAAATACGAAATAGTGTCAAATATCAGTCTTATATTGTCGCCGATGTATCTATTTCTAATAAATCCAGTTTGATCTTCATTTATGATTTTTGGCAACACACTTTTTATTCTATTTGCAATGCAAGAAGACCCTATCTTGTAGACTACATTCAACAGAGAAATAGGTCTCCAGTTTTTAATATACTGCCTAGGTTTATCACCCTTTTGAATACATGTAAATGATTCCCTCTCTTTGTACACATGACAGTTCTCCTTTTTTAAAACTTGCGTTTAATGCTCTGACGACAAAAACACCTATCTGTTTCCAACATACTTTAAAAAATTCAACAGTAAAGCCATCAGAACCAGGGCTTTTATTATTTTGCATTGTCTTTAAGACATAATAGCTTTTTCTAATGTAAAAAGACCTTCTAATTCAGCTGCTTCTGTTTCATTCAAACTGAGGACGTCCTCAACGTCCTCAACTAAGTCTTCTATGTCACAATTTTCCACAGCGTTATCAGTGTATAATGATTTATAAAAATTGTGCACTTCTTTAAGTATGTCATTTTGGTTTGTTAAAACGTTATTTTGTTTATCAATTAGTCTGGACATGCTTTTACTAATGTAGTGTCTTTTCTCAAGATTGCAAAAATAACTACTAACTTTTTCTCCCTCTGCTATCCATTTAGCCCGTGATCTTAATAAAACTCCTTCTATTCGTTTTGTTCTGATTTCCTTTAGTTGCTCTTTCTTCTCATTAATGATTTCGATATCATTTTCACTTTTCCTCTCTTTTTTTTCTAATGTCCTGATAACTTGCTCTATCTGTTTTTCTTCTTCATTAGTCTGTCTTTTCTTTGCAGTAGTGTATGAAATTGTTTTCGATCTTATTTTCATTAGCATGAAATCAAGAAATAGATCATCTGCGATTGAGAATTGTACTTTTTCTCCTGATTTATCATTATCTGTTTTATTTATCGAGTATTCTTCTTTCACATTTTCAATTACAGTATTTATTTCATCTAAATATGTCTTATCTTTCAAAAGAGACGAGTTAAGCTTCCAAAAAGTATTGCGTTTTAAGTCTTCATTAAATTTTAGTTTCAACAATATAGCAGAGTGATCCGTTCTATAACCAGACTCAATATCTACATCATCAGTATAGGAAACAACTGTGTCTGTTATCAAAAAGAAATCTAACCTGGCCTGTTGAAATGGATTAGTTCTTCTCCATGTAAAACGGCGACACTCTGGGTTTAGTACCCTCCAAACATCATTCATGTCTAAATTTTCGATCATGTTTTCAACAGCTTGTTTTGCCTGAGAATTATTTGTGTGTTTATAATTGTGATAATCTCTAGCCGGGTCCAAGACCAGATTAAAATCCCCGCCTATTATAACATTTTCTAAACCAAGTCCAACAATCTTTTGTTTCAGACTGTTGTAGAATTCTGGGTCATCTCTATTGGGTCCATATATATTAACAAACAAGAAGTTATTCTTATGTGTCTCAACATGTATTAGATAAAATTTCCAAACTCGTCCTTGATAACTTGTTTAACCTTAAATTCAAAGTCATTGTTAAACAAAATTGCGACTCCTCTCGCATTTGAAGAATAACTCGGGGAAAAAACCGCATTGTAGCCCCATTCAGATAAGATATACTTTTCCATCTTTTTTTTTCAAAATGAGTATCTTGTAAAAAGTACACAGAGTATTTTTTTACATCTCAGATAATGGAAAACATCACGTCTTTTCTTTAAATTATTGAGGCCCTGGCAGTTAACTGACAAAATAGACACGTTACTATCCATTTTCTTTAACACAATATCTGTAAAAACGACAATGTACTATTTCTATCTGTGAAACAAATCAAGCCGAATGAGGTCATGAACCTCACATACAACAGATGGCATAAGATATGCCTTATTAACCCACTCGAAAGAAAAGACGTACAGTAGTCCTTGACGAACAAACATACATACCACGATTTGATAGAGAACAACATAGAAAAGAAAAAAACAAAAATCCATCATCATCACCATCAACAACAACAATATCAAACAAACACAAAAATGTAACACAAAATATATTTCCTTGACCGCCGCGAGCGAGCAAGGGGTGCACACACCACAACTAAACTGTAGGGCCTAATATCATGTAAGTGATTTCAGACTTCAAAACTTGAGGAACAAATGTCCTCATTACAGAGATACGCAGAAACATCATATCTACTGTAATCATTCTATCAACATAAATCCGTAATTACATCAATGCACATAAGAGTCAGATTTAATTCTATAAGTGGACTTGGAAAAGAAGCAACAACAAAAATATATAATCTTTTGGGGAAAAATCATATATTTTTCTTTTACAGGCGAAGAGAGTAACTAACGAATTTCATGAGACAAGCATGTCAATACAGGCAGCATGTATATGCGCCACGCGCACGCGTGTAGCCTGAAGGTAGGGGGGCGCTAGTCTTTTTTTCCCTTCAATATTTGGGACCCCCCCCCCCCCACACACACACACACACTTTTTCACCGTGGGTATGGAGTCCACTTGTGTGAAGAAGTTCATGCTGCTGAGAACAAGAAAAGCGGGAAAACAGGTGGACAGGGTTATCAGGGAAAGTGGCTTAATAGGACGTAAAGACTGGAAAATGATAATGGCCATGTTTCCCCTGATGAGACTCAGGTATGGATGGAGAAACAACAATGACAGGAAACAAATGAGACAAAGTAGAAACCATTGTTTACATTTCTAAGTTTGATTTACTGTGTTAGCATTTCTATCTCACTCCTCGCTCTCCCCTTTTCCTGTACAAACGTCTGCATACCACATGCGTTAAAAAATATTTTGGACTAGTGCGATTGCGGTGCAATAGACGTGTCCCCGGGGGAAAATGGGAAAGATGATGCCTGTCTTTCCACTGCAGATAGAGTTACCTTTCCTCAGTTTAAGGGTCAAGCAAATAGATGTAGAGAGCGAAATATTTGATTTGAAGCGCAAACCAGGGTAACGATCGGG
>CM031608.1:68740023-68769933 GCA_018398815.1 Conus ventricosus
GCCCGGGGTTTTATAACGGTCTTGTGTTAAGTCATATTTTAATCTTCTTCCGAATCAATCGGTGCCATTATTTTAGCTACTATCAGTCTCCCCCCGATAACCATTTTGATCCACTGCGCTTCATACCTGGCGTAATACTTCTCAACGTCTGATGTAGACAATTGCTGAATCTGTTCAACACTTAGTTCAGTGCCTAAATACTGTCTAGTTTTTCCACATGCAGCTAGAGCGTATAATCTTTTTTTCCCTTGTAACGAAGGTTCTCTTTTCCTTTTTGAAACCTTTTACATAAACAATGTAATACATCATTCAATGAATTCACATGCACCAATAAGTAAGGACTATACTATCATTCTTTAGCAATTCCATACACAACATTGTCCAAATCTATTTGATATAGCAGTCATTCATTACAGAGAATAACAAAACGAATACCCATGAAACTGCAGGGGTATTTGATGCTGATAGAAATGCAACAACAAACAAAACAAACAAACAAAAAATTTAGAAATAAATAAAAAAAAATAATAACATCAACTCTTGAATAAAACAATAAGTTGTCTCTGGCTGGAGAGGATTTGACGGGAAAGGGGAGGAGCGGTTGGAAATAGTGGGGGGAGAGAGGGGGGGGGGGGGAGGTAAAGAATGAGGAATAAAGAGAAAAGGAAAGGTCACATACCGCTTTTGCAAATCCAAACATATTTGATCCATGCTCAACTGCAGGAGCATTAGAATGCTTTTTGTATAATATGTGTACAGTTTTGTTAGCTACTGTGACATAAAACACTCTAATAAGAATGAAAATATTTGTAGTATTTACGGCTATATTTTTACTACGACGAACTGCAGTGTCTAATCTGCGCACAGTGTGCTATATGGTAACCAGTTTTTAATAAAATCATGATAGCGCATTTCATTATATGTGCATGCTTTTCTATTTGATATCTATGTTTAAGTTCGCATGTAAATTCAGACAGTCTTGGTATTGCGTTAATATTTCTACTTTTATAGACGAAAACTTGCCCATAGTAAAATAAGATAAAAAAATTAGGTCTGTTTTTGTTTTTTCGTCGGTTCCGAACAAGATCAGCTCGACATTCAGTGACAATCTGAAACATGTTCACATTTCTGTTTCAAATGTCTTTCCAATTCCTTCCAGATTCTTGTGTTATTTGACAATACCACAAATAATGATGAATTGTGTCTCTTTCATTTTTACAAAATATGCATTTATCGCTGTCTGAGAGACCCATTCTTTTTAGAAGCATATTTGATCCAAAACCCTGTGGCAGAGTTTCATTTTGAAACCATCTAAATTTTATTTCTTTGATTTTTCGGACATGTTTTAATACAGTTTCCCATGTTACCGCTGTTTGTATCTTTATTTCCCATTTGCAAAAGACTCTATATTGAGTACATCTATTTTATGCAGGAGCACATTGTAGTAATTTTGATCACTTTGACAACACTTGTTATATTTCAAATGCTTTTATCATTCTTGACACTGTTTTCAAATGTTATGTTTCTTTTCCTAGCATATTCTGTTATAGCCTGGACACAGCCTAAATAATGGAGGTAATTCACCTGCACTCCTAACTTTGTTGAAAAACTTTTGTAACTTAAAAAAGTGCCATTTTCATCCATCATATCTCCCACATGAATTATATCTTTGTCAAACCATAACTTAAATAAAAATGAGTTTGATCATTTTGAATTTATCGTTATAAAAGATAGGTTCTGCTGCAATCTCCCCAGTATTCTCTAAATCTCTTTGTATGTTCAAAGTGTCATAAGATTTAAACACATACTTCCAAAACTGGTTTACACCTACTCTGTAAATACTTCTTTGACCCAAAATGATTTAGCTTGTTTTACTTCTGGACAGAGCGTTACTAAAACTGTCTTCCCCTTTGAGTTCTTAGTAATTAATTTTCTAATCCATGACAGTTTTAAAGCTTGCATAAAGGCGTGAATGTCTGGCAAACCTATACCTCCGTTTTCAATATTATGAACTGCATACTTTCGTTTAATTTTGTCAGGTTTTTTGTCCCATACAAATTCAAAACACATCTTTTGCAGATGTTTTATGTCACTGTCAGGGGGGTTTGGGAGTAACATCCACAGTATACACGTTAGACAAAATAAGAGATTTTAATACTGCAACCTTACCAAGAGGAATACACATACGTTTTGACCAAATTTTAAACAAGTTTTGAACTTCTGTAAACTTATCTGACATATTTATTTCTGTTAGCTTTGATAAATCAGTTGTCAACCAAATTCCTAGCAGTTTGAATTTTATAGGGTTCCATATCATATGCTTTTCACCAAATGTACAGTTTGTGAGCCTTTCTTTTGCCCTAGCCATACGTTGCAGGTTTTTTTCAAAATTTAATTTAAGACCTGAAATTCCTTCAAAATCTTCTATGGAGTTGAACAGTTTTTCATATGACGTTTTATCCCCTTCTAATGTAAACGACGTGTCGTCTGCAAACTGGCTTATTTTAAATTCTGTGTCATATATTTTTATTCCCTTAATTTCGTCATCTTCTCTTTTTTGCTCGCTAGTAATTCAACACATAACACAAAGAGATATGGGGATATAGGATCACCTTGGCGACATCCTCTCCTAATGGGAAAGCTCTGAGATTAACTTTCCGTTAACGATTACATGAGCATTAATATTTTTTGTAAAAAGTGCATATCCATTTACTCATATCTTTCCAAAGCCATAGTAACTGATAACGTTTTCCAAATAGACCCAGTTTATGGAGTCGAAAGCCTTCTCAAAGTCGACTGAGACCAGTAACCCAGGCAGATTTTTGTTTTCTAAGTAATGCATCATGTCTTACAATCAATTATACCTTCCTGATATGAACCCTGTCTGATCTTCGTGAATTAGTTTAGGTAGGACTGTTTTAATTCTATTAGCTATGCAGGTTGATCCTATTTATTAGTAACATTTAACAGTGAGATTGGTCTCCAGTTTTGTATATATTCCTTGGGTTTGTCTCCCTTGGGTAAACATATTATTATTACCTTCTCTTTGAGTTACTGACATTTCTCCTTTATAAAAGCCTTCATTTAGAGAACGGATTACAAAATCTCCAGCTGTTTCCCCAAAAAAATTAAAGAAATTAACTGTAAACCCATCCGTGCCTGGGCTTTTGCATATTTTTCAATGCTTCTGTTGCTTCTTCTTTTGTTATGAGACCCTCCGAGTTATCAGATTCGATTTTGCTTAATTTTGGTAATGTTTTTGTAAACTTGCCTATATGGTATCCCGCAATTTCCGTTCTTTATACAGATCATGAAAAAAGGATTTGGTCTCGTCTAACACATCGGTTGTTTCCGTCAATACACGGCCATCTGCTGTTGTTAGTTTTAACATCTGTTTGCTATAAAATGCCTTTTTTCATGATTACAAAAATATTAATTTATTTTCTCCCCTTGTACTGCCACCTAACCTTTGATCTTAACATTATCCCTTCCATTTTGTTTTTCTGATTTCTACCAGCTGAGCCATCTTCTCCTTTAGAGTTATTCTTTCGCTTGGTTTGGATGAGAATTGCTCTCAAGGTTTGTATTTCTTGTTCTAAAGTTTGTTCGGTCTTTTTAAGGTCTTTGTTTTTGTGTATGCTGTACGAAATTGTTTTAGCCCTGATTTCCATTAGTAAGGTGTCCAAGAATAGTTGATCTGATACTACAAATTGAATCTGATCGTTAGGTATTTGTTTTAAATTTTCTCTCATATACGGAATAACTGCATACTGACACTTAACTTCTTCTATTACGTTATTTATTGATTAAACATATGTGTAATCTTTTAACAGTGACGAGTTGAATTTCCAAAGATTTTTATTTTTTCCTCAACTTTAAAGGTAACTTCCATTGTAATGAACGAATGGTCACTGCGGTAACCAAACTGAATATCAGCGTTACTCACTGAAGTAATTAATGTCTCCGAAACTAAGAAATAGTCAAGGCGGCTTTGTTGACGTGGATTGGGCCTTTGCCATGTGTATCTGAGGACCTCTGGCTTAAATTCTCTCCAAACATCTATTAATTATAACTCAGATATAATTTCATCACTTCCTCCCTAGCTTTAACATTGTTAATATTTTTATAATTATCATAATCTAAGGCTGGATTGAGTACTAAATTCCAGTCACCAGCAATAACAATATTCGGGCTACCCGCTTCCTCAATTTGATTTTTGATGTTCTGAAAAAAACGCTGGGTCATCCCTGTTTGGCCATAAATATTAACTAATGTTATTTGTTTCCCAAACGAATTTATAACTAAAATAATATAATTTCCTTTCGTGTCCTTAACTGTTTCTTCTATTTTAAAGTCAAAGTTATTGTTAAATAAAATTCCCACTCCTCTTGACCTACTGTTATTTGAAGAAAATACACATTCAAATCCCCATTCAGCTCGTATCTGGCGTTCTAAGTTTTTTTTTGTAAAATGTGTATCTTGTATGAATATATGAGAATATTGTTTTTGTCGTAAATGCTTGAAACACATCTCTCCTTTTTCCAAAGTTTCCAAGACCTTGGCAGTTTAAGAGAAGATATTTTGATACTACCCATTATTATTTTGCTTATTTCTCTTTTGTCTAATGCTCCTTTCCATTGCTTCGTTTTTTTTTTTAAAGATGATATGAATAAGTTCAAGCGAATGCGACTTAATGTATAAAAGGACAAGATGAAAAGAGAATAAACAATGCATATTTTGTGTTAGTGCGTTGGACACAGGCATTCCAGGATTTAAAAAACAAAACAAAAAACAACAAACAACACCTAAACCCTAACAGGATTCACATTCATAAGTGACACATCAGCGGTTAAAGACGACAGAAACCATAACAATAATGAAAAGTAACATTCCACACCTAATCATCTTTTCTTCCATGGACATTCATTTGCAAATGTTTCCATCAAAACAAGCACAAAATGTAATAAAAACTGTATTTTTTGTCAAAGCAGACCTTTTTCACCTTCGCCTTTCATACTAGAAAAAAAAATCATAGAAAGTAATAATAAAAAGTTAGACATACATCAAAAAATCATGTTGTGTACACATAATATTTAACAAGCACACAACATCCCAGATCAGCATACATGACCGGCTTTTCCCAAAGCAGCATTCTTGCCCATATGTTTTACTTTAACATGTGTGCTCGTGTGCCCGTGTGCGCGTGCCTGTGTGCGCGTGTGTGTATGCGTGTGTGTGCGTGCGTGTGTGCGGCGCGTGCGCGCACGCGTGCGTAAAGGGTGGGGGGCAAAGGGGGCGGGGCGGGGACGTATGTTTGTAAATCAGCTAGATATATTTATAAAGTTCATCTGTTTCTTGTTCCTCCAAAAAACATGTGCAGAGGGAAAAGCTAGCAAAAACACAAACCAGAATCAACTTCAGTACCTTGGGGAAAGAATAAAAACTAAGCAAACCAAAACAGAACTCCCAGTTCAACAAAAAATACTTTTATCATACAAATAGTTTACATTGGTACAGTGTGATCTATAGGAAAGATCCTGCATGTGCATGTGGTGCGCGCACGCCGCGGGCGTGCGCGCACGCGCGCGCGGCGGTGGTGTGTGTGTGTGTGTGCGCGAGCGCGCGCACGCGCACGCACACACCCTGTGGCTAATCAGGAACATATTTCAAAAAATCAAAAGGAGATTGGGGGAAAAATAAGTGGGATGGGTAGGGGTGAGGACGGACGGCCAAGTTTTAACCAACGTCAATAGCTACACACCTGTATACAACCTCAATATTACAATGACTTCGGCAATAATTGAGAATTACATGTGCAACTTTTAACTAACATTTTTCTTTGTATATACTTGAATGCCAAATTATCTGTATTGGAGGAAAAAGGAGAGAGAAAAAGAAAGAGAGAGAAGGGGAGGGGGCAGAGGGAGAGGAAGGTAAGAAAGAAAGAGAGAGAGAGGAAGAGAGACAGAGAGGGAGATCCCAAGAAAGAGAGAGAGAGAGAGAGGGGAGAGAGAGAGAGAGAGGGGGGGGGATATGTTCATATAATGCTTCAGCTAAAACATTTGAACATAACATTTACACAATTATTGAATTAGATCATGGATGATTTAAAGGAGACTGGACAACTCCGCACTTAACATGTGACATATTATTTGTACAAATAAAATCAAGATGAAACAGTTCAGCAGAATGACCATAATTCCATTTGAAAAAGTGACAATTTGTATATATGTACATTTGCATAAAGCTACTCGTGTAACACAAAACAAAACCATCATGTAACAAATCAATCATGCAACCTCTGAATACTTAGAGGTTAGGTGGTACAGATGACAAAATCTTCCAGATAAATTAAGTACAAATTGTATGCATAATCTTGATTGTGTGTTTACATAACTATTTCAAGAAAGAAAGAGAGGAGAGAGATTCAGATTCAGATTCAGATGATTTATTCATATAACAGGCCAAGGCCCCTAATGAAGGGGTGTGTGAACGCATAAGTACAAATTGTTACATGAAATCAAATTACGGAACGAAACAAGAATATTGAAGGGTAATTTCAAGAAGTGAAAATTTCACTATACTTAAAGGCCTTGTACAAAAACAATGAAACAATTCTTAACAACTTCTGCAGAAGTAGATGAACAAAGTAGGCTCAGTTTAAACAAGGATGGCTGTCTGTAATACTTGGGCTTAAAAAACTGTTCTCTGATGCTCATGAGAACTGGACAGGACAGGACGAATGTGTAAATCGGTTTCAATTACATTAAGGACAAAGCATATCATAATCATTACATATGCGATATCTAAAATAATGAGTGGCCAATGCAGATATTCCTAATCTGAACTTTGCTGTTGCATGTTTTAGGTGCCTGTCCATATCTAAGGTTAAGTACGTTTTTCAAGTCATGAACATCACAAAAGTTCCTGTATAAATCAAAATCTGTCACTGTTATGAATATGATCAGTCCATTTCTGCCATCTGCAGTCAACCAATCGTTGACGGAAAACACATACAAACTCTTTAGTATTACCAACCCCTTGATTCAGCCAAACAAATCAAATCCGTATTCAAATAGACAAAGGCACACTTTGGACACCCAGTTACTTTTGCCTTTAGCATCTAAGTCATACAACATATTGTACGCCTTACGAGGAATTCCAAAGTCTTCCATTTGTACAGTTTTAGCCAGTGCGGATACATTTGACAGCAGAGGAAATGTAAATGGGAAATCGATTAGTTTCACCGTAAATTAGATCATTTGGAGTCCGTCTATCTACACCAAGAAACCTTTTCAGAGCAAACATTTGAACAGATTCACAATAAATAGCCGCTTTTTCTAGTCCCCATAGCTCAGAGCCGTACTGTACAATCGGTTGAACCTGGGAATCAAATAGCTTTATAAATAACATGAATGAAGAATTATTAAGAACATGTACTTTTTCATGATACAAAGCACAACATTTTTCGCTTTACTAGAAAGGTCTTTGCATGCGCCAACAAAACTCAAGCGTGTTGAGATAATATTCCTAAATATTTATAAGCATTGACAACTGGCATAGGAGTACCATCGTACACCCACCTTTCCCTTACACTTAAATAACCACCTTTACGAAATACTATGATATTGTTTTTTTCCATGTTAACTTTCAACTGCAATGATCCAGCGGGTACGGTGCAAGCTATTCAATTGCGTTTGCAACCTATAACAGTTTCAGACATCAAAACAACATCGTCGGCCAACAGAAGGATAAACAATTCAAAAGCTTCGAGCGATAATAAAGCACCATGTTTACATTGTTGAGTTACATCAAGAGCTAACTCATTAATAAGAGAGAGAGAGAGAGAGAGAGAGAGAGAGAGAGAGGAGAGAGAGAGAAAGAGAGAGAGAGAGAGAGAGAGAGAGAAGAGAAAGAGAAGAGAGAGAGACGAGAGAAGAGAAGAGGAGAGAGAGAGGAGAGAGGAGAAGGGGGGGGGAAGACAGTGGAAGAGAGAGAAAGAGCAATTATATTTAGATCCTCCTGAAATAGATCGAACAGTGAAATAGATCAAATAACCTTTGAATGACAATGAATATATCGATTACAACCTGCATACATAATCATGCACCCGTATTCATACATATATCTCAGGGGAAAGAAGGAAGAGTCAAACAGAAGAGAGAGAGAGAGAGAGAGAGAGAGAGAGAGGAGAGAGAGAGAGAGAGAGAGAGAGAGAGAGAGGAGAGAGAGAGAGAGAGGAGAGAGACCGACAGATAGTCAGACAGACAGACAGAGGGAGGGGAGAGGGACAGAGACAGAGACAGAGAGAGAAGAAGAAAGAGAGAGAGATGGGGGAGGGGGGGGGGGCATGTACATGTAATACTTCAGTTGACACATTTGCACATAACATTAACACAATTACTAAATTAGGTTATGGATGATGTAAATGAGGCTGAACAACTCAGCACTTAACGTGTAACATATTATTTTGCGTATAATCTTTTTTATGGCAGAGGTCTGCTGGCTCCTCACACTTGTCGCAATCCATTTTTAAAGCAATAAAAATATAATCCTTTTAAAACACAATGAGTTTAACGCTGGTTAATTATGTAGTACCTGTTATTGGTGTTATAGTTTATTCATCCCTCGCAAAATGTTTTCTAGGAATAAACCACCAAACATGGGGAAAATAGAAGACTCACCTAAACTAATCACTTATTTTTACGTTTAAAATGAATACCACTGACTTAGGAAGACTAACACATTGTGGATGTTGTTAAGGTTTTTATTGTTATAAAACTGCGGCAGTTCCATCAAAATTGTCATTCTTGTTAAACAAGGAATTATCCCAGATAATATCAATGTTAAAACAATACTTCATAAAATAAAATATTGATACATAACATTAGGATGTCTGGATTGGTTCTGATGTGAAGGACTTATTGTTAATGCATTACCCATTCATGCAACAATTAAAAATTGTTCAGTAAAATTCCTGGGTCTGATGAAGAATGAGGAACAGCATAACAAGGCCTTTTGGAAGATTTAGTCAGGACAATCGGCGTACGAGAAAGCAAGGATTGCTCACTTAGATTTATAATAAAAAGTAAGGAACAGGGACATAGCAGTCTGCACAGCATTTACAATAACGTTGATGAAGCAATTAAGGAGTATTACTTTGTGACTGGAGATAAGTTCCAAACATCACCACCACTAGACCTGTCTGACTTTTATGAACTATCAGAAGACCAGACGACTGCAGAGATAGTTTTTATTGCAGTTGGTATGACGTCAGTCTATCTTGTTGCTCACTTTCTTGTGTAAAATACAGCCCTTTCTTGTGTAAAAAACAAATGAAATACAATTAAATATGGACAAAATATATTATTCTCCTAGAGGGTATTGGAAAGGAAAGATCGCTATAATAAACTGAGTAAAGCTGCTGGCGTGTCTGAATCAGAAGCAAAAGACTGGCTTCAAAACAAGCAATCTGGCAAATATATTTACCAGCACCAAAAAGAATAATAAGGCCTCGATTTGTTAATTCAATTCTGATTGCATCCATCAGATGGGCTTGTTGTATCTTCCACATGACAAAGTTAGAAGAAAAAGGTTTAAATATGCTCTGACTGTTGTTGACATGGCTTCAAGGTATAAAGATGCTGAGCCATTAACAGATATAAGCTCAACTGCTGTGGCTGTGGCTTTACAACAAATATTCATGCGAGGCCCATTAAAGTATCCTAAGGATGATTCAGGTTGATGATGCAAAAGAGTTTAAAGGCGCTGTAAACCAACTGTTTTTAAAACATCGGGTTACAATTAAAAGAGGAATCCCAGGCAACCATCGCTCACAGGCACTAGTAGAAAACTTTAATAAGAATTTAGCCGAACGTCTGTTCTACCTATCAATATCACAGAGAAATTATGGACAGAACACGCAACACAGAATGGGTCAGAAGATTACCAGCAGTCTTACGCGCCATGAACAATGAAAAATTTAAAGCAACAGGTCCTTAAGCCAGTGCGACGCGATCAAATTAAAAAAAAAATTAACATTACTGAAAACGCACAAGACAAGCAGAAACGTTTGCCGTTTGGACTAAAAGTACGATACTTATATGCACCTGGAGAGGCAGAGGGTGATGTTAGAATTAGAACCACAGGCCCTATATGGAGCGTAGACGATATGAAGTTGAAAGAATTATGAAAACAACCCCTCCTGTGTATTATTTAAGAGAAACTCTCTCTTCTAAAAAGCCCGCCCCTAAAAGATCGTTTGTTCGTGAAGAGCTGCAAATTGTTCACCAAACACAGTGCCTGTTAGTTTTAAAAAAAAGTATGTGTGTTTAAACATGTTATTTCTTTTAATTTATAGTCTTTTTAAACAAAAAACTATTTTGGGTTTAATTGACCGCTTTTTGGTTTTGCAATGTTCTGTTTGATTGCTTCAGTGTCTGTCTGTTGTGAAGTAAAAGTCTTTCTCCATTTCTTTGAGTTCAATTTTTTACGTTTGTAATCATCACCATCAGCCACGGCATGTTGAAATTTTTCGTCGCAATATTTCCATCCAGTAATGATTTGCTTATTGTGAATCTTAATGAATGAAGTTTTGCTGTTGCTAGGGCTACAATGGCAGTGTGTTTTGTAATTTGGGTGTTAGTTTTTGTAAAACAGAAATCGCAACCACAGACATGGCACCTAAACCCAAAGCAACACTCCCTAAAGCTATAGACACTGGTGCACCAACTCCACTGGCTAAAACAGCAACACTAGTCCCAGCATTTAAGCTGGCTACAACTGATGATCCGGTGATTATAAAAGAAAGGGCATTTAAAGCTGAAGCATATTTTTTTTTCTAGTAGCAGTTATACTTATCCAAGTCGCTTTCTATTTCCTCTTCAAGTTCGGTCATGTGCTTTAATCTAAACTGTTCAGCTTGTTCATCCCTTTTTAATCAAAATTAATTTTGTAAAATGTTCTTATTAACTCTTCTGACAGCACTTCGTCAACAGAGTAAAACGCAATAAAATCAACATACTTAATGAAAATAAAATCAAGTACTATTAGTTTAGTTTTGTCAACCTTCACAGTGACTTTGTTAGATGATACAAAAGTGGTTATTTCATCCCCGTTTTTAGTAATAGCAATAACAAGCCTGGGAGGCCCATCTAAGTTTTCAGACTTTATTGTTACTCCCCTTGCTAACACGATGGTCTTTCAAACTACGAACAGACTCACTTGGGGTGATTAATATAACAAAAAACATCGTAAATGTGTTAGGCAGTGGCCTTTTGGAAGAAACTCTAGGGTTTCTGTGTCGTCGCCCACTTCAGCTAAGGGCGCTCTTTCTGCTCAGCGTATATTCTCTTCTTCCGTATGGCTTTATCTCAATGTGCTTTTTCTGTTGCAATCCTAGGACGGGGCTAACAAGAAGGACTCCTGCATTCAAAGCTTTCCTAAAATTGCTTTTCTTATCAAAGTATACATTAGGGCTTAGTAAGTCAATTTTAAATCCCAGTCAATTTCAGGAATCAAGGACCAGTTATTGTCTTGTCTATAAAGTTTGTATTCGTATTTGCCGTAATCGTTTAAGGTTAGATTTTTTTTAATTTGTTCCAGTTTAGGATGTTGCTGCCGTTTTTTATCTTCAATTTCTGTTCGTTTGCAAAACCCATCATCTGTGTATTCAAATCCATAAACATTTCCTGGCTCTCCTATCAGATCAAACTCAAATGTGTCTGCTAGGTCTTTTAGCTCTACTGCAATACATTTGGGAGCTAGCTGTATTTTTTATTCTGGCCCGTGCCAATGTTTTTTTTAATTTGCAAAATTATAATAAACAATTTATGATAAACAAACATATTGAACTGGCGGATCGGTCCGTAAGCATAGTTATGTGTGCTTAGATTTTTCTAACAGCTCTTTTATTTTTTGCTCAGTTCATTCTTGTCCTCTTCTTATATAGTTTTCACGCAAACAGTCTTCAAAATATCCTTGTCCTTAGTGTAAAATAAGATAACTGATTTGACTGTGATCGAAAGTCTGTTAAGACGGCATTGTATTTCTGAGTTAAAAGCCACACAGAAACTAATGCGTGGGGGCCACTAAATGCTAGCTTTGTCAGGGTTTTTGCGCTTTTTAACAATGTCTTGCTCAGCTGAGCAGTCATCAATAATAAACAGTGTTTTAGTTCCCTCAAATAGGCTATAGTAATGTTCTAAACAGTCGCTTAGCTAGCCGCTAGGATCAGCTAGAAATGTATTCTCGTCAGTCAACAAACTGCCTTTCTTTGTAAGACTTGTTATGCTTAATGGTTGTGCAGAATATAACAATGTACTCGTAATGAAACCTGTAGATTGTTTGTAACAAATCAAGTATGAGGACAGTTTTCCCACACCCAGTAATCCCACAAATAAGCGAACAGTGTGGATCTTTGGGCAGAAAGTTCAAACTATCCATCTGTTGTTAAACAGGTTATTTCTTTTAGCCTGTTTTCTTTCAATGTTTAACTGGGCGTCACAAACCACAAAAACGTGCATTTGTATCTGACCATTTCCATCTGCTTTCGTTGTTAATCTGTATGCTTATGCCGTCTGCCCCTACCCTTCTTCCACTTCCATGTAATCTGTTGTCATATGTTGATCTAAAATCCAACCACAGCCCATATTTTCTTGTTAGATAATCTTCGAGTCTTACATCATGAAGGTGAAGGTTTTTACATACAAGATCGGCTGTAGGATTTGTTTGTCTGCTCTACAGCGAACAACTTTCTTATTTCATCAAAGTGTTGGTGAGGTAAAAGTCCAGCTGGATACAACTGAGAAGGCTTGCCATCTACTGTGCAAGACAACTGCTCAAGTTTTGGATTATATACACCTCGGTTTTTCTTTGAAAAGTGGGTGTGACTTTATAAACAACAACAAAATTCGCTTTAACGACCTGATAGAATAACTTAGAGCTATGTTCCAGACAGTGTCTTGCTTGTTTTTGTTCTCTGTAATGTGGTGCACAGCTCTTTCAAAATAGTAAACTGTCCTTACTTTTATACTGGTTTAAGACTGTTCTAGCCAGTTCAGGGTTGTTAACAACATCGAACTCAAGAGAGATGTCACTGACTGTGTATTTGGCTGAAAGGTCTTCAGATAGAATAACAGAATCGTTGGTTATTAAATGTTAATTCATAGGTAAGTTTATTTCTTAGTGCGCCTTGGTAATATGGTTGATACGTCTTCAACAGTTCAAAATCTAGAGGAACGCAAAATCTGTTGCCAAATGCTAGGGCTACTGCCTGGTCTTTACTATCGTCCTCCGCATCCCCAACATTTAGTCTGTGTTTAAGGCCGTTTGGGCCCCTGTATTCCCTGATAAATTTGTCTTTTCTTTCTTCTGTGGGCAGCCATAGGTCAGAATAGAGTGTAAAAATGTCTGCGTTGTTTAGTGAGAAGACTTCTCTACCCTCCAGTTTGATTAGCATAGATTTAATGATGGCCCTACCCAAGTTGGCATTATAGGATCTACTGAATCAATATCTATTTTGAATGATAATTTTGTCTGCCTGTATTATAGCATCATCAGCGCCACGATCAGGGAACCTGGCTGTTAACGGTTGGCCGGGGGCGACTGTTGATGGATTATTTATAACAAGCACAGTCTGCCTTATACCTTTTAGACCATGGGTTCTTTTGCTTTTCTGTATGGATCAAGATCATAGCCGTATGAATTTATTTTTTTACAAAAAAAAAATTGAATATGGATGAAGATTATGACGTGCTTGATCCTGCTGAAGATGAAGAAGAAGAAGACTACTTCTTCACTCCCTTCATTGCGTAGAGAACTTGAAGGAGTAGGTTCACTGCCTAGACGACGTCAGGAACTATTGCAACAAAGAATTCAATCATTCTATAGAAGTATAGGACAACAGCTATCAGAAGTAGTTGATCCTAACGATTTTGAGGAAGAAAATGATCATTTGTATATAAGGACTAGTAAAGGAGGCCGTGTAAGAGTTTACTACAAAACCAGACTCAACTAAGTTTTTAAGTCTAAGCACAATTAGACGAGACCTCCCAGCTGCTGACCAAGAACGATTAAATATTTCATTCAGTTAAGGGCTGATGCTGTTAGACTTTTACAAAGCACAGTGCAAGAGTTGCCAACAGAATCTGAAATACAAAACATCTCTCTCCAAGATTTAAGTCAACAAGCAGATGAACTAATAGCAGAAATTGAAACGAGTTTAAGTGAGGAGACAGCATTAAAAACAATTGATGATTCTCCATTGCATATGCGTGAAATTATGTGTCTTAATGCTGCTCTAAAGGCTATAAGGGTGAACTAGCAAACAATGTGGCAAAACTTGGTGAACTGGATAGAGAAATAGAAGAAGAAAAAAATAAATTGGCCGATGCAGATGATAACAATTTAGGGCAAGGGAAAAAGCTAGAATACAACAAAAAATACAAGATTTAATACTAGAAAGATCTGCTAGATTAGAATTGTTGTCTACTAATAGAGCACAGCTAGCATCACAAACAAACAGAATCAGAGAAAGTATAAACAGAATACTTTATGAAAACACTACATTAGCAGAAAGAATAAGGATTCTGTTCAGAGAAACAAGGGCTTACAATAGTTAGTATATTAACAGCCATTGGTTTGCTATCTCTACACCTGTTTATGTATTAACTGGTAGTGCACCAACAGGAGTAGTGCCTCCAGCGCCTCCGCCAGAGCCAGGTAAAAGTTGGATTAAAAAAACAATTACACCACCTGTCAAATTTATTAAAAAGTTAGCTGCCAAAGCACTTGATGCTCTGCCTGGATATTCGGTGTGCTGTTAGCTGGGTGTTGTCTATTATAGACAAAGTAGCTGGTTATATGGCTGACCATCTATGGACATTGGGGGCGTTGGCTGCTGGTTTAATTTTTAGTGAAATAAAGTAAAGCCAACCCAGTAAAAGTTAAAAACACAACAAGGCTGTCTTTTCACTAGTGTGTCTGTCAGGGTGAGGTTATTAACAGGAGCTGGTGGGCTGCTTTCTGGTGGTGGGTTGCTTTCTATAAACTGGCGGTGGTAGGTCGCTTTCTGGTTGTTTAGAGCAGATATTTTTTTAAATGGCTGGTGCAGGTCTGTGTTTTAACCTTGATTATGTCCCAAGTTTGGTCATCTCCAGCTATGAGGATTTATTATTATAATTCTGTATCATGCCAATTTGTAGTCTAAGGTCAGAGGGCAGCATGTGCAATCCATGGCCCACAACAAAGTCAACCTTTGACCTGGCATGTGCAAGAACGTTTTGGTACCTTTGTATGCTGGAAGGCAAATCAACAGCAGAGTTAATAGCATCTTCTAAATTAGTCAAATATTGTTTTCTTGCATCGAAGCCTGTAGATTGATCCACTATGCTAGACTTTGTCTGTGTTTGCGCTCCTAATAGACACCAAACGTATGTTCGTAAACCCTTATTATCTTTTTCTTGATGGTATGATTGAAAAAAGAGGGGTTTAGGGTAATAAGATGGTAAGAGAAATGATAATATACGGGTTCGGCCTCGACCCCATATATTGTCAGTGTGAACCAGCTGTAAAACTTAGTTATACACCGCATAAGAAAAAAAGGATTAAATCTAGTATTAATACAAGTGACTCACATTGCAACCGATGATTAGAGGACAGAACAATTCCCGAGCAAATTAAGCATTTTGCTGCAACGTTTAAATACATGTAGAGTAGGCCTTCTTTAATCTATCAGAGGCTGATTCGCTGGGGTCTGTTGACGTTGGATGAAGCCTGAGGAGTGTTCTGACAGAAATGGTGCAGCGTTTGGAACAAAGTTGAGTGTATAGTACATTTTTGAAGATCTTTCAAATTGAAACAAACAAACAAGCAAACGAGAGAACAAAAAATCAGACAAAACAAATGAAAATTCGAACCACAAAATGAAATAAGTAATGGTAAACATACATAGAGAAGGTTAGTAAAAAGACAGAAAGTGGTGGTGGGCTTATAGGAGGGTTGGCACGTACACAAATTTCAGATAGAAATTACTGATTCTTCCATTTTCAACTTCTAGTTATTTGATATTTTGCACTTGTTTTATGTGTTTATTTATTGCGAATTTATTCCTCTGTATACTTTGCTCATTTAAATCGAAGAACACTAAGTGGTATCATAAATCCTACCCATTATCAGATTTTGTGCGAGTTATGACGTCGCAGTCTTCCGGATATGTGACACATGAAGGACGCTTCTATTTGCCCTTGGAAGTTTCAAGTACAAAATGTAACTGTGCCATTACAAAACAATGTCGCAGTAAGCTTCAAAGATACGATGGAAGACAACCCGTCGATGTCATTTTATCTCGATGGAACATAAAATATTCAGCAGGCCATTTCAGACAGTCCAAATCCGTTGTCTGGAAAAGAAAGACTGATTTTACATCTGACTTTATGCATGTCTTTCAGCCACAAAAATGTCCATAAACGTATCAAAAAAATACGTACTGCAAGTAATGACTACATTTTCAACTGTTCTTCTCCTTCTTTCCCGTGGACAAACACCCCCAAAAGCTAGCCAATGGTTTGTGGAACTGTTCTGTGCATCACTATGCCAGCTTCCGTCACCACGTGGACTGTAACCACCATATAGAATGTGAAGATGGACGGGATGAAACGGAACCTGCCCTTTCAGCAGTCCTCAGTGTCAGGGTTTGGTGGCATTTGGAAACAGCTGTTACAAATTTGTGAAGGGTGTTAATCCACCTGCTGGCGATAACACAGATCTGAATGCGATAGGAGACTCATACTGTAATTCACATGGAGGCAAGTTAAATTTCCCAAAGTGCATGGATGACTGGTTTTTTCCCTACAATGAAAATGAAAATGCAGATACATACATTACGGCTACAAAGGCTTTTAGTTGGCATTTACTCTAACGATCTCTCTTTACCAACTATGTATAGACATGAAGTGATGGATGGTAATTCTGCACTGTTTCATTGTTTCATTTTGTTTTTACCCGTTTTCGCTACTATACTGGCGATGTGCATCCTAGTTTTCGCAATTTCAAATGAACCATCACAAAGGATTGAAACAATGCTACATTACAGGTAGAATGAAAACGAGTCTGAGTGCTATCCTCTGTAGTTCAGATAAGCAGAGCTGGCACTACAATGGCTTAGTTTGTGAATTCAAGCCAAACCAGACAGAGCAGCACTCTTATAATTCAGTTGGTGTCTCTAAGGAATACTACCACTTGGCAGCAAACAATCATAAGGTGTGTAAGTGGTCACCTGACACATTCATTCCTACTGTGTGGTACTAACCAGTATAAAGGTGTGCAGAAGAACTCAAACAATGCAGTTTTTCAGATCAAATGGAGCACATGAATAGAAGTTTCTTAACGGATTTCCTCGTTGATTTATCACCATTATTTAGCTGCAGTGATGAGGTCACACTACTACCTTACACGCTGATATGTGATTTATCCCTGATTGTGAAGATGACAGTGACGAAACAGTGTGTATGAATCCAGTTTGTATTAACACATTTACATGCACAAATGGTCAGTGTCTGCGCTATAGTGAGGTGTGTAATCAAATACCACAATGTTGGGACGAATCAGATGAAGCAATCTGTGATGTATTCGTTCAAGAAAAATGGAGCGGTGGTATAGCCATCCCTGTTCTTATTAATTTCGATGGCGTGAGAAGGTTCACATATGTAAAAATGAATTCAACAGAGCCCTGTCCTGACAGTCACTACCGTTGTCCAGGGGAGTTCAATGACTGCCTGCCTGTCTACACACGATGTAATGGGATCAACGACTGCCTGGACCATCCAGGACGAAGAAGGGTGTGACGATCTGAGGTGTCCAGGGTTTTTCAGGTGTAGAGTCATCAAAGATCTGTGTGCACAATGACGACATGTGTGATGGCTGGTCTCACTGCCCAATGCATGATGATGAACTATTGTGTGACGTGACCTGTCCTGTGGACTGTTTGTGTCAAGGTCACACATTGCTGTGCTCTCAGCCCTTCTCCATTGCACATTTCCCTCACATTCGCTACTTAGATGCAACAGGATCTGGTCTGCCCTATGGATGTGAATATTACAGATTCTCTTTTCACTGATTCTTGTCAAATGCTTATTTAACTATTTTGCCTAAACTTGACATGTTGAATTTGAGGATTCTCAATCTCAGTGATAACGAGTTTCAATATATGAATCGACGTCATTAATTAACTTAAGAAATCTTCAAATATTGTCGCTGTCCAAGAACCCATTAATTGCGCTCTACGCTCATTCTTTGACTGATATTCAGCAGCACACACTCACAATGCTGGATCTATCATACATATCTCTGAATGTGTTAGACACTGTTGTCCTTCACTATTTCTTGGACTACAGGTACTGAGCTTAAATGTTACTTCCATTCATACTATCGGCCCTGATGGGTTTAAATTCACTCAGCAACTGACCAGACTATACATGGATGGAAGCCCTGTAACAACATTTCCACTTGATGTTTTCAAAGGCTCTCTCATCTGGAAGTCATTGTGACAGAACACTTTAAGTTCTGTTGCAATGAAATAATCCCTCATGGCATTGAAACGTTATCATGCTATGCTCCAAAAGATGAAATTTCGTCATGTGAAGATTTACTGCCAGAGTGGACATACCGTGGGTTTCTGTGGCTGATCATGTGTCTGTCAGTGACTGGAAATGTCTTTGTTTCTGTGCACGTTTGCTTCTCAACGGGTAAAACCTCTTCTAGTGGTTTCACTGTGTTCGTTATAAATCTTACGTTAGTGATTTTCTAAAGGGCTTATACATTGCTATCACCCGGGTGGTTGATGAAAGGTTTCGTGGCATTTATCTCCATTCGATGACATATGGAAAAGCAGTAATA
The DNA here is from genome assembly GCA_018398815.1 of Conus ventricosus. Lineage (NCBI taxonomy): Eukaryota > Metazoa > Mollusca > Gastropoda > Neogastropoda > Conidae > Conus > Conus ventricosus. The sequence continues at coordinate 68,758,918 of CM031608.1, forward strand.
CTTGCAAGCTGGCTGGCTTTTTGCCCCTGTTGTCCAGCGAGGGGTCGGCACTAATTATTTGGTTCATCACATGGCCGTTTCATTGTTCTTCACTTTCCATTTAGCACATTTAGATTTGACAGAAAATCAGCTGCAGTAGCTTCTCTGATGGCTTGGCTCGTTGGTATTCTTTTAGCTTCGTTCCATTACTTCCAGTGACTTCACACGGGGAATTCTATGGCCGGGACAGGTATCTGTATTCACTGCCAGTTACAAGGCGTGACTTCCAAGGAAGCGTTATTCTTTCAGTGTATTAATCATTCTTAATTTTATTCTGTTTTTTCTGGTATCTGTAGGTCGGGCCCCTCATCTATTGGACCGTACAGACCAATACCTTGAAAACCAACACAACAAAAACATCACAGGACATGACTATAGCTCGGGGGGTTAATTTCTGTGGCAGTAACTGATTTCATGTGTGGTTTCCCATTGGGGTATGTGGGCTGTTGCATCAGTTGACATTCCAGTTCCTGGAGAGGGTTGAAGTGGCCTGAGTATTTTTGTATTACCTTGAATCATCTGTTAACCCTTTCATGTATACATTCAACAGCTGGCAGAGAAGTGGAGGAAGTCCAAGGGAAGTTAAGTTACTGGAATGGTTGGAATATCATTGCTGACCAGGGCAAAAGCTAGTTCGTGCAGGCCCTTTTACAAACCAGAAAATTGTGTGCAATGCATTGTTGTGTTTTGCCAATACACGGTCCCCAAAACACTTTAAGCGGGAAAATCACAGATCAGCATGTTGGCTGGCCCAAAAAAATTTTAAAAGGCTAATAAGTGTGTAGAGGAAAATTAAAGGAATATTTTCAAAAACTCATTCACATGCACATTGTGCACGTGCGCGCGCGCGCACACAAAACACACACACACACACACACACACACACACCCCACACCCCCACACCACACACACACACACACACAACACACCCACACACACACACGTATACACACACACACAGTGATACACTCACGCACACACGCAGCCCCGCGAGCGCTGGGCGCGCAAAACAACCCCACACACACACCACACACAACACCACACACACACACACACACACACACCGCTCGCTCTCTCTCTCTCTCTCTCTCTCTCTCTCTTTCTTATACATATATGTACCACTCACATACTTATGAGCATTTAGTCCTTCATGTAACACACACTCACCGAACAGTAAACTTAAATCATAATCAAAGTGATGGGTCTGTCCAACGAAACTGAATTTTCACACACGCATGTATTTGCATACAATTTGGAAAATTTTTTTTCACACTCACACAGACTATATTATCCATCATCGACAGTCATCTGTCAGCTAGGATGGAGTTGACATGTGGCTCCCCCTTTGAATCCGGTTCGTCACCAGACCTGTATATGACCTCCAAGCCCTCGAAGTCCAATCTGGTGAAATGGGGAAAAAAAAAGATAACCCTCTGCCCCAGCTAGGACAAGCAAATTGTGGGTCATGGCTTTGAATTTATCCAAAAAAACGTTAACCCTAGAAAGGTTCACTTGGAACTAAACCGGAACTTAAGGGCATTGGCCATGTGATTAGCTCTGCAGAGGAACCACTACGCTACCAGACGCTTCAATAATGACGTTCTGCACGACAGGAGGCAACAAGTCATGATCTTTCACACCTGCGACATTAATAGCATAAAAGTTTATTGAATGGTATGGATGATTGGGAGCGCAAGCAGAATGGAGAAAAAACACCCAGGGATCATCAGGAAGTGTGGGTAAGAAAAGCTCATTGGGGCTGGAATAACTGTTGGTAGAGGCGCGGGACTTGTTACCTTGTAGTCTGGGATTGCAGGTTCGAATCTCCGCCAACAGTGTTGGTACGGCGAGATTTTCCCCTCGGATTTAAGACTGGTTTTGAGTCCATTTCCTGAAACGTGCTTCGAATGAGACCATAGACTGTGAGGTTCCGTTGTGCGAACGCACATATTCACATCTCGCACACACGTGAATCTTATCACCAACTGTCGGAGGAGATAGGCCAGTTTTGCAGTCGGTATGGAGTACATGTATACACATAACATGCACCGACAGAATGAATGTAAATACTGAACAACTAAAACTTGTATGAATGACACCGGAAACGACTGATTGTAGCGCAACAGCCAGCTGTTTAGTCAGCTCTAACCAGGTATGCAGTCCATTGAGTAAACGAGAGTGTGGATTGTGAAGTGCGTAGAGCTTGGCCTCTAACCGAGGATAGCTGCAAGAGAAGTACTCTTAACAACAACAGCGACAATAGTAGTAACGACATCAACAAGAATTAATGATGATGATGATGATGATGATGATGATGATGATGATGATGATGTGATGATGATGATGATGATGATGATGAGCAGAAGAGAAGAAGAAGGAAGGAAGAGAAGAGAAGAAGAAGGAAGAAGAAGAAGAAGAAGAAGAGAAGTGCAACAACAACAACAGCAATAACAACAACAACAACAACAACAAAAATAATAATACTAACGATATAGTACTCTGCTCTGGTTAATGAAACAAAGGATCTGTCAATGAGCCATATGAAAACAGAATGGAAGAAGCACACCAGTGTATCCAGCAGCTGGAGGGAATGTGGCTTCTGTCCATGGTATCGCCATAAATGGAGCGAGGGAGATTGTAGTCTTATCAGCTTATGATCTATGAAGCAGCTTTCAGTTCCGGTAAGAACAGTACTAAAGCCCTAAGTACATGGGCAGAGACAGCTGAGAAGAATTCCAACTAAATCTAGTCAAGGAACGAGGACAAGTGAACTTTATAAACTTAGATTTACCAGCTTCGAACAGGTGTCTGGTCACTAGTTGGACAAGACATCCATCAGAAAGGAACACCTTGCCAATCCCACTTATCAAGGAGGTGTAGATTCGAATCCCGACACCAGGAAAACTTCCGGCAGCATGCAGAATAGCATCAGGAGTCATGTTCCACACTAGCGGCATATGGGGACCATTGTAACCCAGAGTGGTCAGCTCTACTGTTAAACCAAGCATTGTTAGTCACGTAAGAGCTGACGGCAACTAAGAACTGTGCAGAACAGCAGTAACGTCAATTGCAAAAATGTCCAAAAATTCATAGAGTTGGTGATTATGTTGACGTCTTCAGGGTCTTGGTTTTCAGATTGTCCAGTATAACACACTTCCTTCTGACATTCATGGTGCAAGATATTGATGTATTGTAAAAGCATACATATGAAAGGTGTGATTGCTTTTGATGATTGTGTGATTTTTTAGGTACATGAGGATCGTTAAGGTGTCACCAAGCATGCTTCTTGTCCTTCCGTTACTTGGTTGAGAAGTTCGATACGGTCTTTGTTTGCTCCTTTCTGCTGTTCCTGTCTCTGCAGGGGCTTTGTACCATCCTGACATTTCAAAATGTAATGAATACTCCACAGTCATGCCTTTCAGAACCTCGTCTTCACTGTACAACATTCTTTGGTGTGTGTGGGGGGGGGGGGGGGGGGGGGGGGAGGGGGGGGGGGGGTGTGTGCGTAATTCCACGTGGTCTCTGACTCACGTTCAGCCTCGTTCTCTGACATGTCAATCACAATGTAGGGAAAGAAATAAAGTGAATTCTTGATTCTGTTAGTTTGAACTTTTGAAGATTCTTATCATATAATCCCAATCCATTACAGTTGCCTCACATGATCAGTTTGCTTGTAGAAATGCTCCTCTACACACATGTTTGGAGACAAAACCGCGAACAGGTTGATTGCCTTGACGAAGCACATAACAGGATATATCTATCAAAGCAATAGCAGACTCTATAGAGGAAATGACAATCTTTCATAAAAGAGCCATGTGATCAATCCTTTCGTTTTGATCAAGGTTCTGATATAGTGAGGGCCAGCTTCTACTGCTAAAAGAACGTCAGCAATACTCACCAAACAAGTAGACTCCATCGCTGCATCCCCAAAAACTACCCAAAGACATCGACGTCAAAAGACTGATCAGTCTCACCCCAGCTTTCACAACCTCACCATCGGACCTATTATCCTTGAATATTAAGTTATCTGAAGGTAGTTCTCTTTGCAGACTCCTTAACTGCTTCGCTCCATCCCCAGAGAACCTCTCGACGTGTAGGATCACGTCACTGGTACCTCGCATGTGCGGAACGCCTGAGATGGCACCGGTCACCACACACACACACACACACCACACACACACACAACACACACACACCACACACACCACACACAACACGCGCGCGCGCGCGCGCGCGCGCGGCGCGCACGCACGTACGCACTCACGCGCGCACGCACGCACACACGCACGCACACGCGCGCGCACAACACACACACACACACTCACACACACACACACACACACACACACACCACACACACCCACACACACTCACACACACACACACACCCTGTTTGTGGTGTAGCAACATTTTGAATGAAGAACAAAAATCACAAGCACGATCGTCTTTGTGTGTTTGTATGAGGAGAGGGTTGAAGGGGGGGGGGGGGGGGGGGGGGGAGGGGCACAGAGGTGGGAACGACAGCGTCTGGTTGACCTCTTGATTTGGCGTGTGCATTTTCAGGTGAAAGCACATGGGCAAGTTTGGGGGGTTTTTACATAGAAGTTTCCTCGCTTGTGCTGTGTGCTCTTATTTACAGAATGCTAGATAAAATGGTACTGCAAGTATCATTTGTTGCAATCTTCACATGGGAGCTAACGAGACCATAAATGTTTGTTTACTTTGTTTAGTTTTTTGTCATTATTTTTACATATCAACATCCCGGGATTATCATATTTCTTTGCATCACGTGTGTGTACTGTGTAACACTTTTCGAGATAAGAAGTTTCGCAGGTCTTGATAAGTTATCTGTTGGTGTGAGTGCATTTGTTCCATTGCTTTGTGCAACGTTCAGGTGATGGTATACGGGTAAGCTTGGGAAATTTATTCTTCCAGACAGGTCATGTTCAGCTGCAGGTTTAAACGCCATCTTGCGTCGAAATTATGAGATAAGGGATCGCTAGTTCTTCATTTGTGTTGTCCTGAGTGTTGTTTATGATGTGAGACATGAACACTTTACTGCAGACTCCATCAAATACCTTGTTCAGAGATGTCCCACCTCCTGTGATCTTTGAATTTCTGAGGGGTTTTTCATCTGATCTAAGATTTTTAACGAAATTCCTGGTGTGTTTTTGGAACGTGTGTTTTAAGAGTTTGTGAATGAAGGGTTTTTTTCATTTTTTTTCTTCTAATGACTTGTGAGTTAACTTAACACGGTGACAGGCCTAATATGGCGTTTGCGATCGGCTCATGTATGGCGGGAATAGTAATTAACTTTTTAAGACTTGTTAGGATCATGCCTGTTCTGCACGTTGTTATCTACATGAAAGCTAGAGTATAGAGCGCCAGAAACAGTGTTGGGCTGATTTCATTTTCATTGTTCGGTTATATAACCGTTAAACCGTTATTTTGCCGTTATTTGTTTTTATATTGGTGGTTTTATGAAATTTTGTTTATGAAAGGTTATCACACACAATGACACTTCCATGTAGTGTTTCAAATCTGACCGTTAAAAACCGTTATTTTTGACATATGTCCGATGTGGATGAAATTTGGTATGTACACAGTCTTTAGCCAAGTGAGAACTAATAAATGTCTGTTCTGGCTCAGCAGCTCTACAAGTTTCGAGCTGCTGAGCCAGAACAGACATTTATTAGTTCTCTGCCAAGTAAAACTTCAACAAATGAATTAAATGAAATCCATCACACATTCTCTTTCAATGACCAAAAAAATAACATTATTTACAAACAAAATGTGGGAAGTGAAAAACAGGTCACAAAAACAATCATTTTTACATGCTATAATTTTAAAAACAACTACAAATTATAATAATAAACTTACCTTAAATGTCTTGTGAATCCTTTGCTACAGTGTCAATGCCTTTTTTATATGACAACAGCAAGAAATAATGCCGCCTACTCGTCAGATGAATCACCTCCCTGCACTTGTTTTAAAGTTGCTTTCAACTCCTTGACTTCCTTTTCTACTTCATCAATTTCCATTTCAACAGTTGTTAAGAGTTCAGCTTGCAAACGTAGTCTTTCTTTTTCTTCCTTCTATTTGTTTTCATTTTTCCTAATTCAGTTTGTTTTTTATGTATCCTTGCTCTTAGTTTTGTTTTTGAAACTGTCTGGGAATTTGCAACAGTTGCTAAATAATTATAACACGATGAATGCAAGGATTAATCTTCACTTAAGAAGTAGAAGGCTGTTCTGGCGGAGCAGTAGCAGTTTCAGTTTCCATTTTTTGACTACACCCTAGCTGCAAGGGTTTAAATATTACTGGCTAACAAAGCACTCCGTCATTTTTTAAACTTAGTAACATTACCACTTACCTAACATTGCACACATATTGCATACAGATGCCTTTCCTGTCCGACTCTCTCTTAACTTCCTGTCACGGTCAGAGCAATCTTGTCCACACCTCCAGTGTTCGAAGCCCTTTCGTGACAGGAAGTTTCAACTGCGCATGACAGTGTTACACCAAAGCCGAACTCTACTGTTGTTCGCCTAATTTCATGTAAGACTTGGTCGAGGCACTGTGCAGAACTAATTACAGGGGTCGTGGATTGTGGCAAGGTGTATCAGGTGTGCCATACCTGTAATTAGCTGATTGCAACCTCCGCGGGGCGGGGATCGCGTGACCGAGCAAGCTAATCATTTCTGCAAGCACACACTCAAGCCACTTCTAAGTCTTACTCAAGCCACTTCTTAAGTTCTTACTCAAGCCATCCTCAAGTTCGTACTCAAGTCACTTATAAGTTCTTACTCAAGTCACTTATAAGTTCTTACTCAAGTCACTTTTAAGTTCTTACTCAAGTCACTTCTAAGTTCTTACTCAAGTCACTTCTAAGTTCTTACTCAAGTCATCCTTAAGTTCTTACTCAAGTCACTTCTAAGTTCTTACTCAAGTCATCCCCAAGTAACTTCTAAGTTTTGTTTCAAGTCGCCTCAAGTTCTTAATTAAGTCATCCTTTAAGTACAACCAAGTTCTTATTCAAGTTATCTTATAATTATCAAAAACAATACAATCTATGTTTTTGTTCTTAAATAGTAGATGCCTAATATAGTACACACACGCCTCAAAAAACGCGTCATCGTTGAGGATGTCTTGCTCAGCGTCCTTGGCGCGAAATCGGTTAGCATAAATCTTAATGAAGTTCTTACAATCGTAAGCAACCGCATTGATTACAATTCTGGTCTAGGGAAATGTCTTTTTATAGACTCCATGTCTTTATTTATTGACTCCATCATTTTAAACAAATAATAATCCGCCATGATTTATTTTTATCAAAAAACAAAAAAAAATTAAAATTAAGTTCTTAAAATATTATTGCATTTGAAATGGATCAAAATGATACTTTTGTTGTGGCGGTTCTGGCATACTTTGTGTTTGGCTTCTGTATTTAGTGGTTGAGATTGTTTGGACTGCTTTGGTTTTTGTTGTCTTTGTTTATATATTTTATAACCGTAATAACCACCCCAAACAGCAATGCCGCCAAAAATGACAATTGCTTTAGAAAATATGAAGACTTTGGCGGTGTAGGCAGCCCTGTTGTTGTAGACCTTGAATCAACTTGTTCTGGCATTTTTAAAGCCGGCATTGAAACAAGTGGCTGCGGCTCTGGCACTTTTTCATTCTGTGCTTGTACCTGTAATTTTTTTTGTTTGTTCCACTCTGCTAATCTTTTTCCTGCTGCAACGCGCCCAGGCTTTTTACTGGTTACTTTTTTCCACCGGATTCAATGTTTTCTGATTCTGCTGATTTTTCAGCTCTGTCATTTTTAAGGGAAACAAAATCTATATGATTAAAATTTAATTAATCCCATGATTAGCGGCGACAATAATGTTCCAAATTTGTAATACAGATCGCATCTAGAGACTCTAATGACTTTGTTAAAACTGGATCCTGCGTTAAATCATACATAAAGTCTTGTTCAGAATCAATAGGCGCAAATTACTAACTAGTTTAGTGTACAAACTAAGAACCGTTTGTCCTACACTTTTTACCATTCTTGATCCCAGTTGCGCTTCATACCTGTTATGATACTTTACAATGTCTTGCGGCGACATCTGTTGAATTTGTTCTATGCTGAATTCATTTCCAAGGAATGTTTTGTTTTCCCACATGCTGCCAAAGAATACAACCTTTCTTTTTTTGGCATAATAGCTTGGTCAAACAACTTGATCATTTGTAATCATAAGTTCAGGAAGGTTTAGGCCGCCCTGTAGCTGTAGCAGATCGTCACCGTTCATGTTTTTTTATCAATTATAATTATTTTTTTTTTTTAAAAATGAGCACCGAAAAAACTGTTACCAACCTTGTATACCATTCTGCTGTTATTGGAGGCCTAAGTGTAGGATACACATGCTTGGTAAAAGCCTGTTAAAACTAAACTGGCAGATCTTGGTAAACTAGACTTTGAGGATTCAGCAAAGCTAATTGCTGTTATAACAGCTTCGTTTGCTACGAAAGATTTTCTAGTTAAGCAAGGAATAATTCCAGACAGTATCAATATGTAAAATTAAAAAAAATATAATTTATAAAAATGGTTCACTCGTAATGATGATAGGCGGCGCTGTGGTTTTAAAGCGCTTGCTTTTAGCGGAAGTAATTACGCATTTAGTAAACTGCGGGGTTGACGGCGAGAGAAAAAAGACATAACAAAGCTATGGAGCAACTAGCCGCAGCACAAGATCACTATGGAAAGCAGAGAATTGAGCAGTTAGATTTTATTAATAACAAACTGAAAAAACAGGGACATGCAGCTTACACATTTAAAGACGTTGACCAGGCAATAAAGAATATTATCTTGTAACAGGCAAACCAATCGAGTCATTGCCCCACAAAATTCAGCGACTTTTATCAGCCATCAGAAAAACAAAAGATGCAAGAAATCGTGTTTTTTCGTCTTTGGCATGACCGTCGTGTATTTTGTTGTGCATAATATTGGCTGAATAAAAATGAACAAAATCTATTATTCGCCAAAAGGATATTGGAGGGAATCACGGCAATAAAAAAGCTAAGCCTAGCAGCGGGGAGTTAGTGAACAAACAGCAAAGGAATGGCTATCTAAACAAGCGATTTGGCAAATTTATTTACCTGCGCCTAGACGAATACAGAGACCACACTTTGTGAAAACAATACCGAACGACACCCATCAATGGACCTTCTATATTTACCCCATGATTCGATCAGACGAAAAAAAGATTTAAGTACGCACTTACAGTCATTGACATAGCTTCAAGATATAAAGATGCGGAACCATTACACAAAAGAGTGCTTCTGCTGTTGCTGTTGCCATACAACTAATATACCAACGAGGCCCGCTAACTTATCCTCGCATGATTCAAGTCGATGATGGAAAAGAATTTAAAGGTCAAGTGAATCAATTATTGTTAAAACATGAGTTACCATTAAAGAGGCATTCCAGGAGTTCAAAGATCACAGGCTTTAGTTGAAACTTTAACAAACAGTTATCCGAAAGACTTTTCTCCTACCAGTATCATAGAGAGCTGATTGACAATTCTCGCAACACAGAATGGGTTAGAAGACTGCCCTCAGTTCTACGTGCAATGAATAATGATGAATTTTAAAGGGCTAAAGCCAGTACAAGCAATCAAAAAACAAACAATAAATGTTGCTGATGACGCCAGTTCATCCGGGCAAACTGTTGCCATTTGGATTGAAAGTAAGGTACCTTATTTACCGGGGGAAGCAGAAGGGGACACTCGCATTAGGGCAACCGATTCAGTTTGGAGTGTTGATCCATACGAAATAAAAAGAATCGTAAAGATGAATCCGCCCGTGTATTATTTACGAGAAACTGACACAAAAAAACAACCAGCTCCACAAAGATCTTTTGTGAAGGAAGAACTGCAAATAATCCCCCAGACACAGTTCCAGTTGCTTAATTAATTTACAAAAATATATTTGAGACTAAAATGGAAGCACAGAAGGAAACAAGAATGATAAAGGAAGAGACCTTGGAATTAATACAGGAATCATATGATACGAGTTCTACTATTAAGTAAACATTTATGAGGATTCATCAAGAGATGCTAAAACATCCAGATCACCCACAACCAAAATCCCAAATTTTGATTATCAGATATTTGGGGGAAAAAAATATCTTGAAATAATAAAAAAAATTCGAACAAATCAAGCAAACATGAAAAACAATTTGGCTGAATTGGATAATGATATGATTGAGCTTATAATGAAACTTGAGGAAAAAGTTTTCTCCTGGCCCGAAATACTGTACATTTTTGGTCTTAAACCCCCAGTTGCTTAATTAATTTTTTAATTTACATAATATATTTGAGTCTAAAATGGAGGCTCAGGACGAAGCAAGAATGATAAAGGAAGAGACCTTGAAAATAATACGGGAATCATTTGATACGAGTTCTACTATTAGGGAAACATTTGCAAGGATTCACCAATACATGCTAAAACATCCAGATCGCCTACACCCCCAAAACCCAAATTTTGATTATCAGATATGGGGAAAGAATATCTTGAAATAAAAAAAAATTCGAACACATCAAGCAAACATTGAAAATAATTTGGCTGAATTGGATGAAGATATGATTGAGCTTATAATAAAAGTTGATGAAAAATATAAACCCCTCGGTGAAGCCCTCGGTGAAGAGAAATTAATTATGCTGTTCTCCAGTGCCCAATTGCATATGAAAACTCTGGATTAACAAATACTCGTTTTGTGTTTGTTCTATCTAATGACTTCTTTGTTACAACAGTTGTGTTGATCTCATGTAGATTAGACCGTAGTTTTACGTTGTCATGATGATAAGTATGTTTATTGAACAATGCTTCTTTGTAGTTGTCATGTGATGCGGGTATTCCTTTGTTTCTTAGGTTTTCTCCTGGCTCGAAAGACTGTACTTTTCGACTTTTTACCCCTGTAATGATTTTACCTTC
>CM031608.1:68775933-68791145 GCA_018398815.1 Conus ventricosus
AGAGGTCAACCAGACGCTGTCGTTCCCACCTCTGTGCCCCCCCCCCCCCCCCCCCCTTCACCCTCTCCTCATACAATCACACAAAGACGTTCGTGCTTGTGATTTTTGTTCTTCATTCAAAATGTTACTACACCACAAACAGTGTGTGTGTGTGTGTGTGTGTGTGTGTGTGTGTGTGTGTGTGTGTGTGTGTGTGTGTGTGTGTGTGTGTGTGTGTGTGTGTGTGTGTGTGTTGTGTGTGTGTGTGTGTGTGTGTGTGTGTGTGTGTGTGTGTTTTAGGACGTTGTTTGTCTTCACAAAATATCATGTATACATTTTGCTCTTGTTGTTGTTGTTATTGTTGTTGTCGTTATTGTATACGTTACAGTCACAGTCGTTCCCACCTCTGTACCCCCCCCCCCCCCCCTTCACCCTCTCCTCAACAAACACACAAAGACGATCGTGCTTGTGATTTGTGTTCTTCATTCAAAATGTTACTACACCACACAGTGTGTGTGTGTGTGTGTGTGTGTGTGTGTGTGTGTGTGTGTGTGTGTGTGTGTGTGTGTGTGTGTGTGTGTGTGTGTGTGTGTGTGTGTGTGTGTGTGTGTGTGTGTGTGTGTGTGGGGTGTGTGTGTGTGCGTGTGCGCGTGCGTGCGTGTGTGCGTGCGTGCGCGCGTGCGCGCGTGCGTGTGTGTGTGTGTGTGTGTGTGTGTGTGTGTGTGTGTGTGTGTGTGTGTGTGTGTGACCGGTGCTATCTCAGGCGTTCCGCACATGCGAGGTACCAGTGACGTGATCCTACACGTCGAGAGGTTCTCTGGGGGATGGAGCGAAGCAGTTAAGGAGTCTGCAAAGAGAACTTACCTTCAGATAACTTAATACTCAAGGATAATAGGGTCCGATGGTGAGGTTGTGAAAGCTGGGGTGAGACTGATCAGTCTTTTGACGTCGATGTCTTTGAGTAGTTTTTGGTTGATGCAGCGATGGAGTCTACTTGTTTGGTGGAGTATTGCTGATGTTCTTTTAGCAAGTAGAAGCTGGCCCTCACTGTATCAGAACCTTGATCAAAACGAAAGGATTGATCAGATGGCTCTTTTATGAAAGATTGTCATTTCCTCTATAGAGTCTGCTATTGCTTTGATAGATATATCCTGTTATGTGCTTTCGTCAAGGCAATCAACCTGTTCGCGGTTTGTCTCCAAACATTTGTGTAGAGGAGCATTTCTACAAGCAAAACTGATCATGTGTGGCAACTGTAATGGATTGGGATTATATGATAAGAATCTTCAAAAGTTCAGAACTAACAGAATCAAGAATTCACTTTATTTCTTTCCCTACATTGTGATTGACATGTCAGAGAACGAGCTGAACGTGAGTCAGAGACCACGTGGATTACGCACACAACGCCCCCCCCCCCCCCCCCCCCCACCACACACACACACACACACCAAAGAATGTTGTACAGTGAAGACGAGGTTCTGAAAGGCATGACTGTGGAGTATTCATTACATTTTGAAATGTCAGGATGGTACAAAGCCCCTGCAGAGACAGGAACTGCAGAAAGGAGCAAACAAAGACCGTATCGAACTTCTCAACCAAGTTAACGGAAGGACAAGAAGCATGCTGGTGACACCTACGATCCTCATGTACCTAATAAAATCAACAAATCATCAAAAGCAATCTACACCTTTCATATGTATGCTTTACAATACATCAATATCTTGCAGCATGAATGTAAGAAGGAAGTGTGTTATAACTGGACAATCTGAAAACCAAGACCCTGAAGGACGTCAACATAATCACCAACTCTATGAATTTTTGGACATTTTTGCAATTGACGTTACTGCTGTTCTGCACAGTTTTTAGTTGCCGTCAGCTCTTACGTGACTAACAATGCTTGGGTTTAACAGTAGAGCTGACCACTCTGGGTTACAATGGTCCCCATATGCCGCTAGTGTGGAACATGACTCCTGGATGCTATTCTGCTGCCAGAAGTTTTCCTGGTGTCGGGATTCGAATCTACACCTCCTTGATAAGTGGGCTTGGCAAGGTGTTCCTTTCTGGTGGATGTCTTGTCCAACTAGTGACCAGACACCTGTTCGAAGCTGGTAAATTTAAGTCTATAAAGTTCACTTGTGCTTGTTCTTGACTAGATTTAGCTGGAATTCTTCTCAGCTGTCTCTGCCCATGTACTTAGGGCTTTAGTACTGTTCTTACCGGGAACTGAAAGCTGCTTCATGAGATCATCAGCTGATAAGACTACAATCTCCTCGCTCCATCTATGGCGATTACCATGGACAGGAAGCCACATTCCCTCGAGCTGCTGGATACACTGGTGTGCTTCTTCCATTCTGTTTTCATATGGCTCATTGACAGTCCTTTGTTTCATTAACCAGAGCGGAGTACTACATCTGTTAGTATTATTATTTTTGTTGCTGTTGTTGTTATTGTTGTTGTTGTTGTTGTTGCACTTCTTCTTCTTCTTCTTCTTCTTCTCATCATCATCATCATCATCATCATCATTATTATTCTTGTTGATGTCGTTACTACTATTGTCACTGTTGTTGTTAAGAGTACTTCTTTTGCAGCTATCCTCGTTAGAGGCCAAGCTCTACGCACTTCACAATCCACACTCTCGTTTACTCAATGGACTGCATACCTGGTTAGAGCTGACTAAACAGCTGGCTGTTGGCGCTACAATCAGTCGTTTCCGGTGTCATTCATGTAAGTTTAGTTATTCAGTGTTTCATTCATTCTATCGGTGCATGCCATGTGTATACATGTACTCCATACCGACTGCAAAACTGGCCTTCTCCTCCGACAGTTGGTGAAGAGAACAGTAATATGCCGCTTCTAGCTCACTTTCGCCCTCAACCAGTTTTCGGGCGAAAGTGCCTAGAAGCAGCATATTACTGTTCTCTGACAAGTAAGACTTCAATAACCAAAAAAAACGATTATCTACAAACAAACATACTGTGTAGGATTATCCGTTTTTAATACTAATTTACTAACTTGCTTGTCTTTTTAAACTAAGTTATATTTTTGACATAAAATCCGCACACTTATTCTGACTAATTTCTACCTACAAAACTTTGTATAACAGACAGGCTGACACGAGGCTGAAACCTGATCGCTTAATTTACGGCTGGCGCAGACAAGAGGCCTTCGTTCGCGCACGGCCCGTTTACAAACTGCGACCAAAAAATCAATAAAACACACCTCGCGGGCCCAGTAGGCTCGCGCGCACTTGGCCAGGTTAACTTGCAACATATTGCATCAGCAAATGTTCTAGACTGCCACGTGACACTACCACGTCGAGGCCGCCACGTTGGCAAGAGCCGGCCGGTTTCGTCATTCTTTCTCAGGCTGCCGCACAAGAAGGTTGTTTTTGACTGTGCTCCGACTGGGTTTTATTTTAAAATGGCTAACATGTTTACTGAAGAACAGGCTCTCGCTATTGAAGACCACAAGTTTTACTATACCTGCATGTCAGAGTATTTGTCGAAAAAAGAATTAGGTGAAGCATGTTCTCTACCAGTTAAACCGAAAAGAAGCATTGCTTTTTTGGAAGTGGAGGAAAGGAAAAAAGTGCACCGACTGCTTTGAAATGAACGAATATCTTAAAGTTTGTTGGTTCAAGGAAATGAAAACGTTGAAAATGACATTAGCGAACAAGATGTGGTTAATTATAATAAGTGTTTAACTGTTGAGGGGATGCTTCCTTTTCTAAAAAGCGGTGCTATGTTGATAAAACAAATAAAAGCAAAACAATCCATCATGCATTGATTGTTGGGCGCTGGCTTGAAACAGCTCAAGTCATGTTTAAAAAAACAAAAACGCTACAAACATGGCGTTCATTTCTCAAGACGCAGGTGAACATGGCTGATTCGTATGCTAGGAAACTCATTCAACTTTCTGTGTGTTTTTATAACTATCCTAAATTTCACAAGCTAGGAATCAGTATAAATGAACTGTGTAGCAAACGCCAAACCATTATTAAACTTATGCAACTGGATAACGATTTTCGGGGGTTCTGGCAAACGAACTAGATAGGGTTAGGCAGACCTTAGTACATCTACCAGTATGGGGAGGAGTAGTGTGTAGCCAGCACTATCTCCATATAAATGCTCCAAATATATAATGACGGATGTACTAACTACTGGCGATTAGAGCCGCCATAAAAGCTCGGCTACAGCAGTAATTGCTGTAACTCTGCCAAAGCCAGTTGCAAGCCTGGTTGAGAAAAGGGGAGCACAGCAAACTAGGCCAAACGACCCTATGTGATCGCTTGCCGCCAATGACGTCAGCACCTGCAAAGCTCGGCGGCAAACTAGGCCAAGTGATCATATATGATCGCTTGACTGCAAAGCGCGGCAGCACCTGCAAAGCTCAGCGGCAAACTAGGCCAAACGACCCTATGTGATCACTTGGAGTTGATTGAGGTTGCGCGCGGGACACAACCTGTTTAGTCACAAAGCAAGAAGTGGCCCTAGTAGTTTCACTTCTTGTTTGTTTGTTGGTGTTTGTGTGTTTTGTCCTACCCCACGCATGCACACCCCCCACCCCAAGCATGCAACCCCCCACCCCACCCTACCCACCCCCACCCCATGCATGCACACACTTAAGTCACTTCTAAGTTCTTACTTAAGTCATCCTCAAGTTCTTAATTAAGTTCTTAATTAAGTTTTTAATTAAGTTACTTCAAGTTCTTAATTAAGTTCTTAATTAAGTTCTTAATTAAGTTCTTAATTAAGTTACCTCAAGATTGTAATTAAGTCGTCCTTTAAGTACAACCAAGTTCTTATTCAAGTTATCTTATAATTATCAAAAAAACAATTTATGTTTTTATCTTAAATAGTAGATGTCTAATATAGTACACACACACCTCAAAAAACGCGTCATCGTCGAGGATGTCTTGCTTAACGCCCTTGGCGTGAGATTGGTCAGCATAGATCTTAATGAAGTTCTTACATCCTAAGCAACCGCATTGATTACAATTCTGGTCTATGGAAATGTCTTTTATAGACTCCATGTCTTTATTTATTGACTTCATCATTTAAACAAATAATAATCCGGCATGTTTTATTTTTATCAAAAAAATTTTAAAATATTATTCCATTTGAAATGGATGAAAATGATCTTTTGGTGTTGGCGGTGCTGGCCTACTTTTATGTTCAACTTCTGTATTTAGTGGTGGAGATTGCTCAGACTGCTTTGGTTCTTGTTGCCATTGTTTATATATTTTATAACCGTAATAACTGCCCCCAGCAGCAGCAAGGGCGCCAAAAATGGCAACAGTTTTAAGTTCAATTTTCCCATGAAGACTTTGGTGCTGTAGACCTTGAATTAACTTGCTCTTGTTCTGGAGCTGGCATTGAATCAACTTGTTTTGGCGTTATGTTTTCATTATGGGTTATATTCTGTGATTGTAACTTTAATTTTCTTTGTCTGTTTAACTCTGCTACTCTTTTTCCTGCTGCAACACGCCCAGGATGTTTACTGGTCACTTTCTCGACTTGATTTAATGTTTTCTGATTCAGTGTTTCCTGATTCTGCTGATTTTCCGACTCGTTCATTTTGAATGGAAATAAAATCTATATGATTAAAAGTTATTAATCCCATGATTAACGGCGATAACAATGTTCCAAATCTGTAGTATAGATCACATCCTAGAGACTCTAATGACTTTTTTTAAAACTGGATCTTGCGTTAAATCATACGTAAGATCTTGTTCAGAATCAATAGGCGCAAATCTACTGACTAGTTTAGTGTACAAACTAAGAACCGTTTGTCCTACACTTTTTACCATTCTCGACCCCAGCTGCGCTTCATACCTGTTGTGATACTTTACAATGTCTTGCGGCGACATCTGTTGAATCTGTTCTATGCTGAATTCAGTTCCGAGGAACTGTTTTGTTTTTCCACATGCTGCCAAAGAATACAGCCTTTCCTTTTTGGGCATAATAGCTTGGTCATCAACTTCTTCTTTTGTAAGTCCAAGACTGTGTAGGCCGCTCTGTAGCTCTAGCAGATCATCGGTGTTCATGTTTTTATTAATTATAATTATTTTATTTTTAAAATGAGCGCTGAAAAAACTGTTGCCAACCTTGTATACCATTCTGCCGTTATTGGAGGGCTAAGTGTAGGATACTCAATGCTTGGTAAAAGCCTGTTAAAAATAAAACCAGCAGATCTTGGCAAACTAGACTTTGAGGATTCAGCAAAGCTAATCGCTATTATTACAGCTTCATTTGCTACGAAAGATTTTCTAGTTAAGCAAGGAGTAATTCCAGAGAATATAAATATGTAAAAAAAAAATACATTATAAAAAATGGCTTCACTCGTAATGATGATAGGTGGCGCTGTGGTGAATGCGCTTGCTTTTAGCGGAAGTAATTAGCATTTAGTAAACTACGGGATGACGGCGAGAGAAAAAAGACATAACAAAGCTGTGGAGCAACTAGCTGCAGCACAAGATCGCTATGAAAAGCAGAGAATTGAGCAGTTAGATTTTATTAATAACACACTGAAAAAACAAGGACATGCAGCTTACACATTTAAAGATGTTGATCAAGCAATAAAAGAGTATTATCTAGTAACGGGCAAACCAATCAGACATTGCCCCCACCAAAATTCAGTGACTTTTATCAACCATCAGAAAAACAAAAGATGCAAGAAATCGCGTTTATTGTTGTTGGTATGACTGTTGTGTATTTTGTTGCGCATAATATTGGCTAAATAAAAAATGAACAAAATCTATTATTCGCCCAAAGGATATTGGAAGGGAATCACGGCAATTAAAAAGCTAAGTCAAGCAGCGGGAGTCAGTGAACAAACAGCGAAGGAATGGTTATCTAAACAAGCGATTTGGCAAATTTATTTACCTGCACCTAGACGAATACAGAGACCACACTTTGTGAATACAACTCCAAACGACACCCCTCAAATGGATCTTCTATATTTACCCTCTGATACGATTAGACGAAAAAGATTTAAGTACGCACTCACAGTCATTGACATAGCTTCAAGATACAAAGATGCGGAACCATTAACACAAAAGAGTGCTTCTGCTGTTGCTGTCGCCATACAACTGATATACCAACGAGGCCCGTTAACTTATCCTCGCATGATTCAAGTCGATGATGGAAAAGAATTTAAAGGCCAAGTGAATCAATTATTGTTAAAACATAGAGTTACCATTAAAAGAGGCATTCCGGGAGTTCACAGATCACAGGCTTTAGTCGAAAACTTTAACAAACAGTTAGCCGAAAGACTTTTTCTTACCAGTATCACAGAGAGCTTATTGACAATTCTCGCAACACAGAATGGGTTAGAAGACTGCCCTCAGTTTTGCGCGCAATGAATAATGAAGAATTTAAAGGGCTAAAACCAGTCCAAGCAATCAAAAACAAACAATAAATGCTGTTGAAGACTCTAGTACAACTAGCAAACTATTACCGTTTGGTTTAAAAGTAAGGTACCTTTATTTACCGGGGGAAGCAGAAGGGGACACTCGCATCAAGGCAACCGATCCAGTTTGGAGTGTTGATCCGTATGAAATAAAAAGAATTGTAAAAATGAATCCGCCCGTGTATTATTTACGAGAAACTGACACAACAAAACAACCAGCTCCTCAAAGATCTTTTGTGAAAGAAGAACTGCAGATAATCCCACCAGACACAGTTCCGCTTTAATTATTTTACGGTTCTATAATGTCCACTTGCATATGAAAACTCTGGATTAACAAACACGCGTTTTGTGTTTGTTCTATCTAATGACTTCTTTGTTACAACTGTTGTGTTGATCTCATGTAGATTAGATCGCAGTTTTACGTTGTCATGATGAAAAGTCTTATTGTCAAACAATGCTTCTTTATAGTTGTTATGCGATATGCTCGACTGCACAACACTGCGAGATATTCCTTTTGCTTTTGTGATAGTTTTCACCTGGCTCGAAATACTGTACATTTTCGACCTTAACCCCACATACTCCTTGATCACCTTTCCAGATAATTCATCCTTCATCTTTCCTAAAACCTTCTTGTTAGTAATTGAATGCAAAGGCGAATCTTTAGGGTAATCGGATGTGTCATACCATCCTACATGCCCTTTAGCTACTTCTATTTCCATGTCTTTATAGATGTCTTCAGTAGGGATATCTATAACAAAACTATATGTATCTGTGTAAAGTACTCTGGACTCTGGATACAAGGGTTTAAAGTAGTCATAAAGAAATTCTAACATTAAAAGCTTTGATAATTCTAAAACAGTAAACCAATAAAAACGGGTTTGTCCAATTTGACTTTCTTTTTTTTCATCATTATGCCAAAAAGCTGATCATGAAATCTTCTGAAGTCCTGATAATTAGGTTTTGAAGTCAGCTTAATTGCTTGGTTCTCTCTGGTGACCAATCTGACGTCTTTGCGCTTGTGTGGATTCTCCATAGTCTTTCCGAAACAGCTGTTGTTCATCAGCTTGAAAAAGTCTTTTTCTGAAGCATCTGTGGATTTAGTTCTGAGATCAGTGTTCTTCATTATGTATGGTTTCATGAACTGTTCTTGATCAAAAGCGATTATACGATGAACAGCTGTCAACTTCAAACCGTGTCTTAAATAAAATTGTAGAAGTCTGTAATGACAGACATAATTTTTTTTGCCTCGAAGATTAGGCACAAGTTTAGGCGGCTCTCTTGGATTCATCTTTAGGCTTTCTGCTGCTAATGGATAGTCATTATGCAGGTCATGGAGTTCATTAGGATATTCTAAGTCAACTTCTAGAATGTATCCACGCTGTTGACCCGGCGTCAAACTGCTCAACCACTTTAATGCTTTTTGAATATTATTTGTACTGCCGCCTGTGTGCATTTTAAAGTTACGTAATGGAAGTGATTGCGCCATAGCCCAACCATACAGATTGTTTGCGTCTAAATACATGAGATAGTTAGACCTTTTACTTGGATCATAGTCGTCCAAGTATTTGTTGTTTGCTTTACAGTAATGATGCGACACCATACTAATTCCTCCGCGCAATCCGTTTTCAATCATCTGAATCATTGGTAAATCTGACAATAAATCAATCTGTACTCCAGTAAACTTTAAGAAAGCGTCCCAACTCATCCCGGGCGCAGAAATGTAATGCGCGGGATCCAGGCTATAATGTTTCATGCAGGTCTTTCTATAGTTTTCAAAAATATCCGCCAACAAACATGTATCAGCCATTAAGTAGGAGTCATGATAGTCTCCCATCGTTTTACACTCTAACTTTTGCCACGCATCTTGAGCATGTTGGTAATCAGAATCACTGATGTCCTTTCCTCTAAGGCTAGAAAAGAACGCGCCTTTAGGGGGAAGTGTGTCTTCATCAAACCTTTCCCAACTGTTCATGTACTCATAAGGGTAAACACCCTTTCTAACGAGAGTTGGGTTAAAATATTCTTCCGTTATTGGGCAAGACTTTAAGGACATAGCCAGCGACTCTAATGATCCTATCATGTGTTGCATAGAGTCATAAAAAGACATGTTATTTAAAGTGAAACACATGTACTTTTCTGATGACTGTGCAATGCATGACACCCTGAAGGCATCGCCCACTGCTTTCATTATAAGATGAGAGTCGTAACCTCGCAAGTTATGAAAGAAGATGGGCAGCTTCCATGTCTTAGGATCAAACTTTAGTTGAAGATTGCAGTTGTTGTGCGCTGCTCCTCTGAACTTCCCACTAATGTGATCATGGTCTCTTACTTTTGGATTGGCTTCCTCACTGAGTTCTAAACCACAAATCCAACAATGTGCGGCTGAGTCATACTGTTGTTGATCTTCAGGCGCCATTATGATTTCAGATAAATTCAGATTATTAGAACAGCCATTACGCACTTGCTGCATGCGCTGTAAAAATCTTCTAGCCGCATTTGGTCCTCTGTATAATTCTGGCGTTGAATGAGCGCCATCCGATCTGACAACAATGAAGGCAAATGAACAAATCTGATGATTACTCATTAAGACTGTTTTTCGAAGTTTTTGTGGCGCTGGCCCTTCATAAGGAACAATAAGCGACTCGAAGTCTGCGTAAACTACGTATGGAGAATTTTGCATCCGTTTCCAGTTCTTAAAACTAACTTTAGATCCGGTGGGGGCGTAATTAGTTCCGTATTACAGTCAACTGGGCTGCTACAATGTTTCTTATGTTCGCTTGCGGCTTGAGCGGATGGAATTCTTGTTAAACATTTTCTACAGAATTCTTGTTTATGGTAATGCTTTGAAGTATGCCGCAATAATCTACTCATTGTTCGTATCAATGTGTAATGTGGTAGCCCCGCTGGTGAAAGCATCAGCAGTAAGTCAACATGATTTTTGTCTGGTTCGCCTATTGTTGGACTGTTCTTGGACACTTTCATAGGCTGTAGATTTGTTTCCTCATCCCATGTGTAGATATTAACGGTTATTGGGTTGTTTTGTTCTTCAAACTGATCAATGGAATCCACGCTAACAGGAAAGGATATTCCATCGAAGTTAAGATCATTAATGTAATCCCAATAGTTAGACACTCTCTCTGCGTTTTTGCCGACGTAATGCAGCCTTGCGAGAACACACCACATAAAACATTTGTTGTCTGTATTCTTTATGTTTAAAACTGCTCTTTTTGCAACTAATGATGGAGGTAGTGGAATGTAAGACTTGCCTACAATCGGCGCATACTTAGCCTGTTTTAATCTGATCTCCATGACTTCGCCCTCTGACCAACCAGAGCCTCTCATTTTGGACTTCTTCAGCAGCCACATCAAACTGTGTAAGCAGCTGGTCTGCCCAACCAGGTGTTAAGTCATTATGAGAAAGAATAGTCTGTTGTTTAGTCGAGACCCAGACTTCTAGATTTTCTTCATTTATTGTTACATAGTCGATTAAAACAGCTAACATTACTTTAACCGGTGGGTCTATTGTTAGTTTACCCGGAACTTGAGAAATAGCATGAGCAACACTTGCCCGTACGCTTGCTGGATCAATGACTTCTAAATCAATATCATTCAGTGCTCTTGATAAATCTTCTTGCATTGCTTCAAACAATTCGTCTGGACCTTCATATATTTTATCCATGCTGAGTTTCTTTTCTAACTCAAAATATTTATTTAATCAAAAAATAATTAATCAATATCGATAGTCTTTTTGTGCTTGGACTCATAAACTAAAGTATAAACACCCGTTGGCGTTGTTAATGTGAGCTGTTTAGAACAGAGTTTAATGTTTCGTTTACTTTTTTTAAGCATTCCTTTTTTATCTGCTCGGTGTCTGGCTGTTGGAGAAAAACTTGCCCTTGCCTTTTTTTGAAGATCAAACTTTTGTCTTTTATAGTCATCAAAATCGGCCTGTAAACGATTAAATTCTTCATCCGTGATGTTTGAGTCAGCTAGTGCTTTATTTATTATCAGCTTGAAGGAACTAAGTTTAGCTGTTATAAGTTGAACCATAGCTGTGTGCTTTTGGAGTTTAGTTTTTAATTTTTTGCTAGCAGCACTTACGGCTAATGAACACAGGCCAAGACCTAAAGATAAACCGGCTAGAGGTAAAGCTGCGGGCGTGCCTATGCCTGTTGCTAAGAGACCAACACTTGTCCCTGCTGATAGGCCGCTCAAAGCCGATGCTCCAGTATTAACATATGTAACAGCATTACAGGCAGCAGAATACCTTCGTCTGGTTTTGCTGTATTTTGAAAGGTCTTGCTCTAGTTTTTGTTGCATTTGTGTAATGTTGGTTAATCTGAAGGTTTTTATGTTAGGGGTTTCTACTATCTCTTCTTTAGGCGGCTCTGGCGCTGTAGGCACATTTGGATAAACCTGAACAGACATGCTTTTTTAAAAATGAAAAATAATTTAGCCTTCTATATGTTGAAACCTGTTATCTAGAATATTCAGCTGCACATCATATATTAAAAACAAATATACATTAAGCGGTTTATCGTCATCTTTTTCTTTGTCAATTTGAATGTTTATTACGTCTTTAACATTTCTCCCACTTCCATGCAACTTATTATCCTCTGTCGATCTTAGGTCAATCCATAAACCGTATTTTGTTGTTAAATAATCATCAAGTCTTACACTGTGAAGATGAAGATCTTTAGACACAAGGTCTACCTTTGGACTTCTATGCCTCCCACCTCCCAACAATTTTCTTATTTCATCAAAATGCTGATAAGGTCTAAGCCCCCTAGCGTAGATTTGGTTAGGGCTACCATCAATTGTACATTGCACTTTCGTTATTTTAGGATTAAGAAACCTTTCAGTTTGTCTTTTAAATGGTTCTTCATCTTCGCACAGCAATAAATACCTTTGACTGATTTTGCTAAGACACTAAAACTGAAATTCCATATTGTGTCTGCCCTGCTTTTAGGATGTGTAGAATGGTGATCCACTCTTTCGTAATATATTGATAGTGACTTATATCGTTGCTCAATCAAACTTGCTAACTTAGAGTTCCTAACAACGTCAAACTCTAACGCGATGTCAGAAATGCTGTACTTTGCTTCGGTGTCTGTTGTTGATCTGATAACACGTTTGTATTCATTAAAAGTTAGTTCATATGACAATCTGTCTTTTAATGCTCCTTGAAAGTATGGTGCATGCGCACTTAACAACTCAAAATCCAAGGGGATGGAAAAGCGATTTCCATACGCATAACTTACAGCTACATACTTTTTGCCGTCTTTAGCATATTCAGCGCCTATTCTGTGTTTTAGTGCTTCATTATTTTCGATTCCTTGAAACGCAAGATCATTCCTTTCATTCTCGGTTAGCCATAGATCAGAATAGGTTAAAAATATGTCTGCATTGTGTAAAGAAAATATTTCTTGCCCCTCAAGTTTTATAGAAATTTTCTTAACAATTGCCCGTCCCAGATTCTGGACAACTGTCCTGTTTGGGTCTGTTGATTCAAGTTCTATTTTGAAAGTAAGTCGCGTAGAGCCTGGCACAATCACGTCATCTGCTCCTAGGTTTGGAAATTTAACAGTAAGAATTTGATCTGCATCAATAGTAGATGGATTATTTGGAACAATAATATTCTGTTTATTTCCCTTCACGCCAAAGGGCTCTTGCAGTCTTCTATCCGGGTCAAGAAATGAACCATATTTTTGCGCCATTTTTATAAAACAAAAATAAAAAGTTAATTATTTAAAAATATGGCAGGCATTGAAGGTGAAGAAGATTATGATGTTTTTGATCCTGAAGACGACACAAGTGAAATGACTCCTTTAACACAGCGTCGCTCAACGCCCTCATTGCGGCGTGAATTAACAGAAAGCCATGTTAGATCATTGTACCAAAATTTAGGCATTGAACCTCCCGTAGTTTTAGACCCTAATGATTTTGACCGAGATAATGATGGCCATTTGTATTTTAAAGACAAACAAGGAAAACGTTTTCAGCTTACAGATAAACGAGACCCCTCAAAGTTTTTAGCCATAGGTACAATTAGACAAAGATTCCCTGTGAGCGTACAAAATCGCCTTGGCATTGCTAAACCAAAATTAGAACCGAAGGAAGTTGCTAAACATCAAAACACGCTACAAAAACTTCCAACAGGTAGCCAAATACAAAACACAAAACCTGAAGATTTAATTCAAACAGCGGACGAAGTAATAAATGCAATAGGAGCAGAAACCACTGAAGAAGAAGAAACAGCATTAAAAACTATGCACGACTCACCGCTACCTGAGAGAGATTTATTAGCCCTTGATCGTGCTTTAAGAAGAATCCGGGGAGAATTAATAAACAATTTAGCAAAACTGACTGAAGTAAAGGAACATATAGAAAGAGAAAAAGAAAAACTCGTTGAGGCTGACGACGCCAACTTAGGGCGTGATGTTAAAGAAAGAATAGAACAAAGACTAGATAAACTTAATATAGAAAGATTAGCTAGACTAGAAGTGTTGAATACTAACCGAGAACAATTACAAACTCAAGTGAGCGAAGTAAGAGAAACTATCCAAACAAATTTATATGAAAACACAACGCTAGCAGAACGAATAAAAACACTGTTTAGAGAGCAGGGAGTCACATTAGCAAGTGTTATAACTGCCTTAGGATTTGCAATAAGTACACTGGTGTTGGCTATTACAGGCGGTGGTGGCCAAGTTCAGTACCTCCACCGCCATCGCCACCATCACCGCCTGATAAATCATGGGTAAAAAAACAGCTTGATCATCTTGCGAGTTTATTAAAAAAAATTAGCCGGTAAAGCTATAGACTCTTTACCTGGTATATTAGGGAGTATCGTTAGCTGGCTTTTGTCTACTGCAAGCAAAGTAGTTGGCTTTATGGCCGAGCACTTATGGGCATTAGTTCTCTTAATAGTTGGGTTACTATTTAGTAAGATAAAGACCAAGTAATCCTAGGCCAGTTAATCCAACAACTAGCGCTGTCTTTTCATATTCATGGCCATTATTTTTTTTGCGGTCTTCAACGGTCTTCGGGCTTTGGACCTCGGGGATTGGATGACTTAATCTTGGAGCGTGTTTTTTTATTGTTTGTAATATTACTGGCTCAGAATTTATGTCTTTTTCCCAACTTTCTGTTCATTGCCTGCCACGAGGATTTCATTATTGTAGTTTATTATTACGCCTATCTGGAGTCTGAGGTCAGAAGGCAGCATGTATAAACCAGTGCCAACGGCAAAGTCTACCTTTGATCTTGCGTATTGTAAAACATTTTGGTACCTTTTAATACTTGAAGGCAAATCAACTGTAGAATTAATGGCGTCCTCTAAATTTGCTAAGTATTGTTTTTGTGCGTCAAAACCAGTAGAAGGATCAGTTATGCTCGATCTCGTTTGTGCTTGCGAACCTAGCAAACACCAAACGTAAGTACGAACAGAGTCGTTTATTCGTTCTATTCCTGCTTTAGTTAGGCCCTTAGAAGTGTTTAAGATAAATGTTGTCCATGCTGTTTTATGCTCTTGCTCTATGGACCCTAGGTGAACAGTTGTGCCTGAAGAAAAAGATGTGTAAGGAGGATCCCAAGCATAGTTATACTTTCTGTGCACGCCCCAAAAATAAGGGGTGCCTAAGCCATGATTAAGATCCAACTTTTGTCTAAAGTCTGTCTTAACATTAATATTGAATTCGTTACAGATCCTTTCAAAAGCCTTCATGTTTATTCTGTTGCTGAATGGATTAAACGGTTTGTCATTTGGCAATGGCGCTTGCATTCAGTCAAATACGTCTGAAGGGTAAAAAAAATGAAATCTG